>ML784959.1:263172-284313 GCA_009831015.1 Picea engelmannii
GAAATGATAAAGTAAGGTGACAAAATCAAGAAGGAATATTTAAATGATAAAGTATTGGAGAACTTTCTATTTATGGAAAGTGGTTAACCCTAAAATAAGGAAAATAGGTTAAGTGACCTAGAAATGTGTTAAGTGACCTAAAAGAAGAAATCATTATTTAAATAATAGAGTAAAGTGACTAGGTCAAGCTGGATTATTTAAATAATAAAGAGAAGTGACAAAATCAAGAAATGATAAAGTAAGGTGACAAAATCAAGAAGGAATATTTAAATGATAAAGTATTGGAGAACTTTCTATTTATGGAAAGTGGTTAACTCTAAAATAAGGAAAATAGGTTAAGTGACCTAGAAATGGTTTAAGTGATCTAAAATTGGGTTAAGTGACCTAGAGGATGAAAGTATAAATAAGATAGAAATGGTCTCTTGTAGATCATCCTTTTTGTGGATCAATGGAGAGCTTCTTGTGAGATATCTTTTGGAGTATTGATGGAGAGCTTCTTGAGCATTTTTGGTGTGAAACACTTGAGCATATTGAATATATATAGGTGACTGAGGTAACCTAAGACGAATTTCAGAGGGAAGGTGAAGAAAAGAGGGTCGAAATTCAAGGGAGGATAAATTATTTTCATGATGCTTTCTAAGTTTCAGATCGATTCAACAAATATTTCATGCGGAGCATGCTCTACAAGGTCGCTCTCTAGAATAAGCCAAAATTCAACAAGCAATGAGTAATGAGTTAATAATGATTGTTAACTAAGGAGTTTGGGAAAAAGATCCCTACATTGTTCACTCCCCCCCCTCTCAGTGTAGTTGGTGTGTCTAACACCATTGTCACTGCCACTGTCATTGTCACTGCCCTTGTCACATCAACCTGTAATATGTCATTGTATCCAACCTATCATTGTACCCAACCTGTCATTGTCATCGATACTCAACTAGATCCTCTCACATGGACCATACACCAAGCAAACCTCTCAACTAGATGTCCAACATCACCAACAAATGCCTCTACCAAGCATGTACCAAGATCACCAACATATCATCACAAGATATGTACCTCAAACAAGTACCAACATGTATCATCCATCAACCCGTGCCACAACCTATACCATCAACCATGTACCATAACAAGAGCATCAACCATGCACCAATCCTATATAATCAACACATGTACCATACCATGTGCCAACCATGCACATCAATCATGTACATAGACCATGTACATCAACACCATACCATGTACCAATCATATACCATATCATGCCATACACCGTATACCAATAAACCAAGAAATGCACAAGCAATGTATCTCAACAAGTAGACCTCAACGAACATGTACCATGCATCCAATGATGTGCCTCAAGTCATATATCAAAGCCCACAAACACATGCCTCTCACATGCTCCTCAATATCACTAAGATGCAACCTCATAACACAATATACCAAGCCTCAAGTATGCACCATAACATGTAACCAAACCATACACCAAGATAGCCAATAATGCTTCTAATGAATTTACCATAACATCACCAAGATGTATTATATCACATACTATCATCACCATGCATGTACCATAACATCATAACCATAACCCTTAAAACTTACCTCTGATCCAATAGTTGACTTGTTGTACTGTAAACTGACCTATAACACTTCCACAGTCCTCAACAACCTGGTACCAACATCCCTTCACAACCTTTCACAAAGTCTTTTACATATACACAACTTTCTCTTATAATCATCGCATGTATACATGCTTTCCTCCACTATAAATTGCAGATACATGTGCTTCTCTATTCCTGTGGCTTGCAAATCTATGTGATCTGTCTTTCTTCAACCCACGGATGTACATGACTTGTCCTTATTCCACCCGTGTATGTACCTGACCTGTCCTTCTATAGCTCGCATATAACCTCAGAAAATTGGGGTTTCCAGTTTCTTGCAAATCCAAAACTTTCACTCCTTAAGACCTTCGCTTCCTTGGACTTTATACATGCCTCAAGTCATATACCAAAGCCCACAAACACATGCCTCTCACATGCTCCTCAATATCACCAAGATGCAACCTCATAACACAATATACCAAGCCTCAAGTATGCACTATAACATGTAACCAAACCATACACCAAGATAGCCAATAATGCTTCTAATGAATTTACCATAACATCACCAAGATGTATTATATCACATACTATCATCACCATGCATGTACCATAACATCATAACCATAACCCTTAAAACTTACCTCTAATCCTGTAGTTGACTTGTTGTACTGTAAATTGACCTGTAACACTTCCATAGTCCTTAACAACCTGGTACCAACATCCCTTCACAACCTTTCACAAAATCTTTTACATATATGTGACTTTCTCTTATAATCATCGCATGTATACGTGCTTTCCTCCACTACAAATTGCAGATGTATGTGATTCTCTATTCTTGTGGCCCGCAAATCTATGCAACCTGTCTTTCTTCAACCCATGGATGTATGTGACCTATCCTTATTCAACCTATGTATGTAACTGACCTATCCTTCTATAGCTCGCATATAATCTCAGAAAATTGGGGTTTCCAGTTTTTTGCAACTCTAAAACTTTCGCTCCTTAAGACCTTCGTTTCCTTGGACTTGATACATTAGATTCAACCTCATATTTTCCAATAAATAGATAAAACATAACATTCAGAAATATATATATTCAATGTAAGGGTGTATGTTTATGAAAGATTCCTTGAGGTGTTTGTATATTTTTTCATATATAAACACCTCAATGATATGTTTATGAGATAATTCTCTCATATGTTTATGAGAGAATTCTTATTTTAGGGGTTTCTTGCTACAACCACTTTACCCTTTCACCAAGACTTGTAACCAACTAGGGGCTTCTTGACCACTCTTCAGGGCTTCCAAATTTACAAGGTCATATCTCCCTAACCACGAGGAACCACATGGTGTTCCACATATCACTGGAAACTAAACAACGAGTAATATCAATATATTAGTGTTTTACTTGCATTTACGTTGTCCTTCATGTCCAAAAACCTCATTTAACTTTGGGTACCATAACCATACCTCTGGGGCTTCATGTATACTTCATCAAATGTATCCATCACATATGCTGACATCAACTAACTCGTAATCAATCTCGATCATACAGATGATAACCAACTATCCAACAATATCATCCACATCTCTAGGGCTTCTAGACTTCTTCAAGGGTTGACATCAATCTCCAAGATCACTCTCCAAGGGTTGACATCAATGACAACCAACTATCCAACAAAAAATAGTTAATAACTTAATTAAAGGGTAGTTGGAACTACTCAAACTACATTTTGAGAGATAAGAGAAGAATTCAAGGGACAAGCAAAGGGAGAGGAGATAGAGACAAAACTCTGATAAGGTTTTCTCTTGCTCTAGAATGAAATTGCATTACTACTTCATCCATTTCTGAAATACTTAAAGGATAAAGACTTCTTATTGATAACAGAGTCTTACTGAAGGTGGTAACAGGGAGGACCAAAAAGCATTGATTATTGACATGCTTATACGGTTGATCATTTGTTTCTGATAGTCTGTAAATTCTTATTGGATTTTTGGATTGGTTTTTATTGCTAATTAGGAATTTTGTGCAGAGTGAAAGCAATGGAAAATTGTGGCTTGTTGATCCATTTATTTTTTAGTCTTGGTTTTACTTAAGAGGCACTAATTGTCTCTATGATGATGTAACCTTTGATTTGTAAGTATTTTATTGGTCCTTACCCATTCTAGGTACGAAAGAATGTATTTGGCAATGTTCAAGAATTGAATGAATAAAATCACTTGATGGTTTTGAGGTCTCATTTTGGACTATGTGTATGATATTATTTCATATTTTTATGTTTTCATAATTGTTCATCAAACTGTTTATATTTCTGATATCTTTTTATTTATTTTTCTTTATCATAAATCAATATAAAAGAAAACATTGATCTCAAGAGCATATTTCTTGAAGGTTAATTAATATTTTTTCAAAAGAGATATAAACATAGGGTAACAATCCCAACTATCTTTCCTTAGCCTAGAAAGATTCAAAAATTTTGTTATTAGGACAACTATTCATTTTCATCAACAAAACCCTGACTCACATTCATGTATCTTCAACACTTAAAGTCATTAGCACCATGAAGGTCTGCTAATGGTTTTCAAGTCTATGTACTTGATATACTAATAGGTTTATGGGGAAGGATAATATAAAATAGACTTATCCTAAGTACGGAAACAAGTATTCTTACTAACACAAAGTAAACAGATAGAATCCTAAATATCATGTTCCCTAAACATCGATTTAAGCATGTAAAATAAAAAAAAGAAATGAGATAGGAAACTTCCATTACCTCACATGCAATTTGTTTTTTTGTGTTAGCTCCTCTCTTCATAGAAACCTGCAATGTCAAGATATCCTCCTTATAGCACTATAACATATACCCAAGATAAGAATAAAGACAAACACAAATATTTGCAAGACAAGATATCTCTTCCAATTGATTTCTATCAAATACAAATGTTAGAGGAGCCCTCCTTAAATAAATAAGGCACCTCCCAAAACCATGAGTGGAATACCCTCTGCTAGTACAATACCATATTCTTGGGAAAAACCATAAGCAAATACCACGTTCTTAAGAAAAACCACAAGCAAGATACAATGTCTCTTAAAACCATCAATAAAACCTCCAAGAATAATTGCACCCTCATAAATATAAGCTAACCACCCACACATGTAGTCATAGAAGGTCAATGTTCCCTCATAAATAAACTGTAGCTCCCCACACACGTGGCTCCAAAATGTGGCAATAATTTTCCTACGACAAATTTCAACAACATAATAACTAAGTCAATTTTGGTTTAATTTTCTATTATAACCCCATCTATGCAATCTTGTGGCCATTTTGCATCTAATAGCATTGATTCGGAAATATTTTGGACACTATCAAAATATAATTTCCCTTGAAACTTGATGCCCTAAAAATGTGCTAAAATCACCTAATGACCACCTCTAACCACCCACATGTGAGAATATTACTCCAATAAGACAAGTGTGCCCTCACAGAGTGGTTTAGGTGGCATGCATTATGATGATTTAGTGTCCTCTGTGATGATGTCCAATGCATTGTAATAGATCCCTAGGTAATGACACGTATCCCAATGCAATGTATGAATCTTGTTGATTTCCTATTCAACTAGGGGTTCAAATCCATGTATCATGAAGATATGCATCATCAGATGCTACCAAGTCAGAGACTATTTGGTTCTACATGGCAATTTTTGCCTCCAACACATATTTTTGTAATTGGAATTTCCGCTCCCCTGCATGGGATAATAATGTAATAGGTCTACATGGATCATATTTAGGTCAGTTACATTAGGAATTATTCATTAGTAGAGTTCCTTTCACTGAGTTTTTTTTTTCCTTAGGTTATTAATTGAGTTTTTTAGCCTTATTAATTTCCCTTGAGTTTTTCACTCCCACAAAATAATTCCTCCAAAGTGGTGAAATGCGTTCTAATGGATTAATCCTTTGGTATATTGTGTTTAGGAATGATGTAAATGACCATGTAAGACATCTCAAAAAATTTAATGGAATTTCCTCGAGTCTAGATAGGTTTTTTCTAATTAATTAAAATTTCATAAGGTTGAGTAATTTAATTAATTTTTTTTAATTTTTTTTTTTATAAATATTATAAAAACTAGGTATTTGGGATTTTTCTAGGGGTATTTGTGCTCAAAAGAAATGGAATGAGACCCCCTACACCCTTGGACCAAGTCTCAGTTCAGTCGGACAACTTTTGCTAGGTGTTTGTCCACAAGGAGTCTTGGTTAGTCAAAACAACAATTTTAATTGCTAAGTCATGACATAGGAAAAATGTCATTTTTGTAATTTTTGAACAAATGGAGTAAAGTAAAGATGGAAAATGATGAGAAATACTATTCCTAACCTTTTCCAACCCTCACATCACCCTTTCACCTAGCCATTAAGCAAAAACATCACTTTCCCTAGAGAGGTGTGCCCCCCCTTCTAGAAAGTCTCAAAAAAATAAAAAATAAAAAAATTAATTAATGGGAGAATTATTCTATCCCTTGTTGTGCCTCCCTAGACCCTACAATTCATCATTTGAATTCTCAAATACTTTCCAACTCACTCCAACTCATTTCCACTTCATCCATCCATGCCAAAACCCTAACTTACCAAAACCCTAAAAGTGACTTTTCCTTGATGTGTGACACTTGTAACTCATCCAAGAGGGGTATCTTTGCCTTCCCAAGTATAAATGGAACCCTTCCCTCACTCATTTCTTAACCATTCTCTTGATTATTGTTATGCTACCATTTTCTTGCCATCTCCTCTCTCTCATTTCTCATCTTACTTCCATTCCATTTTGTTCTTGGGGAGATTGGAGCAATTAGTTTCTACAACCTCTCCCTTTGGTAATAGAGAAAAGCTTTGGATGAATCTTGGAGTACAAGATTGTGTCTCGGTGTTCCATTTCATATGAGGTGATATTGTTCTTTTGCATATTGTTGTGAAATATTGAGTAGTATTGCCAGGGTAAATTTTGTTTGCTTAGCTAGGTTTAGCAATAGTGTAGTTGCTGGCCTATATGCTTTGCATTTGCTAATGATATAAACTTTGTTGTGTTATTGGTTTATGCAATTTGTTTCTGTCCTAATGCACACTCAAAAACGTGAGCAAAGTCCAGCTCACTTAGTGTGTCCTTGGAGGCACGATGCCTAGGTTCACAGTCCACGTTGTCACCTTGACTTGAACCTCTTCCTTCTAGGCTCACTCCTAGGGAAGCCAAGGGGGGTGGACCCTAGTTACTAGATAAGATTTAACGTTTATGTTCTAAGAGTTGGTTTTAATTTGTTAAAGGTTTAGGGGGAAACTAACCTATGATGCTAAGGCAACAAATGCAAGATGCACAATAATTTATGTCAAGCAAACCCTTTTCTAAGTCAACTAAGATTAGTGCCTAAGGTTGGGCAAAGGGGTCAACTATGTTTTAAGGAGGTTGATTTACAAAAGATTACAATGATTATTTAAATACAATTACTCCACAACAAGATAGATACAAATACTTACAAAAATGAATGAAAGATGTCACAACAATTATGAACAAGATATGTGAGATACATAAGATACAAATAAACAAGACTAACCAAGTTCTTAAATGTGAGAATTCCAAGATATTCAAAACATTGATGTCATTCACATAAGGCCAAGCATGCCCCAATAAAAATTGGACTGCTTTTCAATGGCAACCATAAAGCACTCAATATCCAACAAGATGATGCCTCCAAGTGGGATGCGCTATCTCTTGTTGGATCACACCATAAAAAGAATTAACCAAAGATATGTTATATTTGAAAGACAAATGCTCAATAAAACTTAAAGGATTCAACACTTAGATGTTAACCACCAACTTGCATAAAAGATGAAAGATATGTAAACTTGCAACTAGTGTTCTAAAGAACCATAAGATATACCATAAGAGTGATTGCCTAAAAGACTAAGTGGTTAAGAGTTTCTTAAAGATTTTACAAATTTTAATTATCCTCCTAGCTAAGTGTCAAACTTTAATCCTCCTCCACCTATTGCCAAATGAGTGCTGGATGCTCAAGATAGTAAGGCAACGAGACCCACCCTAGCTGTCACAGTCAGCCCAAAGAATGGAGTTTTTATAGAAAGGACACTCCTTTGTGCCTTGAGACCGTCCCCGGCCTTCACCTTCCATTGCCCTCCTCCATTCCCATTTTAGATGGTGAAGATGGTGGATTGTAGGTGTCCTAGTTGGTCTAATATGTTGTTAAGGCTTAGAACTAAGTTTTAAGAAGTGTTTAAGAGTGTTTTGACAAGTTTTAGGTGCCCAAAAACAATGAATTATGCCCAAAACCGAAACTTAAATGACTGTGAAAAGTGTGTTGCAGATTATGAAATTGAAGCTTATGAACACATCCAAAACATGTAAAGAAGAGCTGAAAGCAATGACCATTCACATCATCATCCACTTAACCATGTATGCATGTAAACTTGAAAGAAAAAGTAAAGTGAAAGACAAGAACAACTTGCCAACAATAACAGAAAATTGCTTCATGCGATCACCATTTAGCCATGTAATTTAATCCATTTAAAAAGCATGCTAAGAAAATGAATATGACTTGCTGAAAAGAAAACTAAGATCTACAACATGTACATGCTCCACATCTGATTTAAAGTAAAAGATGGCAAATGCCTTAAGAGATAAATAAATTGCAGATTTAAAGGATTACTTCCAAAGCATATAAACCATGAGAGATTGCACTTGATAAAAACTAGAACATGAAAATGAAACTATGCCTTGAGGGCTCAAGCTAAGATCAATGATGTATGATGACTACTCTATATAATTTTATTCCATGAGCATAATAACCATCAACACATAATTACCTAGCCATACGATTTTGGGGATTTCTCTCCCAAGGTGTAGTCAATTAGTTAAGCAAAACTTTGAAAAAGAACAAGCAAACCACTCATAATGGCACAAGGTGGAGGCAGGCCTACCAATGTTGTGCCAAAGAGGGTTGGAATGTAAAGACAAGTATTATTATAGCAAGCTAGCCACACAACCTTGTCCTAATGACAAGTGGGGCAAGAAATAACAAATGCAGAAATAAAACTAAGTCCTAGCCCGACGATATTGGGGGGTTGGCCGAGCCAATCTCTCTCCCAAGGTGTAGGCAGAAAACTAACTTGCAAAAATAAATTACAATAATGAAACAAAGATGCAAAAGAATGCAAGCCTCAAGGGAACTTCCCGGGGGCTTGCTACAATGCTAGAAATGAATGGGTAGAAGAAGAGATTCGTTACCCAATTAGTGGAGAAGCTCTCGAAGTGTTGTACGAACGAATGTGGGTAGCATAACCCCTTGTTCTTGGTAAGATCCTGCAAAAACCATCAAGCTATTGCTTGCTGGAAATGTTGCACAACACAAGAAATGTTACGAAAAATTTATGTTTTTAGGCAGAAATTTTCCACATAAAATTATCCAAGTAAAATGAGATTTAATTGACCTATCTAAGATGGTTAACTAACTGAAATATATGATGAAATAGAACAAAAAATCAAACTAAGCAAAGCATGGAGTTTAAAAGGGTTTTGAGGGAAGACTCCTTCTTGAGGCTATTCCAACAATCCCTTAAGGCAAGCCTGCAAAACTCAAGCAATATGTGAGGTACACAAATAGATAGCATGCATGAATAAGATAACAATATGAAATACTTCACACCACTAGCTACCCAACATGTATAGACCAACAAGAATACTCTCTGCTAACCTACTCAAGTAAACTACTTTACCAAAGATCTACTCAACACTACACCATATGCAAAAAAAGAACAATGTCACCTCATATGCAAGAAGTCAATCAGAATACTCTTGATTACTCCAAATCCTCCAAATCTTTATTAATCCAAATGAGAGAGTGTTGCAGCAACAAGTTTCTCCAAGACTCTCAAGAGAAAATGGGATGGAAGCAAGAGGCAAAGAGCATGAGAGATGGGGCAAAATTTCAGTAGAGTAACACTAGCTCAAATAATGGTGAAGAAATGAGTGAGGAGAGGCTCTATTTATGCTTGGAGAGGCAAACTCACCCATCTTGGATGAGATCCAAGTGTAAAAAAAAAATCCAAGGAGAACATCCCAAGGAGAGGGGCACGCCACTTAGGGTTTGGGTGAGGATTGGTGATGTGGCATGTGAGTTGGAGTGTGTGGGACCAATAAAGGATGAGGTGGTGGGCTAGGAAGGGTGCACTACTCATGGGAGGGGCCCACAATTCATTTAAATGACATTTTCTAAGGTTTGTGTGTGAGGGGGGGTGTAAATCCCCCTAGGGGCGTGGGTGTTTTAGTAAGTGAGTGGGTGAGGGGGTATGTAAAGGGTTAGGATGTGGTTGGGTAGGTTAGGTGTCATACCTCTTGCCTTTTTCCATCAATACATTACCCCATTAACTTAGCAATAAAAATTGTTGTTTTGACTGTCTGACACTTCGGGTGGACAAATACCTAGAAAAAGTTGTTCGACTGAGCTGAAACTTGGTCCAAGGGTGTAGGGAGTGCCTTTCCATTTATTTTGAGCACAAATACCCCTAGAAAAATCCCAAAGACCTAGTTTTTACAATAATTTCTGAAAAACAATTAATTAATTAATTAATTAAACTTCCAGCCTTAGAAAAATTTAATTAATTTAATTAATTAAAAAAAACCTATCTAGACTCGACAGAATTCCGCGAAACTTTATAAGATGTCTTACATGGTCATTTACATCATTCCTAAACAATATCTACCATAGGATGAGACCATTAGAACACCCTTCACCACTTTGGAGGAATTATTACAGGTATGAGGGAAAAACTCAAGGGAAATTAAAAAGGCTGAAAAGCCCAATTAATAACCCGAGGATAAAAAACCCTCGGTGAAAGGAACTCTCCCAATGAAAACATCCCAAGGTACTTGACCTAACTATGATCCATGTAGACCTATTACATTATTAACCCACGCAGGGGTGCAAAAATTTCGTTTACAAAAATTTGTGCTGGAGGCATAAAATGCCTAGTAGAACCAACTTGTCTTTAACATATTTGCATATGATGATGCATATATTCATGGCATATGGAGTTGACCCTCTAGTTGGATAGGCGGTCAACACAATCCATTATCTACTCTTGTCTCACGTTTTGTTCAAAGTTTGCACGTTGTCTCAAGAGCTTTGTTGGGATAGATTTGAGCAAGAATCTACCCTCATAACTTACTAAAATTTCATAAGCTTTTCCGTTTCAGTTTCTGTTATTATATCATTCAGATTTTGGTTGCTAACACTCTTAGATAGGTCATTTAAACACATAAATTTTCTGATATGCAGAAAATTTCAATTGCAAAACAAATTTTTCTGAACATTTTTGGGTGTGTTGCAGCATTTCCAGCAAACAACAGCTTGCTGGTTTTTGCAGGTTCTCTCCAAGTTAAGGGTATATGGTGCCCATTTTAAGTCACAACACACTTCCAAGGGGCCCCTCTTGATGTGGTAATGAAACCATCTCTTTTCTCTACCTTTCTAAGCATTGTTTTAAAGGGGGTCCCCAAGTGCCTTGTCTTTTTGTTTTAAATTTATGTTTTTGTAAAGTATTAGTGCCTATATATTGGGTGAGAGTTTGGCAAAGCCACCTCCCAAAATCGTAAGGCTAGGGTGTGTATTTAATTTTCTTGCAATTTTTTCATGCTTTCACCCCCCTTGTCATTAGGGTAAGGTTGTGTGGCTAGGATTGCTTTAATTTAGTTGTGTATGTTTGATATGCTTATGCTCATGGTTAAAATTATCTAGTATTATATCTCACACATAACTAAATGCTATTTTAAGCACATGGAGGCATAGGATTAAATCTTATGCTTTGTTCTTTCTTTACTTGCAAGCTCTTGTTTCTTAAGCATCTATCTTTCAAGTTTGCAAACAAATATGGGCATATAAATTGTGTAAAGAAATATCTTTCATTTCAACATTCCTTTCAAGTTCTCTATGTGCTTCACATGCAATAATCTAATAATCTAGAACTTCATTTCTTGTTGTTTTTTAACTTTCGATTTTGGCCCTTTTTGACACCTTTTGGGCAAGTAAAACTCACCTAAACACACCTAATCACCTAAAAAAACTTAGTCCATAGGCATAACAAGAAACTAGACTTAATAGGACACCTCTACTGACCCAACTTTACCATTTAAACGAGGATTAGAGGAAGCAATGGAAGGTGATAGGCCGGGGACGGTCTCGTGGTGCTCAACGTCCTTTCCGGGAGTACTCTTTTCCCTTGGGTTGACCTGTGGAGCTAGGGTAGGCCTTGTTGCCATACTTCTTGAGCACGCAACAATTACTTGGTACAAGCAGGGGGAGTATTGGGTTGACACTTAGTTAGGATTGAAACCTCACTTAACAAATTTTTAATCAATCTTTAATCCACAACTTTGGACAATCTTTTAATATATATTTGGGTGATCTACATTTACACTTGCAAGAACTCTTTCACTTTTAATTTTACATGCAAGTGTAATTTATGTTTTGTGGATAAATTATCTAAGTGATCATTATTGTGTTTTGGGACACCTTTCCTTTTAAATCATCTTTCATTTAAGTGGTATTCACATTTGTGGTGTGATCCCTCAAGAAGTTGTGCATCCTCTAGGAGACACTATCTTGTTGGGTCTTGAGTGATTTTGTTTCCATTGAAAACAGTCCAATAGAGTAGTGCATCCCTTTGAGGAGACACTCTATTGTGAGCATGCTTGGCTTGTTGTGTTAATGAATGCATCCTCTTGAATATCTTTAATTCCTGCACATACAAGTAAGTGTTAGTTGCTGCCTTGTATCTTTGTATGTTTATATCTTGTAACCAGTGTATCTATGTTAGTATAACTTTGTTGTAATATTTAGAGATTCTTTATTGTATCTTTGTATCTAGTTTGTACTTAGTCTGGTTGTAATCTTTGTAATCTTTGTAAATCTTGTGTAATCAACCTCCCTTAAACTTAGTTGACCCCTTGCCCAATATTAGGCACTAGTCTTAGTTGTCCTAGGAAAAGGCTTGCTTGACATATTAATTGTTGCACTTGCATTGCTTCCTTTGCATCATATGCTAGATTTCCCCCCAACCTTTAACTAATTGAAACCAACTCCTAGAACTTAAACTCTAAATCTCATCTAGTAACTAGGGTCTACCCCCCTCAACTTCCCTAGGATTAAGCATAGATGGAAGAGGTTCAAGTTAAAGTGACAATGTGGGCTTTGAACCTAGGCATTGTGCCTCCAAGGACACACTAAGTGAGTAGGACTTAGCTCATGTTTGCAAGTGTGTATTAGGATGACAACAGATCCCAAGAAAAATGGCATGGATCCCAATGTAGGTTGGTATAATTGAATACAAGTACATGGATTCGAATGCAATTCCATGGATATTGAGGCATGATACATGGATCCCAATGCAAGTACATGAATCTTAAGACATAATGCACATATCCCAATGTGGGGCCTACCTATAATTATGAATCAAGTCTCAACACAAATCATTATGCAATGCACATTAAGTTATCTCTTCTAACAACATCATAACAAAAGTTAATTTTATAATTTTCCTAAGTTTACCATGGTGGGACAACCTTACTCTTATTATGTGTGACAATTCCTAGGACAAAAGGTATTTCCTAGATCACTTAGTTGGAGATAGGTGAAAAAATGATGGATAAGTTATGGAAAGGGAATAGGAACTTCATGTTTTTACCCTCAAAGTCATATGTAATGATGCATAAGGTGTTTTAACTGGTCCAACTAGCTTTCTAAAGACAAGAATATTCATTATATACATGCAATCCTTTAAGAGGGAGCTTTTCTTAGAGTCACCACCTTGACACTTTAGTCATTAACCCTTTTTGTATTTTTTCTTTGGTTTCTAAGTTCTTTCTTTAAATATGCATTTTTAGCATAGGACTTAGGGGTTGGGCCTTTTAATGAGGTGACATAACTCTAGTTTTGTTATTTTTCCATTGTTTTACTTTCATGGTCTTCACCTATAGCCTTTTTTGGATTTATTTGACTTAGACTTACAATTGATCTTCAATTTGCTTAACTAGATTTTGTTGGATGACATATGATAAGTCAAACATAAGCAGAGATAATAATTTTTTTTATGAACGAGATGGAAGTGAAAGGGAAAAGATAGAAAGTGTTAGGTATGGTGAGGATAAGAAGAACACTAACTCAACTAGATCACCATTAGTATGACTTGAACCAAGTCACGATGACACTTATCTAAGGACAATTATGTCCCCCCATGGTACAATGAAACAAAATAATAATTTTTTTATTGTTAAGAAGTGTTATTAGATCAATCTCGGTGTTGATTATGTTCACGACTAGGTAAGAAACCATCACACCATGTCTAAGAAAGAATCCCACACATGATAACATAGCACATCGACTTAATTAAATATCATGCATGAAGTACCATCTGTGAGTGCACATAACATTTGAGGTGTAAGGCATAGGCACTGATATACCATGGTAGAGGCATCTGAAAGAACACATGAGTGACGAGTGACTAGATACTCTTGTATCTAATGGAAGAAATGGAAGAACAAGTTTGAATCGGTACAGATGAACAGGAAATATCATCCAAGTAGCAGCGTCACACCCCTGAGAGGGTGGTATGGAAGTAGTTTCCCTTGAGGGGGGAACAATGATCAGATTGGCTTGATAATACCTTCAACATGCAGTTGTTTTGGAAGAATAAGACCCTCTAAGGCAAAAGTTAAATTTGATATTCCTTATTTATGGGAAAGACAGATGCACAAAATTTTGAGAGACGGTTAAATTTGCTAAAGGGTAATTATTATTTGCTTTTCATGGAAATATATGTTTTTTTAGGACAACCATATATGTGGAAGCATCATGTTGTTTACCATTCCATGCCTCATAATTTCATTAACACTATAGTATATCAACTCTAAAGGATACAAAGGTAACCCCAAATACCACAATCTCCTTGTTTAGCATTGTAGGAAGATAATCTCTCAAACCAGGAGATTTGTCCTCTTTGTGGTCTAGTTAGAAGGAGAAAAGAAAATTGGTATTGCTATTAAGGCCTCTACTAGGGTCTCTCCTATATGCCACAAAGATAGGTAGCTCGATTGATGGAATGATATAGAGACATCAGTAAATCATGCAATTAGTTTGGCATTGAGTGCCCCTATACCCAATGGCCATGTATTCAAACACTCTCCTATGGAGAATGAGAAGATCAAACACTAAATTCAAGAGTTTATGTAGAAGGGCCACATTTGACCAAGCTCCACACTCCATGTGAGTCTTATTGTGTTGGTTCATAAGAAGGACAAGAAATGGTGACTATGTGAATTGTTGAATAAAATCATAATTAAGAACCAACATCCAATCCCTTAGATTGGTGATCTACTTAATTAGTAGAAGGTGCCAAGTTTTCTAGTAAGATTGATATCAATTCATGCTATCACCAAGTGCTAATTGAATCAATTAATTTATGGAATACAACCTTTAATTCTAATGAAGGTCTCTTTGAGTGGGATATTATTAACTTGATTAATGCACTAGCAATATTCATGAGGATTATGGACAATATTTTGTGAGAATTCACCAATTATTTTGTGGCCATATACTTGGACAACAAACCCATCTTAAATAAAAGTTAGGATGAATATATGAAGCACATTCCACATGTCTTCAACACCCTATGTCGATGCAATCTCTATGCAAACATAGAGAAGTGTTCATTTGACATGCAACGAATTCAATATCTAAGGTACATAGAAGATGAGTATGGTGTGCACGTGGATCCAACCAGGGATGATTTTAAGGATGGAGCTTTATTTTAAAATGTAGAAACCTTGGCAAATCTTATTAATCCTTCATATTCCAACTATAAATTTTTGGTGATATTTTTGTAAAAATATTCAAATTTCTAGGGATTTTATATAGTTCATATAAAATTTTGGTGATTTTTAAGGTAAAATAATTTTATCCTATAGAATTTGGGTGAATCATTTTTAGAATAGAGAATATTGTTTTGGAAAAAACCATGGAAAATTATCCCATGAGCGAAATTTAGCCCCTAAAATCATCCCTGGATCCAACCAAGATCCATGTCATTCGAGGTTTTTTACCCCCAAGAAAATAATTTGGAGCTTTGTGGCTTCTTAGGCATCCCAACTTTTACTATGAGTTTGTGTTGGGTTTCTCTAATATTGCTTGTTCCTTAAGCTAGGTGACCAAGGGTGGATCCAAGGTCAATAGTTTTTGGAAGAGGCACAACAAAAAACACTTGAGGGGATAAATTATCACCTTTGCATGCCACAAGTACTCATTTTTCCAAATCTACAACAATCATTTGATATCAAGAAATACACCTTATATTACGCCATCAGTGTAGTCCTAACACATAATGGACATCTAGTGGCATATTATAGTGATACACTCTCTAACAAGATTCACATATACCCTATGTATCCACACTAACCACAAGCATATACAATTTATGTCAATGTAGGGAAAGTAGTAGAACTACCTCTATCATAAGTGATCCACATATGTTCCACAATTCCAATTGGAAATCAAGTGCAATAAGGGAAGCACTGATCAAGTTGCAAGCTACCTCAACCGACCTTTTATTGTGGAATTGACCACAATTCTCAATCATTGTGGATATAAGACTTAAAGTGTCCACAAATATATGGAAATGATCTAACTTCTATGCTACATACCAAAAACATTGGTTGTAGATAAACAATCTTTATACTTTCACCTCCAACATGGAATTCTATGCCATACAAGGATGATTTGAGGGGCGAAATTTCTCTCATGGGAGAAATTAGGGGCCTCCCAATTTTTATTGGGCGAATTTTTTGTATTGTAGTGGTTTTTTAAAACTTTAATTCTTCGCCCCTAATTTATTTTAAAAGAAAAACTGTATAGAGGGTTAGCCCAGGTTTCTACGAGAGAGAAAAAAATATGTATTTAGCCCGTGAAATTTGGAGTTGCAATCTTGCATTCACGCAATTTCTAGAAATATGAGAATTTCTAGTAACAATTTCTCCCTCCCATTATGTTTTAATCAGGGTTTATGGTTTAATTCACTCTAATTTTGTGGTATGAGAAACTTTAATATTCCGTTTGCTCAATTTCCAAAGAACAAGGGGATTTCTAGGAGCAATTTGGCCCTCCCATTTGGTATAAATCACACACGATTTCTTAATGGAGGGCATTTAGATGAGGGTATTGGCAAGGTAGAAAAAAAACATGAGTCTTGAATCTTTGATAGCGTCTGGATATCCTTCTCTGCTCATTTCGGTAAGAAATTCGGCCAAATTCATAACTTTAATTGTTTATGTGATTGTTGTTGGAGCCCGTCCTTGCTTTCTGGAATATTTAAGTCTTCGGATTACTGAGTTTTCTTTGCTAGAAAAAGAAAATTAATTCTTGGAATAATTTTACAATCTCCCGCATAGCTATAGGGCAGGGTTTTCTCTCTTCTATGTTGTACTATGTTAAAAAAATGGCTTATGAAACAAAATTGTTGGGGTTCTCCTCTTTTATCCATTTTTTAGTTTCTTGACCCATGGAAGGATCTTGAGACTCCTTGATTTTGGAACTATTGTATGGTATACCAAACAAACCTTAGGTGGATCCCCCACTACCTTAATAAGGAGTTGTCAATAAGTAGGATTAGAAGGATCCCATTCATATCCTATTGTTACACATATTAGTTCTATAAAAATCCTAGATCGATTAGCAGAGGTGGCCAATGGCTTATCATGCCTTGGATTTTGTTGTTTTATCATGGTATAGTTATAACTTATGTGGGGTTTTCTATTTGAAGATTTATGCTCTTTAATGAGAGTTTTCTCCTTCGATTAGATGTTGGTTTGGTTGAAATGGTCTTGTGATTACCATGTCATGAAATCTTAGCCTCTTTCAATGGTGTCGTTTATTTGATCATGGAGGAGTCAATCTTCTCATTATTGTGGTGTTAATTATTTTGATTAATGGATAATTGTTTTCAGATTTATGTGGTGAGTGTTTTCGAAGTTGTTTGTCGGATAATCCACAGTTGGTGTCATTTTTTTCATCAAGGTTTTGAATCCGAATAGACCACTTAACTAAGGTATTTAATAACATTGGGTATAGAGACATAGACATCAAAAATGAAATGGATAGGAAGGATAATAGGACCCGTGTATAGAATGATCAAACCTCCAACACAAAGTCCTTTCTTCCTTACATTCGTGGTGTCATAGACAAGATTGCAAAAGTTTTTTAAAAGAAAGAAATTACAACCTCCTTCAAACCCCTAGTTACCATCAGACAAAGAATGAAGTCTGTAAAAGACCCTATAGACCAACAACAAGGAAAAGGAATCTACAAGGTCTCTTGTTCATGTGGGAAATGTTACATTGGGGAAACTGGATGATCATTTCAGGTAAGGATTAAGGAACATGGAGCAGACATTAGAAATGAACGCATTCACACCTTCGCCTTAGCAGAACACTCACTTAAGACCAAACATCATGTCTTCCTGTAGGATACAAAGATACTAGCAAAAGAGGATCATTACTACATGAGACACTTAAGAGAAGCTCTTGAAATAATCAAGCACCTCAGCAATATGAATAGAGACGGTGGCCTGGAGGTGAGCAGCTTTTGGCACCCATTAATCAACCAACTTAGAGACCCTCATAGATCAAATCAGGTATGACACCTCCCTTCTTCTTTCCTTGCTTATTTAGGTTTTCATTTGTGTCACTGCATAGACTTAGGGGTCTAACTAACATGTATTACCTACTTTATAAATTATAATTATAGACACCTACTACTATATATTTCAATAATTAAGTCACATATACCCTAATCTTATGACAATATATATATTAAAACCCAGTATTCCTACTTTGTTACATCCCAATCACTAACCACTACTACGTAGTATCTTAAACCTATTAGATTATCTATATATTTACAAAAACCTTCAATACTTAGACCTAATAATATTGAAAATCATACTAAAAACACAATCTAACAAATACTAAAAACAATCCTTTGGTTCCCTAGATTTATTCCAATAAAACCTAAACCATAACTAAAAGCTTCCTTTCCTTAATCTAGTAATTAGTTCACCAAACTTTTTTCATTAAATATAAACATAAATTAAAAGTACTTTTAAGTAACAAAATAAAAAATTATCTAAATCTAACCCTAAAACATTTCCTTCCTTGCTTATTTAGGTTTTCCTTTGTGTCAGTTCTTAGACTTAGGAGTCTAACTAAACCTGCATTACCTACTTTTATAGACACTTACTACTATATATATCATTAAGTTACCTATACCCTTATACATCCTAATCACTTGCAAATCAACCCCTACTACTTAGTATCGTAAACACATTAAGATAACTTTTACAAAAACCTTCAATACACTATTTAACACTACCAAAAAAACAATCCTTGAAACCCTAGATTTATTCTAATGAACTAAACACTAATTGAAAGCTTCCTTTCCATAATCTAGTAACTAGTTCACTAAACTTTATACATTAAATTTAAACACAAATTAAAAAGTACTAATAAGTAATAATATAAAAAACTATAACCCTAAAACAACCAAACCTAACTAAAGCTCCCTTCCTACATTAACTATAAATACAATCCAATTAATTAAAAGTATTAAGACTTATATTATATATAACATTATAAAACACTATTAAAACTCTTACATTCAACCCAACTCTAACCCTAAAACAACCATAACTAAAGCTCCCTTCTTACATTAACTTTAAATATAATTCAATTAATTAAGAGTTTAATTTTTGTTTATAAATATAATTCAATTAATTAAAAACACTATTAATGCTTTTACAAACCTAGTAATAATTTATGATATATTATTATTATTTTATTATTTAGTTTAATTTTTAATTTTTGTTTAAAACTTTGTAGATTAGGTTTTTAGACAGTTGACCTAGGTTAAATCTTAAAAACATCCTGCATATTAACTATTAATTGACTAAGATCAACAAGCTATCAATTGACGATTAGTCCTGATAATGAATCCCGATTTAGATTCGAAATGTCGATGACAAAAATGACACCAACTGTGGATTATAATGGATAATTTGTTATTGTGCTTATGGAAATACATTGTTGTTCTCTTGTGTGTTCCATGTCCTAGTGTAGCAAGTGTTGCATACTAATCCCAAAAGAGAAGGATCCGTATATAGGGTTGAACTCTATAATGTCCTATCATTGGGAAAAAATTAGACCATATAATTCATTTTTCTTTACAGTGATATCGATCAATTGTGAGTAATCCTTTATCATCTTCTTATGTTGATTTATAATCCTTTATGATCTTATGTTGATTTATAGATCAATAGTATGACTAAGCACTTCAATGGCTGTGATGCTTTATTAGTCATGAATATATACAACATGTTTAGCATATGAAGTTTGAAACTGCTCTAGCTTCACTTGACCAAAATTCAACTTATTGGACAATGACCTTACTTGCTTAACTATTTCACTGGTAGGAGAATTGAAATTTCTAAATGAGGCATCCAAAGAATGAACAATAGAAGCATATTCCCCTTTCATTTTGACAAAAAAATTGACTTGCTTTGGTAAATTTTCAGTATTTTAAGCAAGATGGCTTTGCATGATAAAATGGGTTCCTGGAAGATTTTGCAATCTCTGATTGATAGAAATATCTGCATTTGAATCTCTCGACTCAATTATGTTTCTATATCATTATGTATGTCAATTTCCATGAACTCCCCTTGTTTGACATCATGGAAAGTGGATAGCCAAGATACTCTTTGTAATATAGAAACGTGCAACCCACTTAAGAAATTTGATGTTTGTTGTAATAAGGTTTATTGGTGATGATATATGTTATACACACAAATAGTAATTGTTCATGAAAATTTGTGAGCATTCCACTCACTATATTTTTCATGCAATGTGTCCAAGCAATACTAGCTATCGCATGGATTTGCTAACAAGTTTAGAGTGCATTCAAAGAAAAGGAAAGTACCAATAATGGATGTTTGAGATGAGGGGGAAAGTATGAGCTTATTGAGGGCAAATGAAGACAAGATTAAACACCCAACTATGCTACAGACCCAATGCAATCCATACAAACATAGTACACTAAGAAAACACGCTTATCTTCTAAAATTGAGCCTACCTGTTTTGCATTGGATTGTGGCTCCATTGTATTTGACTTTGATGAACCAATTGATTTTCCATCACTTGATTTGAATCCCTTTATTGGCACTGATGTTCGACCACAAGAGGCTAATTTATTTTCTTGAAATTGGCCCAACAAAATCACCCTAGATCAAAGCACATGAAGGTTGCTTCAAAATGGACAAAATGAGGATGATGCTAGGGAAAACTTGAATGAAATATCTTCATGTGAAATATCAACCATTGGATCACAAAGGAGGGATAATATTATATCTTAGTTTCCCAAGAAAAACATAGCCAACCGGTATCTTAGGAAAG
>ML784959.1:287657-322309 GCA_009831015.1 Picea engelmannii
AGTGAGAAACTCTCTTCATGAAGGAGAAAACTCATCGAAAGGATGGTGGAAATTGATCAACCTGGCTATTAAAGTCATCGTTATATATCCCCATTTGAGAAACTGGTGAGTTCCTAAAGGATGTTCTAAAGGACAAATCCAACTATGTGCCTAAAGGATGTTCTAAATCTTAAATTGTGGAGAGGCTTCTAGTGGATGTGAAATTTTGTATACATTCTGAACATAATCCAACAAAGGATGAGGAAAAAGTTAAGATGAAATGTAATGAGGAAGCCTTTGTGGTACAAGATAATTTATGTTGTATAAGTATTAGCTCCTTAGATGAAAAATATTTTGAAATTGCCCAACAAAGTTGGTTCCATAAGAAAAAAAAAATGCTTGCAAACCTCTATCAAAGTGGATTGAATGGTTAGCACCAACTTTTTGGAAAATTACATAAACATATTTGCCAATGAAAATGGAGCTGATTGTGGGAGTCTAGCAGCGGAATAATGCTTGAAAAGTGATCCCTGTATATAATTGATGATGGAACTCCATGATGATATCCAAAAAGGTGTAGCTACAGTTTGAATTTTATGTAATATTTATTTCAAAGAGCCACTAGGGGCACATTGTGAGAGGATGTTGGACTAAGTATGTACCCGACATGGTTGTTATTTGTTGGTCAATTCTTTCTATCAACATTTGTGTACAGAATAACACCTATATTACCTTTCAAATTTGATATGCAATATCAAATTTTCTAAGAATGATATCTTATTTATTATAACAAAACTCTATGTATTGAAAAAACAATTAATATATAAGTAAAGCACATTTAAAGTGGAACATAATCCATATAAAAAAAACCACTTTCATTACAGAGTTTTACTTATTGAATCAAACTTATACTAAAAGGTGATTATCAATCTATAAATATTATACTGAAAGGTGATGATCCATCTATAAATATTAAAGATGAGCAATTTTGAAATTGTTGTGTTGAGGTTTTGAATCATCTACAAATTTGGAAGATTTGATTTGAATTTTGGAGCCATTCATGTTTCATTCAATATCATTTTATATCTCGTACTTTTTATTTATTTTTGATATTTTTAGTTGTATATTAGAACATAGTTATTTTATCTGATTATGTAAATTTCCACACTTAGTCATAATGCTCGAGAAGTTTTATGGATGTAAACTTTGTATTCAGTTTAAAAAATTCCAACGTTTTGAGTGGACACTCCACCCTAATGATGGGTGGAGTGTCCACTTGAAACGTTGGACGTTTCGAAACTGAATACACAGTTTACATCTTGAAAAATTCTGTAGCATAACTATTTTATACAATGTTTGAAGAGATGATACCTTTGGGCCAACACATGTATGATCAAGTATTTGAGGGACTGTGTACTAAGCAACTTCAGGAGACAATTGATTACAATATTAAAGATTTATGGGGAACTTTTGTGTCCTTTTGGTTCACCATCATATGAATATATTTCATCTAGTTGAACAACAATGTTAAATATGGATTTAACTCAGGATATGCAGGAGGTTTTGTTGATTGAGAGCAAACTATAGTTTTAGTTCTTGAAGTAGTATATTTCTCAATAAATTTACAATATTTTTAGTAAATCCATCAAGGAATATATGAAATAGGAAACAAAAGGTTATTATGACCATCCATTCAGTCCAGTGACAACAAAACCAATAATTATTTTTTAGAACAGTCTGAAATCTTGTTCCCAAAACAATGGTTTAATGTGGATAGTTAATAATAGATTACAATAGGTCCTAGGATGTTGTTTCATTATTGAGGTTATTCAATATGATTGTTGTGGTTTTAGTCACTAAGTTTCATACAAAAAACTATGTTTTTTTGTGGGCCATTGGATAGTTTCAGGTCCAATATTTGATTCCAATGGTTCATTGTTTTATCATTGATTTTCAATTCATAGAAAAAAATTAGCAACATGGTCATGGTTACCAAACATACACACTAATGCCAAAGATGAAATTGAAAGATATTCTGGACGTGTGATTGTTTACTAGCAGAACTATACACTTTTTCCTCAATTTGTGATATTTATAACTATCATTATGTACTTGGATGGGAGCACGAGGGAACAAATGAGAATCTATGTATATGAGGAGAGAATGTAGATGAAGTAGGTGATTAGTGAAATATTGTCTCTTTGAAGTTCCATCTTATGAAGGCTCCATCTCCAAGATACTTGTATCAGATTAATGATGAAGGTGTATATTGGACATATTTTGCATAAATTGGATCTGTATTTATTTGTTTTTGGCATCTCTGGCATACATTTTAATTAGATATATTTTCCACTTTATGAAAAGAAATGTATTCTACTTACAAGTTGTCTCTCTCTTGGATGTTGTTTCTATTGTTTCTAAGTTTATATAGTCAAATGGATTTGTTGTTATTTCCTAGTCTTTAACAATTTGCAGATTGTTGCATAGAGAGATAATTAGTGGAAACAACCATAATCATCTAACCAATACTTGTATCTAGTATTATGTGCTTACTTCTCATCTGCATGGAAATTTGTGACCTTTTAAAATGATATATAAGGTATTTATATAGTGATGAATCTTAACATTTTTCTATCCATTATTCAAAGTCATGCTATACTCTATTACTTGGATGTTCTGACACCATGTTTACGAAGTTCATATTCAGATAAACAAGGCCAGAACTTGTAAATGGCTTGTTGAACAAGTTTGTAAATATATATTCAAATATGTGATGAGAGATGGACTTGGACTTGTCTATAATGCCTAGCATAAGTTAGAGAATGTAGTTGTGCTACTGGAAAACAAGTCTAAAAGTAGACCACTTCCACTGGTGAATCCTTTTACAATCACCGTCTTAATTTGTGTGAGAAACCAGTGTGGAAATGTGAAAAACTTGGTTGCTTATGTTTATACTAAGAGGGGGGTGAATCAATATCAAGTACAATTTAAAACCTTTTTCAACTTATACTTAAAATATTCAATTATATCCAATGAACAATGAACAATAGTATAATATTTACACCAATACACCACAATACACCATGCACAATATATGAGAAATAATCAATAGTTATTGTTCAAGGGAAGTAATGACTTCCAAATGTAGCTACAGCTTCCAAATGTAAAGGGAGGGATAAACCTCCAAGAGGAAGATACAATCCTCCAATATCAAGAGAGATTTGAACTCTCCATCCTTGCCCCTTCCTTCCACCCAAGAATATATGAGAGATAATAAAACTTTATATTAAATCATCACCATCAACCAACCATCACATAGAACCTGATAATTCTTCCTGATACTTCTTCAATTTATGCAATTATTCAATTCTTGGAATACTATGATCCTATAGATAATATAACTCAATGTATTCTCTGAAAATTCTCCAAGTTTCACTCCTTGAATCCTCCCCAAAAATAAGTTATAGAGAGAATGATAGACCTTGTTCAATTATGGTTTATCCAGGAGACCGAACTTTTACAGAATGCCCCACGCTCAATATTTAACATCAGATTATGAAACTTGCACACAAGAAACTAAAGTCTGTACTCTTTCCAATTCAATTTGTCCCACTTCATTTGGATTCTCCATGAAGAAGTTATGATTTTTTTACCCGAAACACATGTTTATTGACTAGCTTCAGGACTGGTCAAAAACCCTATCTTGCATAGAGTGTATCTCCATAATTATAGTGAAACAAGAGCTGGAAATTTTACCACAGGTACCTTGATATGTATTCTCAATACCATAGAAATTTCACCATCTGAATATTTCTAGAAAAACATTTATAGAAAAAATGGTAAGATGACCTGAAAATAACATACCTTATAACACATCACCAAAAGACTTCATCCTCCCTTGAATTCTGACATTCTTTACTTCTGATTTCCTCTAAAATTCGACTTGTGTATCAAATGAATGTATAATGATATGTATTTATACCATTTATGTCACTTCCTTTTAACATTAGGGCCGACCTGACACTTTCTTATTTTGTAATTCTTTTCTTTAATTATCTTCAGGGCCTACATGTACTTCATTCTTCAATTCACTTTGTCATCTTCAAAAATTCATTTCTCCTCAACCATAAGGATCCACGTGACGTGCCACATACCACTGGAAAAAAACATGATGTATACTATCCATCCATGTGTGTTGTATCTGCGTGTGCATTGTCCTTCATGTCCAAATACCTTCATCAATCTCGCGGTCCAAAACCCATGATTAGGGTTGACATCAATGACAACAACCAATCTTCCAACAACTTATGCTTTATGACTAGCACATTTTCCATAGGTATTGAATGGGTAATTTTGGTATAAAGTTGGCAACTTGTTGATGAGATTTTGAAAGCTCTCTTATAAGGATTTTTCTAAGTAGACATTACATTGAGCTAAATAAAATTATAGCTTGGTATGATGTTTTCGATAATGATTCAAGTATTCAAATAGTTTGATGAAAGTCATTGTGGATCCACATTGCTATTAATATTAGATGTTTGTATAATTTTTATTGCTATTAACATAAGAGAATGAAATGTATCGTAACCTCATCTCTCGATCCGATAAAAAGGTAACACACTTCTTCAAAGCATAAGTGATTGCGATTAGAAAATATTTTGAAATGTTTTTCTCTTAAACATTTTATGTTTTGGTCTTAAACATTGAATCTCGACCTTATGCCCTTATTCAATCTCTTTCCATTGTGATGAATACGTGGATCTCTTATGCACATCATATGGTTGTGGCAAAGCCATATCTTCACCACCCATCCTCTCTCTCAACAATTTCTCGATGAGTTGTTGTTATGCAGACCAGGGATAGACCTCCCCAATCGGAAGATTCTAAATTATCTGACACAACCAAATCAAAGGTCGGTAGTGAATCTGGTTCTCTACCCATTAGAAAAGAAGGTTACACCACCCACGTTTCCATACCATTTGAACTTCTTCGATGGTTTTTTCCCGACAAATCCAATAGTCTATAGGACTAGAAATCAATGACCCCAATCAAATCGGTACCTTAAACCACGCGGTGGATAAATCGTCACCCATTCTCCATGTAACACGTTGACATGTGGGGTTTACAACCAATATACAGTTGTGGTATATTGGATTCCATATCTACAGATCGATGGTCCCTATCCACTTGGGACTTCTGCCATCATAATGTGTCCACTCCCCACCATTGTGAGACTTCCTGATCAGACCTTTTCGACGATAACTCTTCGATGGATCCAATGGTTCTTAGGTGCCCACAAACGACGATCAAATATCACTCTAATCTCACAACTAAATGGTGATTAACCAATACCTCTCTTCATCTGAGTTCCTTCCTCAGGATGGATCATTCTAGATCCAACGACTCATAACCCATCGACATCCACACCGATATATCAACGGATCCTATTGCTCTCGAACTTTTAACATCATACATTTCCCATCATAAACTCCTCTTATAGACATTTTTAGACCTTATCGATCTCCATTCTCCTGATAGACTTATCGGTGAAGCATCCAGGGAATCTATGACCCATCTTCTCTTGGAATCCTCCTATCAGAGATTCACCAATAATTAGAACTTTGGGTTTTCTCAAGGGTTACACCTTCTGATAGGATTTCTCCCAAAGACTAGATATTCAACAAACACCAAACAGTCAGGATCTACTCCTTCCTCCAAATCAATGGTTATATTTCCTCTCGATTCAAATAAGGATTTTCAACAGAGTTAACGACTTATTCTAGGACTTAACAGTCCCATGGTATTTCCAGACTTATTTTTCCAAGGTTCAACCTGACTCCTTCGGGCTCATAAACCACTTTCCAACAGGAAAGAAATACTCTTCCCCAAACACCCAAATGAAGAATTCATATCCTATAAAATTTCCATTTCAAAAGAAAGGAAAATACAAGGTTATCAACTCATATTGGCCTTCCTCATACAATCATCACAATTACTCAATTTAATGAATAAAGGAGGTTATATTACTCCATTTAACTTGGGAATTCAACATTCATTCATCTCATTTAACTAGTTAAAATGAACAAAATACTATCTATGACCATTTATTAAACATTCAAGAAAATATTACAGGTACAAAAACTTATATATTCAACAATGGTTTTAACCAACCAATTAACTAAGGGGAAATGCCTTTCCACCCAACCATAGGCTATGTTGTGTTGTGCCTTTATACAACATGCCACCTCCATGCTAGACCATGATACCACCAAGGGACAATCTCAGTTGATTGAGAAGTCAAGAAATGGTTCAGAAATGTTACTCTCCTTCACTCCACTGGAAAAAACATAAGTTTTCTCTCTTCCCACTGAGATCAGGACCTCCGTGAGTTTATTAGGAACCTTCCCAACTAGTTTTACTCTACAAAAGGGAGCCTCTTCTTTGTTACATAGTCCCTCGGTGACCTCCCTTACCATTGTTGGTTTCTTTCCAGTAAGAACCAAGTCGTGGTCCTCTATTGCTCCAGTCTGGATATGGGTCTTCTCCGTTCCAGGGTGACCATTTCAATCTTGAGAAAGCTTTATATTTTCTTCAAAATAAATTCCCACATATTCTCTTCTTATCAAACCTATGATCATGATATCCTTTTCTCCTTTGCACCATCTATTTGTGATTTTGTGACCCATATCTATGGATATTGGCTTTCCATTCCTATGTGTGATGAATCGTGTCTCTGAGTAGGTGGTTTTTTTTCATCCACGCGCTCTCTATAGTGAATCCCTATATGATAATTCTATGCCTTTCCTCCCTTCTTCCTCATTCCTTTTACCCATGCACATGCTCTGAAGGGAAGCCAGGTCAGTACAGGGGTAGTTTTCCAACATCGGGTTATTTTTAGGCCAGTTCATCATGTCTTAGGGATGGAAGCAACACCATTGAGAGTTGAAGACAAATTGGATGGAGAATCCAACTTCCTATCTTAGAAAGAAAGAGTTACTTTGGAATTGAAGGAGTATGACCTTTTGGAGTTAGTGGATAAACAAATTACTCCACTGACATATTCGACAGTTTTAGATGCTCACAATAGGAAGGAGATCAAAGCAGAGAGGGTCCTATTAGAGTCAGTGAAGGATCATTTGATTCTTCACCTAACTGAGAAGACGACGGCCAAAGATATGTTTGATGCCTTGGTGATTTTATTCCAAAGAAAGAACATGAATAGGAAGATGATCTTAAGGAATAAACTCATATTGGTTCAGATGTCTAGATTAGACAATGTTAGCAACTATTTCATGAGGATCACATAGGTGCGTGGTCAACTTGTAGACATAGGGAAGAAAACATAGGACACGGAGCTCATGAATGTGGAATTGAATGGTATTACCAAGTCATGGGAACCATTTTTCAAAGGCGTTTGTGCTCGGGAAAATATCTCAGATTGGAAGAGACTTTGGGATGATTGCATCCAGGAAGAGACTCGGGAGGAGTCTAAGAGTGGCAAGAAGGAAGATGAAGAGGAGGAGAAACTAGCCCTTGTCAGTAAGAGAAGGAAGGGAAAAGGAAAGGGTTCCAACAAGAAGGGTAACAATGAGGAGTCAACCTCACATCCATGAAAGAAGAACTTGAGTAAAATCAAGTGCTTCACATGTCACAAGTTTGGGCACTATGCTTCACAGTGTCCGGAGAAGAAGAGGCAAGAGAAGATGCAAACAACAACAATTGCAAAGGCACAACCAGATGAGTTTGCAATGAAGTTTGAGAAGGAATTATCAATGTTCACATGCCTCTATACTAGCACCTACTCAAGGAGTGTGTGGTACTTTGACAGTGGTGCTTCTCGTCACATTACAGAGACACATGAGTTGTTCACTAGTTTTCTGACACCAAAGTTTGAAATTAAAATTTTAAAAGAGTTTGAACTTCAAACTCTTTTACTTATACTTTACCAAAAAATTAGCCAAGACTTTACAAGGATTTATAATTCAGTGAAAGATTCAGCAAGATTTTACAAGAGTTTATAATTCAGTGAAAGATTCGCCAAAATTTTACAAGATTATATAATTGACTAAAAGATTTGCCAAAGCATTATATATACATATTATATTATTGATAAAATAGCCTTCAATTTTTCCTATGTATCATGGGGATTCACCCATTTATTATAAATATAAATTTAGGGGGGGTTATTAAAATCACCCCTGGTGTTCATTTAGGCTAGTACAAGAAGATGACTTGAGAGACACACTGTAATCAGGTAGTAGGTAATTTTAACATGGAGAAGACAATGGGAGTGATGCAAAAGTAATTCTACGTGTTAAAGCTCCCATTATATATATATATATATATATATATATATATATATATATATATATCATGCACTATGTGTGCCATTGTTAAATGTATAATCAAGAAGCAAGAATTGTGCACTCCCTTTTCCACTCAAAATAATCTTTCAAAGTCAATATCAAAGGATTTTGTGTTGAGTCTTTCCTCAACCAAGCATGGTATGATTGTGTTTGTGTGGTTGATAAGTTCTCTAAGGTGAAAATTTTGGTACAAGAAGTGCGTCACAACATAAGCCTTTACTAAGCTCATCTTTGAGCACGTTTTGGTTCATTTTGGATAACCAAGACCATTATTTATAATAGGGATAACAAGTTCATAAGCATCTCTTGGTATAGCCTTTGGTCCATGATGGACACCAAATTGACCAAGTTGACTTCTTCCCATCCCTAAACCAATGAATATAAAAGGTAGCCAATATTATGACTATACACATCCTCAAAATGTATAACTCAAAGCATATAGGTACATGGGCTCAAATTTTTCCTTATGTTCAACACAACTAAAATAGGACTCATCACATTTATGTTGACCACAAACCTTTATTGGTGTACATAGGGTTATTGTTGGACATTGGGTTCAATGCTTCCCATGAGTTTCGCGAGTTGGGTTAACCCCCTCTCGTGGATCCTAACTCTAACAATTGTGGTGGAGATTAATGCTTGTGGGTTTTGATCTAACGGAAATCATAGTCCAACAAATGGCATCAAAGTGAAAGGTCTCGAGTTCAAAACTCCCCTGAAACGTGTTGAGGGGGATATTGTTGGACATTGGGTTTAACGCTTCCTGCGAGTTTCATGACATGGGTTAACCCCCTCTCGTGGATCCTAACTACAATGATTGTAGTAGAGATTAATTCATGCAGGTTTCGCTTTAACAAAAATATTAGTCCAACAACTACCCACTGGTGTAATATCCCAATCTCAACCATTTGAACTTGATCTTGTCTATATTGTAATTGTGTTTTTCATTACTACATTTTGCTTCATAACATGAGGTAGAATTACCATGGAAATTTTAAAGACATCTAAACATGATCATTGTGAATATAATGAAAGGTTCCAAGTCTAATTGTTGGGATAAAACACCGACAGGGCTATGATTCCACTAGGGGGGAAGATAAGGGGGTCTAAGGGGGGAATTGACCTATGTCTCATGCTTACTACTATATCTCATCTACAACCACTTTCATGTGATTTTCATATTAACATTATATCGTAATATTTATTATATTATAATCATGAGACTAGTGAAATGATTAATTAATTTAAGTAATTATTTCCAATCCTTAAGTACCTACTTCCTATATTGAAGCAACTAATTCCTTTATCCATGCAATCAATGAGAGTTCAAATAGGACTCTTATTATATCATAGAGGAAGTGGAAGAGTTGGATTAGGACTCTTATTTTCACTCTCCCTCAGTCATCCAAAAAAGACAATTCGAATTAGGAAGAGAAGGGTGAGAAAAACAATGACTTCTTCAGGGGATAATAGATTTCTTGATGAAAAGAGAGCAGCCCAGAAATCATAGTATCCATGGAGATATGAAAGAGACAATGTCATGTGAAATTAGAGGGAAGTACTTTCTTCAACCGCTACACTTTTGTTGGTTTTTAGGGTTGGTTTGGAAGTTTTTGGTAAAGAGAAGAGTGATTTGGGAGCTTTGACAATTGTTCTTTGCCCCGATGGTCTCATATCCTAGCACAGGGGTGGAATCCACAAAGGATTTTCCTATGGTTGGGAGGAAAATGGTTCACCCACAATCAATTTCTTTGGAACTCATAAAATAAGTGTATTTTTCTTTATTTTTTATTAAGATCTCAATCATGATGAAATGTACATGCATGTTAGCATTATTTATTTTTAGTTCATGCCATGGAAATTATATAGATATCATTAAGTGATAGTTGTTATAATTGATTAAATTGCAAAAATTGTATGATAATTCATTAATAAACCTCATGCATGCAAATTGTTTGTAGAATTGCATTCAAAACTTGTTTCATAATGTTAGTACAATGATTCCATACAAAGTCTAATAAAGACAAAATTTGAAGTGGAGTTAGCTAGTACATATCCCCACATGCTCACCAAAAACTAGCCTCTAATTTGCATGTATGGCCCTTAAAAATGAAAAATGGTTGTATATGAAATTAAATTATAACTTCACCTTACGATGTCCATTGGTGTTCATATTTTAACAGAAAGTAACTCATATCAATATCTACATCCTCACCAAAACTCAACTTCATATTTGCTTGTATGGACTTTAAAAATGTAAAATGGTTGTAGATTAAATTCTATTATAACTTGGCCATACCGTGTCCATTGGAATTCAAATTTTAACTGAATTTAACCGATATCAATATCTATATGCTTACCATAAATCGGCTTCATAATTACTAGTATGACCCCTAAAATTATAAAATGGTTGTATATGAAATTCTACTATAACTTAACTATATAGTGTCCATTGGAATTCAAATTTTATCAGCAAGTAGTTGACATCAATATTCATATGCTCACCAAATTTTAGAAGTAGATTCATATATTTGATTCCGCAAAAGTTGAAAATACAGTCAGGTCAAGAAGGGTTACTCAAATCACCCATACCTCGGACAATTTGTGTTTGTTGTATATGAGAAGTTTTGGAATTTGATGTGAATGTTTTTAAGGGATTAAATGAGATGGTTATTAATTGGTTCGAACCATGTTTATTCTTATGTTGACCTCTTAAAAGAAGGAGGAGGCTAGATCCCCCATACCCTTGAAATTATATGAAAGTTATGCATAGATTATTGTGTAACTATTATCAATGATTTTGGAGATTATTGTGAGGTATTTACCTCTATTGTATGATGGATTTTATCATGTTTTTTCCTCAATACTATTAGTTCATTTTATATAAGGCTTTATGTCATTCTGTATAACCATATATTAGTGAATAATGAGGCAATCAACCTATAGATGAAAAGAAAATCATTTTCTTAGGTTTAATATGACCCTAATGATCATGTAATCACACTTATAATCAAGGAAGAATGTGTTATGTGCATGATCTTAAGGACCCTAACCCTAAACTGTAGGACTGTCCTCTTTTGGAGAGAACACGACCTCCATCTAAGAGATTCTAGAGAACTGATGAGTTGAGATGATGGATGAAATTTTGAAATAAACTCAACATGTGAATCATGCGCTTATGCTTATTGTAATTTGGTTATGATATCTATGCTTAAGTGTCACCATCTTGAAAATGTATTATGTGGAAAATTGTGAAGTGCTAGTTCTATATAAATTGAGATCTTCAAGTTGATTTTGTTGTCTAGAAAAATTATGATCTAGACCTTGCATTTAAAGATGGAAAGTTTGACCTTATGTTGACTAGTGTAATGTCAAAATTTATAACAATAATTAAGAAAAATAGTTTTTATATTGTAAATGATCTTAATGTGTTGTATTTTGATTTACATACTACTACCGTCAATAAAATGTTAGACCAATAGACCCTAGTTTTGATATTAAGAATGAAGGTATGTAAAAAATGGCCCCAAATTGTAATGCACCTAGTCCCAAGTTGGGTCACGTCACTGCTAAGACAACCAAATAAAAAATTATGATACCAATTTTAGATGCGAAAATAACACTTAGCATGACATTCTAGCTCATGTGATTGTCCATGCAAATTTAAAACGTAAATGCAATTACTTAAAATGTGCACAATAATAGTGAAACACATACAACAACATTCAACCACATAAGTAGAGATTCAAATGCATCATTGTACTCACAACAAGCAACAATAACCAAGATAACTCAAAGAAAAAAACACAACAACTATATAAAAATTAACATAAATAAAAACAACAAATAAGAACACTTGTCTTAGTAAATATGCAACCTGCTGCAAAGGACAAATGTTCCTCCCTAATAGGATATTTAGACACTTAGGATTTAGTTAATATCAACTTGTCCTCATGTGTCGTTAGGTAAAAGTGTGTTTCTTTAGTATGCATTTGTAGTTAGGAAATCTAACGGTCATGTTATGTTCCTAACATAAAGTGAGCTTATGGATCATATTCTCCTAGATATTAATGGCTACATTGATATTTGTCTTAACACTTGATTGATCCATGATATCTATTTAAAGAGTATGCTGGTCGTTTTTTGATGATCGATTGTGATAAAATCTCTTGTAAATCTCTCTGTAATAATTTTTTTTTGCATTAATAAATTGCTCCAGGTGGCCACATTGGTTGGGGCTACAGATATTCCCCGTAGGGGTTTTACTATGTGAAAACATCGGTGTGTTGATATTTGATATGGTTATGAGTGGTTATTAAAGTTGTTCATCCTCTATTGGAATACTTGTGTTGTCGAACATGGTATCATAGCGCATTTGAAGACCCGATCTCATTGTAGATTGAGATTGTGAAGTTGTGTGGTCTTATCTGTGGTTTCTAACATTTCCATACATTTCTAGGCTAAAAGGACTATTCCATTGCATCTGGAGCACTCATTTCAATAAGGAACACTTTTCATTTCACTCAAAAATGTTTTTTTTTTCCCAAGATATGACGATTTCAGTCGGATCGGGAGGTATAGATCCTGAATATGCCCTTTTAAAATTTTTGCAGAGATAAATTTTGGTTTTCTATTTTTTATTTCCTAGTTTCTACTCTATTCGATCTGTGTATGCTCTTTTCCCTGCGCTCTGTGCGATCTCGACAAATTAGAAACATAGGAGAAAGAGTTTTCTTGTCTGTGTATGCTCTTTGTCGTGTGCTTTGTGTGATCTCCGTAAAAAAAAAACAGAGGAAAAATTTGCATTTTCTAGGTAAGATAATCGAGATATAACCCTTGTCATCGAGAATATAATTTTTTTTCATGTGTGAAAAGATTTTTCATATGAGCACGCTCTCCAAGGTCATCATCATCATCATCATCATCATCCTTCTAAACAATACAATATGTTTTGTACTATCTCACTTGGTTAAAAGTTTCTTTATTAAGAAAAAGGTCTTGAGTTCAAATCTAGTTTTGTTATTTTTTTTTTTAAGTTCATGCATTCATTGTAAAGTGTATTTCACTTAAATTATACAAGTGAATCACTATAAGTAGTTTTAATATTGTAAGTTATTTAATTTGCATACAATGTTCATTTATAAAGTAACTTCATTGTAAAAGTGATCCATGCTTATTCTATTAAAGTGAGTCACTTCATAAGAAACTTATTTGTAAAAAGTGAGGCTATTAGGAGGGGTATCACCACATGGACCAACTTCTACTTTCCATGTGGCTCTTTGGTTACCGTTTATACCTTTTTTCAAAAGGGCATAACTTTCACATATGAAGTCTGTTTTCAGTGCCGTTTTTTTAAACAACCTATTTTTTAGAGATATTTTCTTCCAAACCATCAATTTTAGTATTTAAATACATATTTTATACATATTTAATATGGATTCTCCTAGTGATATTTTTCTTACCATCACCAACTACTTTCAATGGAAATCCCATATGGAGGATTTATTGAGAAGTAAAGGATTGTACCACATTACCTTGGGAAAATAAGAAGAAACCACTGATGATGAAAAGTATGCCGAATGGATTAATAGGAATGATGAATCCCATGGAATAATTGGAATGTCCATCTCCCCTGATTTAAGATTTCACCTTCAAGGACTTGATGCCACCAATAAATATTGGGAAAATCTTGAAGTTGTGTTTGGTAAACACAATATTATTCGAGCTCACCAGTTGGAAAATAAGTCAATGAGTTTAAGTCCAAATGATTTTCCTTGCATTGAAGATTACTTGTCTAATTTCAAAAGACTTAGAATTTTGTGTATATAATGCGAACTAGATCTGTCAGAATATTGATGCATATATGTTATTCTTTCTAAGCTTGGTAGTGCATATTATATTTTTGTATCTACCTTTTATGACACCTAGAAGCTCTAGGAACTTCTTATAAAAATCTCTCTCTTGAGTCCTTTTCTGATGCTTCGATTCAAGAGAAATATAAGATTTTACAACTTGGATTGATTAGCACTGCATGTACCTCCAACAAAGCCTTAGTAGTCCATTAGAAAGAAAAATCCAAGAATCCGAAGAAGCAACATCCTTGCCACAATAATAAGAAAAAAAAAGGGTCCCAAACCCTCTCAACCAACTTTTTCTCTTAATGGTGATAAATGAGAAAAATATAAAAGTAAGAAGATTGAAATACATTGCAACTTTTGTGGGAAAGAGGATCATGAGGAGTCCAAATGTTTTAAGAAAATGGAAAATTTAGAAGTAGCGATCAAGAAGCACAACATCAATATTGATTTTAATTCCTCCTCTTATTCTAATGGAGATGCACTTTCTACTTCTGGTTTCTCCATCAATGCAACTTATACTTCTTTTGATGAGTGGCTTATTGATTCTGGAGAATATTATCATATGGTTAAGGATAAAGCCATATTTTCTACTCTTAATGAATGTAACACCAAGAAAATATTTGTTGGTGATGATATATGTCTTAGTGTTGAAGGGTTTGGAACAATTCAGGTAGATAATGGTCATTTCAATGATGTATTATGTGTTCCAATTATTTCCTACAACCTTTTATCAGTATCTCAAATCACTCATTCAGGTGAAGGTAAAATCATAGATTTTTCACCTCACCAAGTTATAATCAAGGATTTAAAATATCTGAAGCATGTTCTCGCAATTGGAATTACTTATGATATTACCAGGTTGTACAATTTTGACAAATTTGGGTCATCATATTTTCCATCAGTTATTTTTTCTCATAGCGACAACTTGAGAAAACTTTGGCATGAGCAGTTTGGTCATCTAAACTATCGATCATTACAACAACTATGTAATCAACTAATGGTGACTAGTCTTCCTCTTGTTTCTTTCAAAGATGGTTTTTGTGTCGGTTGTGTTCTCGACAAACATCATCAAGACAATTTTGAAAAATGTGCCTCTTGGCACACCTCGACCCCTTTGTTGCTTGTTCATAGTTACTTGTGTGGTCCATATTCTTATCCTTCTTTTTCTGGGTGCACACATTTCTTAACATTCGTTGACAACCTTTCCAAACACACTTGGGTTTACTTCTTAAAACTTAAGAGTGAAGTTTTTGACAATTTCTTGACCTACAAGTCCGTTTTAGAAAAGCAATCTAGATATCAAATTCAAAGGTTAAGAATAGATAATGGAGGTGAATATGTGAACAATCAATTTACAAGTTATTGCATTGCATAAGGAATCCAAATGCAACACATTGTTCCATATACACCACAAAAAAATGGTATTGTTGAGAGAAAGAATCACACATTAAAAGAAATGGCTAATTGTAGATCCAATATAAGGGATTAATTCTAAAGTATTGGGAATAAGCCATTAACTGTGAAAATTACATAGTAAATCACACTCCCACAAAGGCTCTAAAAAATATAAAACCGGAAGAAGCATGGAATAAAATTAAGATGTACATCACTTTCATGTATTTGGCAGTGTAACATGGGCTCACATTCTTGATGAGAAAAGGAAAGCATTACAACCTAAAAGTGAGAAGTGTATATATTTTGTTTATTCTGAAGATGTCAAAGGTTACATACATGTTCAACCTCATTGTAATGAAATTATTATTATAAGATATGTTAAATTTAATGAAAATATCTTGGCCCATGAACCTAATTTGGCATATGTTCCTTCTTCTATTCCTATGATGGCTTCTTCTTCTTTAGATGATGACAGTGACGATGAAAATCCACCTCCAACTACTAACCTTCCTCTAGATGAGTCCATTGAACATAAACTTGAACCAACACCATTACTTCCTAGATGGGTCCATTCAACATGATAACTCGTTGGTAATCTTGTCGATGATCCTTTAGATCAGTGCCAGACACTGTTATAGCAAGTTTTTCCTCACCCCATGCAACTTTCTTAGAAGGCCTTTCCATTTCCCTATGCAAACTTGAAGTCCCTTGTTGTACCTTACAAAGATAAAAAAATCATATTTTTCCACATATACATGCCCTACAAGTTAGACAATGTGCGTATACATAGGTTGCACCATTACAACCCGTGTACATTGGGTTTTGTGCCTAAAATTAAAAATTGTGTTTGGTTTCCATGTCACGTCATGAAATCCATGATCCTTGACCTTCCATATACTAGAAACGTTCTGACTCAGCCCTTCAGTTCCATTTGAAGGATATAAATTGGGCCATATCCAAGTTCTGGAGAAGGGAGATAATTCAAATTTTGAGAGCAAAGATACTCTGGAGAAATTTCACTTCACATTGATTTTGTATCCCTTTATTCTTGAAAGTATGAACGCATTGTTCATCCCCCAAGATCTTCCTTCTCTGTTGGAGAACCTCATTGTCTCCCTTACATGAGCTTTCCTTTGGTGGAGGATTGAAGTGGTGGAGGCCCAACTGGAGGGAATTAGTTTCTCGGTTCCGATGTGTGCCAACACAGAAGTTTGTCACTTATACACTTATGTTGATCATTTTTCATAGAAATACTCTTTTCCCGTCCAATTGATATCTTGCAAATATTTGAATTATTGTTCCATGGGCGTATTTGTCATGTATGTTAATGTATTATGTTATTTTATATACCAACATTATATAGTATCACCATATGTTTTCGTATCTTTGTTGTTGAGCACAAGTTGTAGGTATAAAGCTTTGAGTTTTCCACATATACATGCCCTACAAGTTAGACAAAATGCGTATACATAGGTTGCACCATTACAGCCCGTGTACATTAGGTTTTGTGCCCAAAATTAAAAATTTTGTTTCGTTTCCATGTCACGTCACGAAATCCATGATCCTTGACCTTCCATATACTGGAAACGTTCCAAATCGGCCCTTCAGTTCCATTTGAAGGCTAAAAATTCAGCCATATCCAAGTTGTGGAGAAGGGAGAGAATTCAAATTTTGAGAACAAAGATACTTTGGAGAAATTTCACTTCACATTGAGTATGCATCCCTTTATCCTTGAAAGTATGAACACATTGTTCATCCCCCTAGATCTTCCTTATCTGTTGGAGAACCTCATTGTCTCCCTTACATGAGATTTCCTTTGGTGGAGGATTGAAGTGGTGGAGGCCCAACTAGAGGGACTTAGTTTCTTGGTTCCGATGTGTTCCAACACAAAAGTTTGTCACTTATACACTTATGTTGATCATTTTTCATAGAAATACTCTTTTCCCATCCAATTGATATCTTGAAAATATTTGAAATATTGTTCCATGGGCATTTTTGTCATGTATGTTAATGTATTATGTTATTTTATATACCAACATTATATAGTATCACCATATGTTTGCATATCTTTGTTGTTGAGCACAAGTTGCAAGTATAAATATTTGAGTTGCATGCTCAACAATGGTCTTCATTGAACATATGGACAAAGTAGGTTCTTGATCTTGTTCTCTTAGCATTTCTTTTATATAGCATACTTGGCATTAGAGTTGATTTATGTGTGTCATTCCATCTATTGTGGTTTACACCATGCCATAGAGTGATTTTCCTCGTAACAAAATTGGCGACCATACTGGGGATTGATCTTCTGTTTGAGGTTTTGAGTGTTTTTCTCCTTGAATTTCTCTTTGTTAGTCTGAGTTTCCTTGTTTCCAGATTGTTTGATAGCCTATTTTTACTTTGCATCTGATTTTTCTTGGCTTAATCCTTTCCCTGGAAGTGTTTTAATACATGCACATGGGTTTTCCCCTGACAAATGCATACATACGTGATATTTCCTTCTATAGGGCGCGTGCATACGCGAGTTTTCCTTAAACAGTCACGTACATAAAAAAAAATTAGGCTCCCTAGCTGAGTTTGGTGTTTGTTGGGTGAGTTTTGATGGTTTTTGAGTCTTCTTGGGTCTCTGTCCTAGCTGTTGAGTGCCTATAGAGTGATAGGAAACCTTATTACTGTAGAATTTTTGGGCGGTTTTTCTTTCTTATCATATTTTTCATTAGCTGTCCTTGCATCTTGGTCTGAGTATTTGCTTCTTGGTATCCTTCTTGGCTTGTCTCTTTTTGCTTGCAGTAGGGTCTATATATCAAGTTGTTATTTAGTCCTTGCATTTGTGTTTCTTTATATTGAAAGTACAAAAAAAAAAATTACTCATTTTTCATTATGGCATTTGCTCTTTTGGTTATTTAGTATTGATCTTGATATTTGTGGAAAGATTGCATCCTATTGAAATCGTAGAAGTTTCATTTGAAAAATATTATCATCTTTTGAGAATTAGGACTTAGCACTATGTTTATATTCATTTATTTTATATGCTGAGTCATAATATCATCAGTTTCATGACCACATCTCTTGAGTAAAAAAATCCATTAAAAGAAATGTTGACTAACTAAAATTGATTAGAGACGATTTTATTTTTCAAAGTACACAAAAAAGCATAGGATATAGTGCCTTGGAATAGGATTTTGTGAGTAAACTTCTCCAACGATATTAAACTAAACATATGTGTCTAACCAGGGAGTTGTGAAATCCATTGTGTAATTAGTGTCGTCAGGACGCTTCGCTCACACCAGAGTTAAGCATGAGGTCTCGTGAAGTTGGTTGCAAAGATATCCCTCTAATACCTTCTTAGCGTCAGAGATATTTCTAGGGATCTATTCGTATTTGGGGGTATTTCTAGTACCTTTACCTCCTTGAGAGGTGATGCTTTAAACATTTCGGGCTTTGTTACCCTTCCCATACGGTGGAACTGACTTACGACTATTCACCTATGCATTGGTTATATCATGGTGACTTTAATTTCTTGACATAAGTAACCACATAGGTTTCTTACAGGGGTTATTTTGCAGGTACCTTGAGTCAGATAAGGGTCGGAAAACACACAACCTTTATGGAGGATTACCTCTCTGGGGGGATCTGATCGACTACGTTGTTAAGTCCACGAAGGCCCTTATAACTGATTAATATACCTTCAATATTTTGAAGGGAGTCTCAAGCCCCTCTTGGGCAATGAATACCTACTCTAGTGAGGGAGGCCCCTTTTCAGCTACTATATCTTGTTTGTGTGCATTTGGCCTTTTTATTTATTTTAGTGTTCTCTTTGATTGTAAAATTGGCCCTAGGATTTATTTTTATATCTTGAGTCTTGATTCATCGTGGAGCTAGACTAGCTTCCCCGTAGGTCTCACTATTTTTTGAAGTTACCACCACACCTTGAGTCTTTTCCTTCTATGAGGCACAAAGTTACTAAACAAGGTACACACACCTCCACCTACCTGACTTTTGATTATACAAGTATGAGTACTAAGTCGAGTTCGAACGACACCGGGAGTCCCTCAACTCCTATACCTACTTTAGTCAATGGGGTTCCTCTGACTCCTCCAGCCGCAAAGATTGTCATACCAAAGGTTTCGATCATTACTCTTATCCATCATGTGGTTTCTACTCAACCCATAGTAACGAACCCTTTCAAGTCTCTTTTTGGTTTGCCTAGATACAATGCTCAGTCCATACCTTCGGTCTCTAACCCTTTCTCTTTTCGTATTCCAAATATGACATCACAAAATTCATCCTCCATTCTAGCGACTAATACAAATCCTATTATTGGACCTCGGGGCATGGCCCCCCCTCACACTCCTCTCTCATTTGGTGGAATTCAAATTCCCCAAATGAATCCTATGGTTGGGGGTCATATTATATTTTCTTTCGGGTCTAATCCTAGTCTCCATGCTCCTAGATGTAGTACTCAACCGAGTGGACAAGATGCTTCCTATGTTCCTTCCTTTCCCCCTTCTTCCTCCACACTGATTTAAACTAATATATTTGGTATGACAAATCCACCTCTATCCTCTGGATTTCCACCTGGAGGAGGTCAGTTTCATACTATGGGAAACCCCTAGCCTGGAGCTCCTCTAGCTAGGGGAAATGTTTATAACCCTCATTATAACATTCCTATAGGTATGGTGCCCATCCCCCCTTTTATGAAACAATTTGGAGGAGGCTATTACCCTCCCGGGAAGGGCCATGGTGTATATCAGAACCCTAAATGGCTACAATCCCTCAACATCAATATTTCCTGGGAGCATGGGCTCACATGCCGCAACCCTGAATCCCTTTTCTAGACATGCTTAATATACCATATTTTCTGAGATTAATGAATGACCCGGTGCGTCATGATCCATCATGCCCCCCATCCCCACTAAGCTTCCTTTAGATATTCCAAAATTCGAGGGAAAGATTGGTGAGGATCTGGGCGATCATGTTACTACTTTTCATCTTTGGTGCTCGTCCAATTCTCTTAATGATGATTCTATTTGTTTGAGACTGTTTCAACGCACCCTCATGGTGGTTACAGTGAAATGGTACATTGAGCTACCAGGGGGTACATACGGAAATTTTAATCAGATGGTTTTAGTCTTTGTCAACCACTTCCAATTGTCGGTTCATTATGATGCCAACATAGAAATTATGTCGACCCTCCTCCAGGATAATGCCACACATATATTAGACCATATTCAAGAGTGGCGTAGAAAAAAGAGGTTGATAAAAGCCTACATTCCTCCAGAGTTTCTATTGGATTGGTTCCTTAAATCCCTATTGCCTTATACTTAGAAGGATGTTTCTACATTTGGGGTAACCTTTGATGAAGAAGTTGTTTTCAAACGCCAGCAATTGGACCTCATATATGCTCAGTCTGGGATGTTGTATGAAATTATTCCTGATGCACTGAGGTCGAATTATGACCTGAGACAAAAGCATGGGCCTCATGGTGATGGAATTATTATCTCTGCAAATAATAAGTCTATAGACTTGGTGACGAACTAGTTGAAGGAGTTGTCTCTAAGCCAGTCTATAGAAATACAAGCTTTGTCTTTGTCCTCCACTCCCACTTAGTGGGTGGATGTGCATTATGTATAGTCATCGACTAACCCAAATGATAACCAACAACCAGGAGGGAATAGGAAGAAAGGACGTGTTAATAATCATAAGGGTGGGAGAAATGATAATAAAACCAAGGACAACGCTAACAATCATAGATCAAATACTAATACTGGTGAGGGCAAGAAAGAAAATAAGAAGGTGAAGTTTTTTTGTAAACTTTGTAAAGATGATCACTTTACCCACATATGCCCCAAACTTGAGGAAGCCTCTAGGCTCTTATCTCAACCGCCCTTTGTGTTGACCAATCTATTTTTGCATAATCAACACATGGATTTGAGCTCCTCTAATACCGAAAATATGTCGAGCGGGAATCAAAACCCCTCGAAACATGAAGGTGATCATCTATGCATTAATATGGTCAAGTCACAGATTAATGTAGTCACTCGATCTTGTTATTACGGTTCTTCATAGACTGTTCCTGGTCCAGAGTCTTACCCTCCTCTGGAAACACCTTTGCAGATAAAAACTCTATAGCCTTTGCCTCGTATTCTGAAATGAGTACTAAAAAGCTTTGTCCACAATCCTAATTCCATAGCTTCCCAAAACTATTCAATTGTCAAATATCTAGGCCACACCCCTTGTGCCATGTCGGCTTTAGAGGTTCTATATACATGTCCTTCATAGAGGAACACCTTGTTATTTGTGTTAGGAGCTCTAGACCCGTGTGGCTCAAAGGTTATCAAGTTTAACGTCACAGATGTTAAGCCTCACTTGCCTTACCACATGGAGTTTCAAATCCATGTGGATTACTCGAAGTATGCCATAAAACACACTATTGTTGATTAAGGTGTTGGAACGTGCGTGATGTCCCTAACCTATTGGAAAACCATTGGTTCTCCAACTCTCTCTCAATCTATGACTATGTTGACCACATTTGATAGTTCTTCGTTTTTACCCCATGAAATGATTTCTAGTTTTTCGGCCCAGTTAGGTGGGAAGACAATGGAGGTTGATGTTGAGGTGGTTGATGTGCCCCTTGACTATAATTTACTACTAGGGCATAATTGGACTTATTCCATGACCGTGGTCATGTCAGATGTTTTCTACACTTTATGTTTTCCTCACAAAGGGAAAATAGTGATGATTGATCAATTGTCCTTTGTGCATGCTATTCCTAATGCATCGTTTGGACCTTCGATCTGTGTGATCAATAATTATCAACCGACAACTGAGGATATTGGTGTTGGAATGTATTCCTCTCTCATGGGTACTTTTTATTTCATAACACCAATCCACCACATTTATACCATTTCCAGTGAGTCTTCGTCATCAATGAGGTATGTTCCTTTCTGTACTTCATATTTCAATGACCCTTGGACCCTACCTTCCCCGACTACACCAGGAGAAGGTCAGCCACACACTGGGATGAAAATTTCATTGTCAACAACATAGGTTGCGTATCAATATGTTCTTAAGACTACTGTTGAACCAGATCTTGTCTCCTCGCAGACGGACGAGGAGGATCCTGTTCTCGATCCCATATGGGCTACCCAATCATCTTGTTCACATGAATACCTCGATGATACTTTACCTTCGGATGAATCCATCCTTGAGGCCGTGAATGGTATTGATAGGCCATGGGATGATATGGATCATCGCTCTTACTTCCTCCTAGAACTTGTTAGGATCGAACATGAGAATTTTAGATCTACCTTGAGTAAGATGGTCGGTCACGCTATGGTTCCACTAGATACACATGGTGTTTATGTCAAAGGAAACATGGTAAATATTTATTCTACCATCCCGATCAACATATATCGAGTTCCTGGCAAAGTCGAAAATGTATATATCGGTTCAGATTGTTCGCCTAAATAATTTCAGATCTACATCGATCTCTTCAAATAATTTTATGACGTATTTTCTTGGTCGTAATAAAATATGTCAGGGATCGACCCTAGAATTTTTGAACATGAGATCAATACTTATATAGGTTCTAGACTTGTTCGACAACATCTTAGAGTTGTTAATCCTAGGAAGGCCCCTCCTATTAAGGAAGAGGTAGAGAAGCTACTAAATGTTGGTCTCATATACCCGGTACCTTTGACCGAATGGGTGTCCAATCATTTTCATGTGAATAAGAAGCAAGGAGCCATCCATGTGTGTATGGATTTTTGAGACCTGAACAAGGCTTTTCCTAAAGACAACTTCTCAACTCCTTTCATTGATCAGATTCTTGATGAGTGTATGGGAAGCAAGGTTTTTTCTTTTATGGATAAATTTTCAGGATATAATCAAATTCAGATCAAACCCGAGGATCAACACAAGATGATGTTTATTTATCCTTCAGGTACTTTTTCATACAAGAAAATTCATATCAAATGCCAGAGCAACCTTCCAATGTGCCATGACCTTTTATTTTCACGATTTCAAACACATTGTCGAAGCTTACCTTGACGATCTCAGTGCTCACTCTCACAAGAGAGTAGATCATTCCACTCACCTTCGACTAGTTTTTGAGAGATTCCATTACTATCGCATTTGTTTAAACCATCACAAGTGCATATTATGCATTAGGTTTGTCCGTCTCTTAGGATTCTTAGTCTCTGAGAATGGGATCATGGTCGATCCTATGAAGGTTGAGGCAATACTTCGATTGCCTCCCCCGTGCAACATAAGACAACTTCATGGTTTACAGGGGAAGGATAACTTCTTGTTTCGGTTCATAGTGAACTATGCCAATTTAACTAAGGGTTTCATGTGTCTTTTGAAGAAGGATACTCTGTTTATATGGGTTGAGAGAGCCCAAGAATCCTTTGATGCTCTTAAAAAAGCCTTGGTATCGATACCTTTGTTGAAGCCTCTAGACTACAATATAGATTATTTTCTTTATAACGTCACGTTTGAAGGGAGGATTGGTATGGTTCTATTTCAGGAAGAAGATGAGCTCCATGAGCATGTTTTATACTATCTTAGTCAAAATTTAGTCAGCCCTGAACTTAAATATTCTCACATCAAGAAGCTAGCATTGGTTTTTGTTCATGCAGTTCATAGATTACAAAATTATATATTGCTTTGCAAACTTACCGTAGTTGTAGACATCAATCCATTTCAATACTTTCTTATTAGGCATATCATAAGGGGGAAATATAATAAGTGGATTGTTATTTTTCAAGAGTTTGGTCTCAACTTTTCTTCGGTGAAGTCTAAGAAACCACTAGTTTTTGCCGAGTTGATATCGGACTTCCCTCAACTAGATGAGGGCATTATCCATGTTGATTCATTTGTGGATGAACATGTTTTCATTATCTCATCTTCGGACCCCTGGTATGGGGACATTTTGATCTATCTTCAAACCTTGAAATTCTCTCAGCATTTGTCGCGAGACGATTGATGACGTATACGACATCAAGGTAAAAACTACCTTATTATCAACACCACTTTGTATCATCGAGGAGTAGATAATATTTTGCGTTGTTGCTTGACTCACGAGGAAGTTGAGTTGGTTCTCAATGAATATCACAGTGGGGATTGTGGTGGTCATCTATCTGGGCTTGCGACAACCCAAAAAATTTTGCGAGCTAGTTATTTATGGACTTCAATTTTTAAATATTGTGTTGAAGTGGTCAAGAAGTGTCACCCTTTCCAGGTGTTCGCTCAGAAAATGTGCTCGCATCCAAACCCTCTTCACCCATTCATCACCGTTGGTCCCTTCACCAAGTGGGGGTATATTTTATGGATTGTAACCCATCTTTGACTGGGGGGCATCAACATATTATCATGGTCATGGATTACTTTACTAAGTGGGCAGAGGCCATGCCTAGTGTTAAATATGATGGTAAGAAAACCAAATTTTTCGTATTCAGCCAAATTATAGCTTGGTTCAGAATCCCAAAGGACATTTTCACTGATCATGGTAGTCACTTTTAGAATGAAATGATGAAGGAATTAGCATTAAAACTGGGGTTTAAGCATGGTCATTCTTCCCCTTATTATCCCCAATAAAATGGAAAAGTAGAGGTGGTGAATAAATCTTTCAAGACCATTTTGAAAAAAAATGTCAGCGAGAGTAAATATAACTGACATCCAATGATTTACCCTGCGCTTTGCGCATATTGTACCTCATTTAAGACTTCCACCATTTTTTTGCATTTTCAGTTAGTACACGGTGTGGAGTCGATTCTCCCAATTGAAAGTGAAATCCCTTCTCTCAATATGGAAATTGAGCTCCTACCTAACACCTATGATCTTGAAGAACACATCATACACCTAGAGCATCTATATGAGCAACGTCGAGGTGCCTCTATGACTATCGAAGCGAATAAAATGTTGGACAATTGAGAGGGGCGGGGGTGAATCAGTTGTCCCTGTGCTTAAATAATTATGCTCATTTTAAAATCTTTACAAAGAACTCAATGAAAATCAAAATAATCTATGGAAGTAAGCAATAAAATATTCAACATCAATCACACACATGAAATATACAGAGACAGATATTTCCTGAGGAAACCCATAAAGGGAAAAACCTCTTCTTCTTGATATGATAAGTAATATTTATTTTCTGTACATTATCATTCTCATGAGCACCAACTCATTGTGAGGCTACCACCTTTGTTTTGCAAGCTGCAACTTGTTGAGAGCACCAACTCTTTGGTTTCTCCAACACCCACTAGAAGGAAGCACCAACTCCCTGGTTTCTATAGCACCCACTAGAAGGAAACACAAACTCCTAGCTAAGTGTTCCAGCTCCAACTGGATGGAAGCACCAACTTCCAGTCACACAGGCACCGACATATATAATGGAGAACACTAGTTCTCCCTTGCACCACCCTGCCATCCTAGTTTTTCTGGCTGCAGCCAGATGGAAGCTACAGCTCCCTATGTTCAAGAACCCACTTGAAACTCAAAGGACAACAATCCTCCCTACCACCTCCCTACCACCCTGAAATATAAATCTTTTCTTTCTTGAATTTATCATAGTGATACAACATTTATCTATGGCTTACCAGTCTCATCATTGTTCTGCTACACGGCTCTACTATGCCTACATCAATGTCTCTCTCCTCATGTCTACTACGCTTTATGTTCTTCTCTCAGATATGCATTATTTTTCCTTGCTTCTTTTGCGCTTTATGCTCTATGTATTATTTCCATTCTATGCACCATGCCTCTTCTGTGCACTTCATCTCCTGCACACATAATTCTTCTACCCGCATGAAACACACTCAACAACAACAACCCTCTCTTCTCTGTTCTACGTGTATTTATCCTAGAAAGTCCTTTGCTAGATCATACACCTAACTCTTTATCCCCTCTCGTGATTACACTGAGTCTGTTCTTCATCCATGGCCATTATGCTGAGACTATTCATCATTAGTGGTCGTTCTTGAGATTCTTTTCCTTTTCTGGAAGTTACAACCCTTCCTCTTCTCGATCACAATTGATCTTACCCTCTTTGTTACAGTTATAGTCTTTGATGATTTTTCCATCTGTCAATTGTCTCTATGATGAGTCTTTATTCCACTGGTAGTTACCTCGAGACTCTTCATATTCTCTGGTGATCACCCTCTAACTCCTCGATTTCTCTGGCTGATACAATCACTTTGTTCTGGCAGTTACAACCAATCAATTATGGCTTCTTTGGCTTCTAATCCCCTTCCTTCACGTGACCACTGGCAGTGACCAAACGCCTATTCAAAGGAGCTTCCTGAGCTTCATTTAGTGAGCACTAGCTCCTGAATGGACGGTTCATATTTTCCCTCTCAAGTCTGTAGACTAGATCTCTCCTTCCTCCATCAACGACTGAGGTTGGATCACAACCTTGCATGTCGGGTGTTTGGACATGGGCCAACTCTGATTCTTCCAACTCCCGATTCCTGATTTAGTTCTTTCTGTCAAATCAACGACCCACAACCCTCTATGATCCAAAAGTCCAGATCTTATTGGGACTTCGCATTTCTCAAAGTTGTGATGTGAGTTGCCTCGATTCTCCCATCTCGCGAAACTCTGAAATGATTCATATAGGATAAATGGTCGAGATCTCTCCCTCTGATCGACGACTGTGATCAAATCATGACCTTGCGTATCGGGTGTTTGGATGTGAGTCAACCCTGACTCTATCGACTTACGGTATTTTTAAACCATGCTTGATATATCAATGGTCCATGATCATCTATGATCTGATGGCCCAGATCATTTCACGACTTCGGATATCACAAGTTCCTACAACTCCCACCTTTGAATTCTCCATCTTGTGAGTCAGCAAAATGTTGATCTCTCGCCAAGTTTCCTCTGGATCCAACGGCTGTTGGTCCTCGGTGCTCAAATCCAACGGATCAGATCTGTACTTCTCCTCTGCGATTCCTATGGTCACTGGACTTTGATCTAACGAACATAGGGTATTTGATATTGGTGACCAACAAAAAGTTATCCAATAAGCAATAGAATGATAATAATGTCTTCCAAGAAAATTTTCACGGTTGAAAAGCAAGTTAAAGTAAAAGATAGAGTATGTTTTTTTCCATCCCTAATAGTTGTATATTTTTATTGATGATAACTAAAGAGTCAATAGGCTAAACAAGACGCCCTAATGGCTTTAGCAAGCTTAAGACACCAAGACAGGATTCCAACTTGAACAATTTCAATATCTCTCTAAATTACGTGTACCAATGAAAGTAATTTATTTCTCCAATGAAAAATTAGATTAGTTCCTTGTAAAATGGGTTATAGAGTTTTCTTGAATTAGGTTATGTGTACTACCTCTCAAGGGGTGTAATCCCTTTTAATCCCTTGAGAAAGTAACCCTAACAAGGTAGACCTAGGAGGGTGTAAGCCCTTTTACTCCTAGCAACCTTTGCAATAGATTTTTCAACATACAACAATGACAAAAATTGGTGGAGGTTATATGAACTTATATTCCTCCAAGGATATATCCAATCATAACCATGGAACAAGAAAGAAGAACTAACAAAATGCATATTTCTCTTACCAATCCCAATAGCATGCAAGAAAAAAACCCTAGTTACCAAGAACTTTCATCACCATAGAAAGAGAAAAGACCTCCAAGAGATAACGCACCACTTCACTCCACCAGACAATGCTAAACCATAACATAAGAGAGATATAAAATGATGTTTCCCAAGAGGGGCGCAAATTTCATCCAAGTAGCTCTTCTCATGTGAGAGAGTTATGATCAAATGAAATGAAATTGATCCTTATTTATACAAAAACTCCTAAAAAGTGTTTGTCCACATATATTAGGATAAACCACAAAATAAGGGATCCATTCCCCCTTTATTTTACCCCTTTACAAAGTAAATTTTATTTTAACTTTAAAAATGCATAAAATAAACCTTAAAACATGAGGTCAACCCCTTCTAGGGTGACGTTTTGGTCACTTTATCAAGTTTGCATTGAGTTTGAGGATGTAATCGTTGGGCCTCCAAAGGCCTTCCCTTCATGTGTTGGGACTTCTCTACAAGGTACAAGGGATATTCCTCATCAAAATTTCCAAGTGTCCATTAAACATCACCGTAACCACCAAAACCCTATCCCTAGGGTGATGTCAAGCCCTCCAAGATGATGTCTTAGTCTCTAAAGGAAAAATATTGGGATTGTAAGGGCTAGGTGAGGCCCTCCAAGGTCTCTTTCTTTTCCTCCAAAGGAAAGGTTCATCTAATGTATTTCCCCAACGTATGGGCCATGGCATCCAACCGGTGGGATTCTTGTTTCAATGAAGGCCCAAGCCGGGCTTGTTTCTCCAAAACATCCATCAACAAGGTCCTGCAAAGACAGACAAGTGCACCCTCCGAGAATATCAAGTCAAAGAATCATGGAAATTAAAATTACTTTTAATATAAGAGCCACCTAATAATGTACATAAAAAACTACCTCATCAAATTAAACAAGTGCTCAAAGACCCAATGAAATTTTCCAAGTTTATATATGGGAGGGTTGACAAGGTGACCTATTGGGTGAATTGGTCCTTAAGTCAACGAGTGTTTCCTAGGTGGAAAAATCTCTAATTCATGTGGAGAAGATGATGTGGATGGGGGTAATACTTTTGGGCATGGGTTTCAGGACATACAAGGGTTTGTATTCTCTCATTTATGGGTGACTTTGTAGAGGGTTTGTTGCACCTTCATTTTCAATGCATCCTTTTTCCAAGCCCATTTATTGCCTTTAATTATTTAGAATGTTTCCATTTTGAACCCGAGGTGGGACTTCTACTTATTAAATAAAAACATTGCCCACCTTGACTCTACCCTGGTCACACTATGCTTTCCTGATTTGAAGTCAATGTGTGGTACTTCTACCTAAGCATGAAAAACATTGTCCACACACACTCTACCTTGGTTGGCATTTTTATATTGTTATTTTTTTCACGAGTCCCATCAGTTTCTTATGAGATACATTTCATTGTCCTCAGGATCCATGGGCGAGCATCTAGAAGGTTTACCATTGGCTTTTATCTTTTTCCAGCTACAAACCTTTGGGCATTCATCCCCTTCTTCCCATGAAATGAGGTACAATCCCTTCTTGGGTTATTACACCCAAAAATCCCAAAACATAAGGAGACGAGAAAGGGGTGAAGTGTAAAAAATGGTAAGTATGATCAGGAATGGATTAATGAATCATCAAGGAGACCTCCCAGTAGAAAACCCATCCCTAAGGATGACCACTTTCTAGGGCACAGTTTCAACCACCAAGGTGAAAGGGGGAAAAGAGCATAATTTCCAAGAAAACAAGCTAGAATAAAAAACAACTTTAAATGCAACATACTTAAATGCCTGAAATATTAAAGTGACACTTACCACAATACTTGACTAGTACCTCATGGACAAAGACCCATTTTCTTTCGGAAACAAGCTGATGTGCTTGATGTCATCGTCATGAATCCAGGATATGTGATGGTGAAGCGATTCTCTATCTGTGTATGTGGACGTTGTCATCCATCTATCTCTCAGTACTCCATGTCTACAACCTGAGGGCCTCAAGACATCATCTCCTTATTTATCCTTATAAATATGGGATAACATTTGGCTCCTACTTGGGGACATGTACTCACCATAGATTGCATGAGAACCTCAACATCTCCTAGTCAGACATGTGCCTACACCGAAACATAAAACCGTGAAATATAGGGTGGCTCACTCACCCTTTACTCATATAATCAAAATCAAAATTCCAAAAATGAAAACTAATCTAGAAAAGAAAATTTTGTACTTTTCATATAATATGATGAAAGAGAAACATGTAAATCAATAATGAAAGTAGAGAAAAATGAAAATCAAATATGAAATGCAACTAAAGTACCTTGAGAAATCAAGATGAAAATGCAAGAAAGCGAGATGACCTACCTACTTACCTAGGGCCTTGAAGACTAGGTGATGGGTGATGTCAGGTGAAGTCATACAACCAATGCAACCACTTGCTCAACATCTCACCCAAATTATTTCCTCTGCGCTTAATTATAAAACATATCAAGGACAAGTTATGCACATAATAATCATGAATATGAAAAATCATATAAGCAATCATGAGAGGAAAATCATGGAGATGGGTGGGAGGGAGGAAATCCTATTGGAAAGAGAAACCACAAGCCTGATCATCTGGGAAATCCTGCCTGAAATGATGGCCACAAGTTTTATCAACCCACTTATGAATAGGAATATTGTATATAGATGATGGCTCATCTCCATCTTCACTTAGAGTACCACTACTTCTTGAATATTGAGAGGAGATGAGAGATCGAAAGAAAAGTGTATGGATTCCCAAGAAGACTGAAGGCAAGGGATAACATCATATTCGGAAAAATAAATCCTTCTGATATTGAAAAAATGTTTCCCTTTCATTTGAATATCCTTTCAAAGTGCCTTAGGATGAAAAATATTTCTCTGCAACATGAGTCTTTGACTGCTCTGATATGACCATGTCCTTGTATCCATCAAAATATGAGCACAAAGGTGGTTGGAAATATTTGTAGAAAAAATTTGAATCCTCAAAAGGGCATGAATCAAAAATTGCAAGGGATGTTTGAAAATCATCATGAGTGTATGGTGACAAGTCATCCTCAACTGGGTAAAATAAATCTATGACCATATCATCATCAGGTTTCCAAGCATCTGAATCATATGCCCATGAAGACCATTCCTCCAAAGGTGTCAACTCAACCCTCTTTTCCTGAGGAGCACACTCAATGTCATCAATGGGTTCTTTGTCAAAATTGAATCCCACATACCATCTATGTCTCCTAATTTGTATGAATTCATCGATGTGTTGATCAACTGTGTCGGATAAGTCCTCCACAAAATCATCTGTATCATTTGGATTAATCGCTTCTTCATATTTACGGGGGGGGGGAGGAAAACAAGGATGAACAAATTCATCTTCGTCAAGAAATAGAATGCAAATTGATGTCTCATATGGATTCTTAGTATGTGGCACTTAATCTGAAATATTATTTTTCTTCATGGGCATGCCCCTCTGGCACCTCTTAATCACAAGGAATTTAATCCTCAATGTAGAGTGCTTTGATTGCTTTTTCCATAAAAGAATAAAAGGAAAACTCTCATTCTTCTCGTCATTGTGGACTTTCTCTCTAATGGGTGATGTTTAGTCAAGATCATGCAATTAATTGTATTCTTCCTCTTTGTAGAGATGTCCTTCAAAGGAAATTTCCCTCAAATGCTCAATCAGATCCAAAGGAAACATCCTTTCTTGAAAAACATCCTCAAGGTTTTGAACCATTTCTTCAAATTGTTCAGACTTCGGTCCACAATGTGTGAGGAATTATTGGATGAGGATGGTTAAATCCTTTGATATACAAACATGCTTGATCAAATTCATTTGTTTCTTATCCAGGGATGCCGAGAAAAAATGTGTTGATTCATCACCCTAGGTTATCCGATACTAAAAAATGTGTTTAGTAAACTCAACAACATGTGTAATGGCCGAACACAGGTTGCCATCAAACTTTGGGATATTATTCCACCTTTTCAATAGGTTTTCATCATATACCTCCATGGTTCAGAATATGGAAAGGGTAATTAGGGAAAGGTAGGTTCTTGGGTTGTGGAGTTTCCATATGAACCTGGAAAGTTCATCAAAGAAAAAGGGGAGAGGGAACTTCCCTTAGGTGGAGTCGCCAGAAAAACTAGGGAAAGGCTTTGGGATAGATTTCCAAAGTGTTGTTAGGGTTCAAAAGAGGATTCAAAATCCTCCCCAACAATGATGCCAAAATTTTATCGCACAAATTGTAGGTTGGGAAAATATCGACGCAATCCACAATATGGAGAGAAATATGGGAATACCTACCCATTTTCACCTTAGGTAAGTACTCCCCTCGCTTTAATGAAGGAGGAATCCTACACAAGGGGGTTATCTCAGGTGACCCTAGGGGAAATGAGATAGAAATTGGATTAATGTAATAGATTCTTCTATAGGTCAATCTAAGAAGTGGAAATTGGATTGGAATCAATTCTTGGTAATGGTCAATGGTTTCCAAATGTTTGAGTACCTACAACAGATAATTGCACCTGCCCGAGACTAGAGAAAAACAAGTATACAATCCCAATACTCCAATGGACAAGCAAGTGAATATTTCTTTCCTAAATTACAAAAATAAATAAATAAATAAATAAATATATATATATATATATATATATATATATCAACAATGAAATCAATTATTTATTGCATAAATAACCATCAAAATTATTGAGTAATTATTGGACAATGAAGAACTAAATCACTGGATAACATTCCAATATTCAAATGGTAAAAGAGGGTTGTTAGATAGGGTTTTCAAAGAATTATTGTAACATCCAGGTGGTTGTAGAAAATATTTTCTACAACAACAAGCTTCAACCATGAAAATCAGCAAGTAAATCGACAAAAAGTTGGCCAATAAGCAGTAGAATGATAATAGTGGCTTCCAAGCAAATTTTCACGGTTGAAAAACAAGTTAAAGTAAAAGATAGAGTATGTTTTTCTACAACCCTAATGGTGTTGGAAATTTGGTTTTCATTGATGTCAACCTTGATAAATAGGTTAAGAATCATTGATTGATTGGATTGAGAAGCATTGTCAATATTGGACATATTGTTATGAAGTTGACTTGAATGTCAAACATTGTCAATATTGCACAAAATGTTATGAAGGTGACTTGAATGTCAAGAATTGTCAATATTGGACATAATGTTATGAAAGTGAATTGAATATCAGTAGAAAGATAATATTGACTAATATATTGTATGAGCTTGATACACTCATCCTATATTGTATAAGGTTGGGATTATGTCATTAACATCCATGCACAAAAGAAGAAACTATGACGAAACTTTCCAGATAAAAAGGGTAAATGGATAATCCAATATGGATCCATACAAATCACAAATAAAGAAGTTAATAAGACATGGTTCATTAAAAGTTATTCAAAAAATTGCAATTGAAGAAGAGTCCAGAGATGAGACAAAATGTCAATGGTGGATGTTTGGTGAGGAAGCATTAACACCATTGATTCACAAGTCGATTCGATTCAAACAACAATAAGGTCGACTATCTGAAAGTCGATTGACTACAAGATGAGTCGAAGAAAAGTAGATCGACTGCAACCCCACATATTGAAGAAAGTTGGAGAAGACAAGTTGATCGATTTCAAGATGAGTCAAAGACAAGTCAACCAACTAAAGGTCGAAGTCGAAGGAAAATTGAGTCGGGAAATACAAGTCAAACAAAGCAACTCAAGATGACCAAAGTTGAATTTCTCAAGTCAGTTTTATTCCAAGTCGAGTCGGTCCAAGAAAGATGTAACCTAAAGGTCGAAGTCGAAGAAAAATTAAATACAATTCAGGTCGAGGTTGAAGCAAGATGGGTCGACTAGAATTGAAATACTCAAGTCAAAATTTATCCTAGTTGGGTCCACCAAAATTATGTTTGTCGATCAAATGAGGAAGCAAATATGAAAAAGGGTGAGACCAAGTCAAATATTTAGTGACTAGTAGCCGAAAGGAATTTTATTTTAATATAACCATCAAGTAAAATGTTTACAAGTTGAGTTTAAATAATCACCAACAAAGGAGATATGTGGAGGTCAATTTAGACATTCATGAAAAGGTAATATGTATTGAAGTCGATCTGGCATCCAACGATGAAAGGAAGATATGGGAAAGTTGCATTCAAATAACCACCTGAACCGGCCACCTCACTCACTTTATGGGGAAATTTCTCATGCATCGGCTAAATGGGCATGTTTTGCAAAAAAAAACCCATGTCGTAGAATTTTAAAATTCATTTCCATCACTTTTGAATCTTCATATGAAAATCGATGTCTAAATTGGTGTACGAAAATCAATTGATAAAAGTTACCATTTGTGTTAATTAAATGAAGGGGTGCAATGTTTCATTCCAAAATGACACATTGTTTCAAAGTGGCACCCTTTGGAGGACTATATATGTAAAG
>ML784959.1:323046-335141 GCA_009831015.1 Picea engelmannii
TGTAGATTTTTATTGATGATAACAAGAGAGTCACTGGGATAAACAATACTCCCTAGTATCTTTAGCAAGCTTAAGACACTAAGAAAGGATTCCAACTTGAACAATTTCAATATCTCTCTAAATCACGTGGACCAATGCAAAATTAGATTAGTTCCTTGTAAAATGGGTTATGGAGTTTTCTTGAATTAGGTTAGGTGTACTACCTCTCAAGGGTTGTAATACTTTTTACTCCCTTGAACAAGTAACCCTAACAAGGTAGATCTAGGAGGGTGTAAGCCCTATTACTCCTCCTAGCAACTTTTGCAATAGTTTTTTCAACAAACAACAATGATAAAACTTGGTGGAGGGTCTATGCCCTTATATTCCTCAAAGTATCTAGTCAATAATAACCATGGAACAAGAAAGAAGAACTAAAAAAAATGAAGATTTCTATTACCAATTCCAATAGTATGCAATACAAAACCCTAGTTACCAAGAACTTGCATCACCATAGCAAGAGAAAAGACCTCCAAGAGCTAGCACACCACTTCAATCCACAAGACAATGATAAACCATAGCATGAGAGAGAGAGAGAGAGGGAGATTGAGTAATATTTCCCAAGATGGGCGCAAATTTCATCCAAGTAGCTCTTCTCATGTGAGAGAGTTATGATAAAATGAAATGAAATTGATCCTTATTTATACAAAAACTCCTAAAAAGTATCTGTCCACATAGATTACGGTAAACCACAAAATAAGGGAGTCATTCCCCCTTTACTTCTCCCCTTTACAAAGTAAATTTAATTTTAACTTTAAAAATGCACAAAAGAAACCTTAAAACATGACATCAACCCCTTCTAGGGTGACATCTAGATCACTTTAGCAAGTCATTGAGCATGAGGATGAAATCATTGGGCCTCCAAAGACCTTCCCTTCATGTGTTGGGGTCTTCTCTCCAAGGTACAAGGGATATTTCTCATAAAAAGTGCCAAGTTTCCATCAAACATCACCATCACCACCAAAACCCTAGCCCTAGGGTGATGTCAACCCCTCCAAGATGACGTCTTAGCCTTCAAAGGAAAATCATTGGGATTGTAAGGGCTAGGTGAGGCCCTCCAATGTATCTTCCTTTACCTCCAAAGGCAACATTCATCTCATGTATTACCCCAAGGTCTAGGCCATGGCATCCAATCGGTGGTCTTCCTGCCCCAATGAAGGCCCAAGTTGGGCTTGTTCCTCCAAAACATCCATCAACAAGGTCTTGTAAAGACAAACGAGTGCTCCCTCCTATAATATCAAATCAAAGCATAATGGAAAGTAAAATAACTTTTAATATAAGATCTACCTGAGAATGTGCATAAAAAACTACCTCATAAAATTAAACAAGTGCTCAAAGACCCTATGTAATTTTCCAAGTTTAGATATAGGAGGGTTGACAAGGTGACCTATTGGGTGAATCAGTCCTTAAGTCAAGGAGTGTTTCCTAGGTGGAAAACTCTCTAAGTCATGTGGAGAAGATGAAGTGGATGGGGGTAAGACTTTTGGGCATGGGGTTCATGACATACAAGGTTTTGTATTGTCTCATTTATGGGTGCCTTTATAGGGGGTGTGTTGCACCTTCGTTTTCAATGCATCCTTTTTCCAAGCCAATTTATTGTAATTAATTATTTAGAATGCTTCCAGGTTGAAGACAAGGTGGGAATTCTACCTAGGCATGAAAAAAATTGCCCACAAAATTTACTCTACCCTGTTCACACTATGATTCCTCAAGTTGAAGACAATGTGTGCGACTTCTACCTAAGCATGAAAAACATTGACTTACACATGCTCTACATTGGTTGGCATTTTTATTTTGTTATTTTTTCCATGGGTCCCATCAGTTTCTTATGAGAGACATTTCATTGTCCTCAGGAAACCTGGGCGAGAATCTAGAAGGTTTATGATTGGATTTTATCCTTTTCCAGCTACAAACCTATGGGCCTTCAGCCCCTTCTTCCCATGAAATGAGGTACAATTCCTTCTTGGGTCAATACACCCGAAAATCCCAAAAGATAAGGAGACGAAAAAGGGGTGAAGTGTGAAAAATGATAAGTATGACCGATAATGGAACGATGACTCATCAAGGAGACCTCCTAGTAGAAAACCCATCCCTAAGGATGACCACTTACTAAGGTGCAATGTCAACCACCAAGGTGAAACAGGGAAAATATCATAATTTCGAAACAAACGTTCTATAATCAAAAGCAGCTTTAAATGCAACATACTCAAATGCCTCAAATATTAAAGTGACACTTACCACAATACCTGACTTGCGTTGATGTTTTCATAGTTGCGGGAGGTATTAACCTCCATGTGTAACCTATGACTTAGAATATAATATTCTGGAAGCAAGTGAACCATTAAATAGATGTGTGGAAACCCTAGAAGACAAGTCAGCCTAGTAGAATAAATAATATTAGAATATTATCTTCCAGAATATAAGTCGACTCCACAATAAAAATATTAACATAAAATATAATTACGAAAAAGTCAAGTCGGCTCAGCCAGAAAAGTCACTGGACAGATTAATATAAATGGAGGACGTTTTAGCTCATTTGTAGACCCAATTAGTGTGTGAGCCTTGCAGAGAGCTGCAGTTGCAACTGCAAGGAGGAATACGGGTGCATGGTCATCTCTTGGTCTTGGTCTCTCTCTTGGTGTTTTTCTTGGTGATTCTCTTGGTGATATTCTTGCTAAGTATGGTTCAAGTTTGAGAGAGAGAGTAGTGCAGCTGCAGTTGCTGCAATTGTGTATGGTACTTGTTCTGTGGATATGGAGACTCTCTCTCTTGTGTTCTACCCTTGGAGAAGGAGTGCTCTACTTGTCTTGAGTTGTTGTTGCAGTTAGCAACTAGGGTTTATTTGTTGGTTATGGAGTAGGATTTCCATAATTATTCCAAGTAAAGGTTAGTGTGCTCGGGGGCGGCATATGTGAATGCCTATGGTTGGGTGACAATCACGTGACATTGTCTATGGTTAAATGAGCATACCAAAATTTCAACATGGTATCAGAGTTGGTTTCCTTTGTAACAGTCTAACTACTGGAAGGAATATCCTCAGTTTCCCCCATTTCCAAGCTCGTTGAGCACTTATTGAACTCACTAAGAAGGTTTCCTAAGTAGGGTGCATCTCTTCCTTGGATTATATCTGCAAATTTCTGAAGTTCAGATATTAGGGTTTCCTCATAAAAACCCTAGGTTTGCAGTGGAAGTTCCTTCGTGCCAGTTGTAGCACCAGTTGCAGTGCCAGTTGCAACACCAGTTACAGTGCCAATTGCAGTGCCAACACCAATTGCAATACCAATTGCAGTAAATTTCCTGTGAAATGTTGGGCCTAATATTTGGTTGTTCTAGTGCGCCTTACCCTAGCACATCTCCAGTTACCTTTAGATTGCAAGTTGGAGCACTTTGAAGTTTTAGGGTTTGTCATTTCTTGTCGCTGCTATCGGAGGTATGTACTTATATATGTTTAAAATGTATCACTATTTTGAGTGTGATTGCAGGAGAAGGGATCTCTATTCCAAGCAACAATCGTAGATCTAGAGGGATCTCAGATCCAACACATTCAAAGGAACAACACACTCCAGGTTCGATTGTTTTCATATGCCTCTAGTTGTTATGGCATTATTTTGACCTTATGAACATCTAGTATTTTTATCTATTGAAGTTATGATTATCATACTAACCTTTGTTCACAGTTAAAGTTAGAAACTAACTTTAGTCAAAGTATTAGATTGATTAAAGTTGAGACTTTAGAGTTTATTTTCACTATATTCTCTAACTTAGATTTTTGTTTAGAAAGAATATTGTCTTAAGTACAGGGGAAATGTTGAAGAGAATACTTACCATCTTGAGTGAAGGAGACTCAGAAGAAAATAAAAAACACTCGTTCTTGAAGATAAGACTCTAGGTTCCAGGTTTGATTAAATTAATAAGTTTCCAATTTGCACATATCAAGTTTGATAATTGCCACATTACTAGTTGTGACAACAATTCTTGAAAGGTTCTATTACTACTAAATACAATGAATACTTGGCAGCATTTGAGTACTAGTGATATAATTGCTTGCAAGATGAATTAACATCTCCTCTAGGAGATACTTCTTGTTTTTCTTCCAGGTAGGTCACCTTGGTAATAATATTATGATGACCATGAGATTGTTTTTTTTTTTCTTGTTGACACAGATATGTTCTTATGAAAATGTTATTATACTTTTTGTTCTTGTTTTCATGTTTCGGGCAGGTTACAATAGAGGAAAGATTGATAGCAACACTAGAAGATTGTTGTTCCTATTTCTTATTATTGTATTTTTATTTTGGTTTTTGTTCTAGGAAGGTCACAAGCAATAGCTCTAAGAAGGAGCTACTTTGATTATTGTTCTTATTCTTGTTTTTATTATTATAAGAGTATTATTCTTGTCTACTATTTTTCCCTTTGTTGTCCTTGTTCCAGGCAGGTAACAGGTGATAAATCTTAGGGAAGCTATAGTGACGGTTGCAGGAGACAACATATTAGATGGTCTCTAGTTTGAGACATGGAGAAGATTATCCAGATAAGAAGTTGTATACACGACCGTATACATACATGTACCAAAGAAGAAGAAGACGAAGAAGGGTACTTTTGAGAGATACATAGTATCTCATATGAAGATTGATTGTAAGGAGCCGAAGGCTCCAAAGATGACCGAACAAATCCCTCTAGTGAATTTGATCACTCTTCTGATCATCAGGAAGAGTTAGGAGAGCCAGAAGGGCCTACCCAGAATCGTTGTAGTAACCAATAAAAGACCAGTCTGGTCCCATGAAACTTTGCAGGATGCAACATTGATGAGCCATATCATGAGGAGCATATGGCTCTGGAGATTATACAGACTTAGAGGGAGTCAAGCTTTAGAGGGAGAATGGAGACTCAGGGACTTTCAGATTCAAATGGAAGAGAGATACGTCTTTCAAAACTAATAGACAGATGCCATGGGTTGAGAAGGCTAGATTGAAGCTTCAGAGGCTTCGAGGAGATATGAGATCTTATGGGAAGATTCCCTTGCTTAAGTAAACTTTGCTAGAATGACCAAGGAGGAAGCCAGTTAGAAGGACTAGAAAACATATATTTTCCTTGGTTGCGAGACAAAAAGGGAAGTAAGTGTTGACTTCCACGTTGATCTACAAGATCAAGCATGCTGCAGATAAATAGCCTAGAGATGTACACAACCCAATTTTTGTCCAGAGGATTCTCCCAGCAAGAGGGAGAAGACTATGAAGAGACACTTGCTTCGGTATATTACTACTGACGAACAGGTAGCAGATATGTTGACCAAGCCTTTGTCAAGGACAAGCTTGGAGTGTTTCAAATGTTTTTTCTCCAGTAGTGATAAGTGATGTGTTCCCCAATAAAGGGAAGTGATGAGATCCCCAGTAGTGGGAGCTACTCTAGTGCATGTTGGTACTCCAATGCAGATTGATATGCTACCCCAGCGCATGTTGGTACTCCAACGCGGGCTAGTATGCTACCCTAGTGCAGGTTGGTACTCCAACATAGAATAATATGCTACCCCAACATAGGTTGGTACTCTAATGTAGGATAGTATGCTACCCCAGCGCAGGTTGGTACTCCAATGTAGGTTGGTATGCTACCCCAACGCAGGTCGGTACTCCAACGCAGGATGGTATGCCACCCTAGCGCAGTTCGGTACTCCAACGCAGGCTGGTATGCTATCCCATCACAGGTCAGTACTCCAACACAGGCTGGTATTCTACCCCAATGTAGGTCGATACTCAAACAGAGGCTGATATGCTACCCCACTGCAGGTTGGTACTTCAACACAGGTTGGTATGTTACCCTAGTGCAAGTTAGTATGCTACTCCAACGTAGGCTGGTATATTACCCCAATGCAGGTTGGTATGCTACTCCAACGAAGGTTGGTACGCTACTCTAGTGAAAGTATAGAACTTCCTAATATAGATCAGTGATTGACAATGATCGAGGTATGCAGAAGCGCAAAAGCATTGATGATGATTGTGCCAAGAGGAATACCTTCCTCGTTAAGAGGGAGTGTTAAATTTTTGAGTCAGATTATGTGTGACTTTCATGTTACTAGTTATGTATGAACTAGTCGACCTGTAGTGTCAGAAATGATTCCCAATTAGAGTGTCGATCAGTAGCATCGGAGGTTACTAGTTGGAGGGCCAACCAGTAGTGTTGGAGGTGTTTGTCAGCTAGATGGCTAATGATGGTGATACTTGTTACATGATCTGTTTGATCATATGATAGTATGTGTGGTTATGGCGATGCTACCCATAGACTAGTCTACAAGACTATGTGAGTCTTTCCTATGCCATGTGAGATGGATGGATGTGTTTGAGACCACTACATGAAGCACATCTTAGTTAATACCTTCCTAGCTAAGAGGGAGTGTTGATGTTTTGGTCATTGTGGGAGGTATTAACCTCCACATGTAACCTATGACTTAGATTAGAATATTATGGAAGCAAGTGAACCATTAAACAGATGTGTGGAAACCCTAGAAGACAAGTCAACCTAGTAGAATAAATAATATTAGAATATTATCTTGCAGAAATATAAGTCGACTCCACAGGAAAAAGATAAACATAAATATAATTACCAAAAAGTCAGGTCGGCCCAGCCAGAAAAGTCACTTGATAAATTAATTTAAATAGAGTTAGCTCATTTGTACACCCAATTAGTGTGCAAGTCTTGTGGAGAGCTGCAGTTGCAGCTGCAACTACAGCGATAAGGAGGAATAAGGGTGCATGGTCATCTCTTGGTCTTGGTCTCTCTCTTGGTGATTTTCTTGGTGATTCTCTTGGTGATAATCTTGGTGATATTCTTGCTTAGTATGGCGCAAGTTTGAGAGAGAGAGAGAGAGTAGTGCAGCTGCAGTGGCTCTAGTTGTGTATGGTACTTGTTCTATGGATATGGAGACTCTCTCTTGTGCACTACCCTTGGAGAAGGGGCACTCTACTTGTCTTGAGTTGTTGTTGCAGTTAGCAACTAGGGTTTATCTATTGGTTTTGGAGTAGGCTTGTTGTAATTATTCTAAGTAAAGGTTAGTGTGCTTGGGGGTGGCATATGTGAATGCCTATGGTTGGGTGACAATGATGTGACATTGTCTATGGTTAAACGTGCATACCAAAATTTCAACAACTTGTAGCTCATGGAGCAAGACCCATCGGCTTCTAGAAGCAAGTTGATGTGGTTGATGTCATCGTCATGAATCCAGGATGTGTGGCGGTGAAGTGAGTCTCTGTTTGTGCATGTGGACGTTGTCAGTCATCTATCTCTCGGTACTCCATGTCTGCAACTTGAGGGCCTTGAGACATCATCTCTTTAGTTATCCCTAGAAATTGGGGATAACAATTTCCATAAATAGAAATTTGGAGGTGGAAATCTTTTTCACATTCAAATTTAACTTGAATCAAATGCCTTGAGAAAACAATTTTGAATCACTAACAAAGATTTCACTTTTTAATATATGGAGGTGTGCATACCCTACTCCCCTCCATATTTGCATATATGACCCAAGAGATAACACATATTCTTAACCATTAAACCCACTAAAAACTCATACATGGCTTCTAAATGTTTGTTACTAATGCTTAATTAAGTGCCTCAATCCAAAATAGTTAAATTGAAGAACAAAACAAGGAATATGTTGATAATGGAGTATCTATTAACAATTATTATGTGAATGTAACAGCAACAAATACATTAAAGAAACTTGAACAATAATGGACCCATACTTTCAGTGACCCAACAAACCATTCACAATGAGATTCAATGATTGTGAGTCTCTTAAAATTTATGTTAGTCCCATTAATTATCATTTGCATGCAAGGTTGGATTTAAAGCATTCCTCCATTTAATATTGAACTTGTAACTTGGAAAGTTAAAGCAAAGCCTTAATGGCTGAACCCCTCATTTTACAACAATCAAACTGGTTTGCATGTAAGCTATTCAAATGTAAACTTTATCCCATTTAGTATTGAACTTGTAACTTGGAAAGTTAAAGCAAAGTCTTAATATCCATGCACGAACTTCTCATTTTACAACAGTCAAATTGGTTTGCAGGTAAGCTATTCAAACATAAATTTTATTCCATTTAGTATTGAACTTGTAACTTGGAAAGTTAAAGCAAAGCTTTAATGTGCACGAACTCCTCATTTTACAACAGTCAAACTGGTTTGCAGGTAAACTATTCAAACATAAACTTTATTTCATTTAGTATTGAACTTGTAACTTGAAAAGTTAAAGCAAAACCTTAATGACCGTTCACCAATCCCAATCCCAACCCCAACCCCTCATTTTACAACCCCAACCCCAACCTCTCATTTTACAACAACAGTCAAACTGGTTTGCAGGTAAGCTATTCAAACGTAAACTTTATTCTACAGCAAACAAATTGAAATTTGTAATATTTTTAACTAATTGTTTTGCACAATTTGTAATATTTTTAACTAATTGTTTTGCAGCTTCACCAGTACACTTCAGCATCCGCGTCTTCAGTGAGTCCTCATATTGTGGGGTGTATGTGTGGACAGCTCGAGGTTTGTGCAGCCCGAATCCCTCGTGCAACTCATTCACAACTGCAGAGGAATGCGGCCTTCCAGAATCCTCACTTCCTGTGCAAGCAACCTCTTAGCTTCCCTACACGTGTTAAGCGTTCAGTGTATCCTGTATTGTGGGGATTGAAGAAAGTGTTATTCTTCAATATATAGAGTCCCATGAGGCTGGCCAGGTCCGTGAAAGCAGGGTGGTGTGAGCATTTACAGGTTCAATCCATGAAAGGAGGGTGATTCACGTGAAAAGATGGTGAAAAGTTTTTTTTTTTTTTTTTAATAATGAAGTCGAACCGTGTTGTTATTGCCCAAATTTAACCTGAAAAAATGATGGGTTCGTCCCTTTAAAATTGATCATTCCAAGAAATTAACGTGAAAGCAGGTTGTTGTTATAATCTCCATTAAAATTCTTACTGCTATAGTCTTCATTAAAATTCAGTTTTTCTGAACCACTGAGCAGTCCGCGTTTCCTTTTCCAAAAAGTCATGGGTTCGGCCCTACTGGTTTATTCATGCCAAAGGCAAGTTGCGGTTATAGTTTCGATTCAGATTCAATCCTTTCGAAAAGAAAAGTGATAAGTTCAAGTTCAAATGTCAAAGGCCACTCTATTTTATTTTGTTATGGTTTTGGTTAGTTGTTCTACGAAATGATTTTTTTTGTTGTATTTAGGCATATAAATTTATACGAAACATTATTTTTTGTTGTTCAGAATTCATTTTTTAATGTAGAAATGGATTACTTAGCAATGGATTCAGCATACTGAAAAACTCTTACGGATTTTACAGAAATAATCACTTAAATCTACAAATCCAACAATTTCTGGAGAGATTTTCCCTGGAAAAATATTCATTTCTTAGAATCTTTAGCCTACGACTGTTTGTATTGCTACTAATAAAATATAAATTTTCTGTATATAACAACCACAATCACTGTGTTGTCACTGACCCACTTAAATACAAAACCTTCAAACCTGAAAATTTTATTCTCAAAGGTTGTGTATAATTGATGTATTCATGGCCTCGAAGATTAGCGCAATTGATCTAGATTGTGACCTCAATTTATCATGCTTGTTGTTGGTCAAAGATTCCACTATCTTGATTCCTCGATATAAGAGCTCAAGCCCATAATTAAAACTAATAGTTTACCCAGCTTACCATCCATAAATGATGAAAACCTATACAGAAAAGTATACCATCCATGGATGATGCTGAAAGCTTACCATCCATAAATGACGAAGAAGTATACAGATAAATATATCATCCATGGATGATGAGGAAAAGAACATTTCCTCGAAAAAATAACCATTGTATTTAAGTCAATAGATATAAAGATACTAAATAACAGTTTCTCTGAGGTTGTGCCATAATCATTAATCATTTAATAAAGATAATAAATAACATTGCTTTAAGATTAACAGTTAGAGAAAAAACATATTAAATATTTTTTAGAATATCATTTTTATGTTGGAATATAATGAAAATAAAAGAAAATATTAGTTAAATAGAAATAGTAAAGGGTATTTTACTCACTTATATGTGTCATATTATTGAAGATGGGGTATGTTGAAAATAGAAGATGCCTCTTTTGTTCTACAAAGTTTACAAATTTACTCATCCTAATGTGTTTTTTTGGTTAGTCAAGTGACCAATTTTATCATTGTAATCATTAACAATGATTCATTTTAGTACTCTTTATTTTATTTTTTCATATTAATAATATTGGAAAATTAACTTTAATAAGTAATAAATATTGAGTATACTAAGAATTTAAAATATGCAATTAAATTGCATTTTTTTATTTAGACATAGAAAGGAAGAGCTCTCAATAAATTTTGTGCTCACAACATCATTATTAGTGTTATAAGGGACTTGGTAAGTCTCTTAAATGATGAACAAGAGGATAAATGGTCACCTTGGTGGATAAAGGTTAATATGATCTCAATGTGCAACGTGGTTGCCTTGCCTAATAGAAGGCTCCTAGCCTCTTGAGCTATGCAGATGAGGCCTTGAGTACTCCTATGGTGCTTCCCTTGACATTGTTGTGGAGTTATTGGGTACATGTCAATGTTTAATAACTCCATTGAAAAATGTGGAGATGTGCACCACTAATGATAGAAGCAACGACTTCGAAAGCTTCTATGAGGTCTACTGAATGTAGTAAGTTCCTTGTTGTGAAAAAAATGTCTTCTAAATGATTAAGAGGAGAACAAGGTTCAATTTGACCTACTTACTTTTTGTAAACAAACATTGAGTAACCTTTGAAAGGGAAGATTTATTTAACAAGAATAGGTGTCATAAAGAAGCTTAGTCCCTACCTTTTTAGGGATATAAAGGAATAAAAAAATCTATATTGGTTAGACTGGAGGCATGCATTTATGCCTTAATTATCACCAATTTACAAAGATGCTTGGTTTCCTTCAAGCATCCTCCCTCCACCATCTTCACTGCATCGAGCCATGGAAGTGCATAGGTGAATAGGGGAGTAGAATTTGAAAAAGTCTTGGGTGTAAATGGGATTGATGTTATTACCTATCCATCATGTCTAAGTAGATCTTCGGTGCCTTCCTAATGAATAAGATGTTCTTTCCTTGAAATAATCCACCTATCAAAACAAATGAAATTTAGCAGAAAAAATAACCAAATGAAAAAAGATGATCGTTTAAGGTGAGAGTGGCTCTATAGAGTAGTTATTATAGAGTTATTTTTTTTAATATTTGGTATCACATAAGCATGTCTCCATTGTCTATCTCACTAAGTAATGTTATGAAGATGCAATGTTTCTTTTATTGCAAAACTATTACTAGCTTGAGCCCGATGTTATTGGACCAATAAAGGTGCCCACCAAAACTATGTAGTGGACAACCTATAGCATAAACAACGTGGATTTATGAGATCATGTTAAGAACCAAATATCAATATAGCATAGAAAAACCTTAGAATAAGTACTCAACACCTTGAAAAAGAGATAATTTCAGATAATAAACCTCTTCAAGGGGGCAACCTCCTTTCACCCCACATAAATGTTCAAGTACAAGATGATTCCAAATGAAAATGTCTCCTTGGTATATATAGGAGACTAGGAGGTGTAATTACAACTAATGGAATAAAGTCGACATAAATAAAATAACATTACTAATGTAATATGCCCCAATTAAGGGCTAATGAGCCAATATTAGGGCTTAACATGCCCCTCCCCTAGAGACAAGTGTTGTCCGCAACGCTTGAGTAACTCTGGATGCTTCTGTATAAAAGACTCATCTTCCCAAGTGGAATCTTCAGTCGGTAGTTTCCTCCATTTAATGAGATACTTTGAAATGGATCTATTCCTCAGCTAGTGAATTCTTGTGTCAGTGATGGTTTCTAGATCCAATATGATTTTTCCTTCCTCGTCAAGTTTTGGCAATATAGTTTGAACTGAGATCTTGTCACCTATAACCTTCTTTAAGCATGAAACATGGAAAACTGGGTGTACTCGTGAAGATGCAGGCAACTCCAATTTGTATGCCAT
>ML784959.1:341572-366013 GCA_009831015.1 Picea engelmannii
TGGTTGGTCTTCAACCCAAGGTTGGAGTTTCTCCATTCTTCATTCACCTTCCTTGTGTCCTCATCATGAATTTCATGGGATGCATTTTCACTTTCAAGTGTCCTCTTTGTTACGAAATTTTTCAATACTTCCATGATCTCCCCTTTTAAAGCGTCCATCTTAGTATTTATTGCCTCAAACTTAGCTTCTGTTGAATCCATCATCTCTTATAGTTCATCTTTTGTTACTATATTCTTTTGTAAATCATTTATGTCCCTACACATTTCTTCACTTTCATCAAGAGTCCAAGTAGGATTGTCTGGAGACTTATTTGGTGTAGAAGTTCCCTTTTTGGGTGGCATGTTGGCCAAGTATCACTTTTGAACCTTGATTTTGAGGTGGTTTTGCTAGACAATCTTTCTTTTGTTGTATCTCCCAAGTTTTGGCCCTTCTAGGTATGAAACTTTCTTTTTTGTAGTTATCTGATATTTCTTCTCTGCAATGCCACATGTCTGATCAAAATTGGATGTGCCAAGTGGAATTTACGGTAACTTCTCCACAACTTTTTGTTTTTTTTTTCCTTTCCAGGAGATCTCACTTGTATAGAATTCCCTGCACAAAATAATTGATATAAAATTCTAAATCTCATACCAGAAATACTATAGAATGTCCACTATCCAATGAAACTAGTCTCACTCAATTTGGATACTCTAGGAAGAAGTTATGATTGTTTTACCTGGAACACCTTCTTGAGACTAGTCAGATACCCTATCTTCCATAGGGTGTATCTACAAATGTATGATGACCCAGAAGCTGAAATTTTTATCACAGATACCTTACTAATGTTTGTTAATATCCTTCAGATTTCAGGGTTTGAAACGTTACAAAAAAAAAACTATATCTAAAATTCCGCAATGACTCAGTTCAGGATGATTCCAGAACCCTATCTTTCACAGGCTGTATCTCCGAAAGTATAAGGCCTTAGGAGCTGAAATTTTAACCCAATGTACCTTGATTCGTATACTAAATATCCTCCAAGTCGTTCCTTCTGAAACAATATAGAAAAAGAGTTATAGAAAAAATTCCAAGGTGTCTCAGATGCAACAACGAAACCCCAAGACCTTGAGCTCTGATACCATATGTTAAGAACCAAATTTCAATATAGCATAGAAAAACCTTAGAATAAGTACTCAATGCCTCGAAAAAGAGATAATTTCAGATAATAAGACTCTTTGAGGGAGCAACCTCCTTTTACCCCACATAAATGTTCAAGTACAAGATGATTCCAAATGAAAAATGTCTCCTTGGTATATATAGGAGACTAGGAGGTGTAATTACAACTAATGGAATAAAGCCGACATAAATAAAATAATATTACTTATGTAATATGCCCCAATTAAGGGGTAATGAACCAATATTAGGGCTTAACAGATCAACAAGACCAAACTAATATTTTCAAAAAATATAATATTTCATTATCTAAAATAAAGTACTTTTTTTTCCAAACAAAAAAATCTTATAATCATATATATGACTATATATGTTATTTTCCTCTTTGGGACTGGACAAACCTGAACGAAATTTGACTTTGTTTGACTTTCCATTTTTCACCCACCAGCCTTTTCGTTTTTTAGCAAAATAAAAAAATATCACCCTGTTGTTTGCAACAACCAAAACTAGTACCAATCATAACCAAAACCTGACTATTTTAGTCTGAACAAGACCTGACCTTTTGAAAGGTACTAAGTACCTCAAGATACAATATAATTTCTCAAAGCATCAAGTCTTTTAATAAGATGACAAAAGTGAAAAAAAAACAAGCTAGAAGAGAAACGTTGTAGCTTTAGTTTCTTGCCTCTCCCATAATTCATAAATGCCAAAGGATCTCGAAGGAAAAGATAACACCTCCTTTGACAACTCATCATCTTTATAATTCATCTCTTTGTATATATGTTTGAAGGAGTATCATTGGAAGGATTGCAAGGAGGACTGGATTTCCTGCAGCAACGAACCAAGGCTAGCAATTTCCACAATGATCCTTTTTCATGCCCAATCAATCACTATTTTTTAGTACCCCATTACCTGGATCTTTTTTATTCATTTCTTGTTATCGAAGGATAGATAGGACCACAATACAGATAATTCATCTTTGGTGTTAAATCCTCTTCTATCCGCATATTGAATGTGAAGGTAATGGATTTGATTTAAAATAAGATCGCTCCAACCCCACACTGGGGTGGATCTCCTTGGCTTGCACCATAAAAAAAACCCATGGAATATCATAGTCCAATTATGGCATGACTAGAAATGTCTGGTTTTTTTGTTCTTTGGCTCCATCTTGTATTCCTTTGTTAGTTCCTCTATTAGGCCCACTATCACCACCGAAGGGACTTCACTGTCTTGAAAAAATAATATAATTTCGAGCCCACCATATACCATATGCCATAATCCCTAGAAATGCCACATAATCCTTTACTTTTGAGTTCGAAAGCCATACTTGAACACATTCCTCCAATCTTGTCCTATTCCAATTAGATTTAAGATTGAAATATCACGCTACATGGGCCCACAACTGAACTACATAGGAACAAGAAACAAATAAGTGAGGAACGAACTTAACATCGTGTTTACAAAGAGCGCATATGTTTGGTTCTGATCACCCTCTCTTGATGTCGTTATCCCAAGTGAGAATTTTTTTTATCTAAGGCTAGCCACATAATAATTTTGCATTTTAAAGGTCTACAAATTTTCCAAATATAATCCCACCACCATTTTCTTCTACCATCTAATTGTGATTCAATCTGCAAATTGTATCCTAGTTTAGCCGTGAATTCTCTTGTACTAGGATTTTTTTACCAACAAAGCACATATTCTTCCTCTTTGGACAATCTTATAAACTTTGAACACAAATTCCCAACATAATTGTGTCATTCCTCTACATTGTGCCCCAAAAAACCTAAATTCAAATCTGATTTCCATCCCATCCTAGCTGATTCGTGAGGGTTTTGAGCTTTTGCTTTTTCCAGTGAAAAAATGCTTTCCTTGTGGAGAGACCGAACACAACTTTAAGAGAGGTGATAGGAATCATTAGCTTCCAACCAGGGGTCTTCTCCTATTCTAGTCTCTTTACTACTTCTCGCCTTCCAGACTGCCCACTTTCCAATATGTGGAAAAGAAGCAACCAAAGCCTTCCATACAATTGAACAATTTTTTGAAAATTTTATCGGCATCCTATACTAGTCTTCCATCAATAACCCATTAAAGTATTTTGATCTCATCACTCTTCTCCAAAGAGAAACGTTGTGGATGGGGCACCATAAAATTCTAACTACTAAGAATTGGTAAAACAAATAAATGTTTTTGAGGCCCAACCTCCCAATTTACAAATATAAAGTACTTTGACACAATATTAAATGAAATTACACAATGTTTAGAAGCAAAGTATGGATTCCCATTGATTTCAATTTATGGGGCCTCCAAGATACAAGAATCGTTTGTATCTCAAACTTTCCAACATGCATTGAACCTACATATAATACAAATAAGAAATCTAACCAACATCTATAAATACATGTAGATATATTCATTAAAATCTTTCTTTTCCAATACTAATAGTATTGTAGTGTTTATAATGGGTGTAAAACAAAGGTCGTTGACATAAACATAAATGAAGATGAATCTATTTGAACTATGGAGCGAAATCTAAACGGGTATTAGAGGGAGACATTTAGTATGGGATGACAAATAATGTTAAATTCAAATGGAATTCTAATGTTTGAAACTTCTTACATGCTTGCATAATCAAAATGTCATTGCAATCTTCAAGATTACAAGGAAAAAAAAAGAGAAACATAAAGCAATTATTATCCATTACAAGATAATTAAAATTAATGACAATTAAATGTATTTGAATTAAATGTATTTTAATCAAAGTTGAATTTACAGAGTGTGTCATGGTGATTATTTTTTACTTTGTGGTTATTTTTTAAGTAAGAGTGGGCCATTATATTAAAAAAAAAAAGTTACAAACAAGCTAAGAGGTCACCAAGTGTTTGGTTGACTTCCCATATCTTTTCAAAACATGATTTAGAGATCTATTTATAGACATAACATCATAAAACTAATGGACGAGCTAATAGACATTGAAGTAAGAAATATACCAAGTAGTTTTTAGGGCTATCATTTTTTACAGTTTTAGTATTTAGAGGACATATGTAGTCTTCCATGAGCATGTTGTTGCTCCATAAATAAAAAAGTGGATCTCAAAACTCAAACCTAGACTTACCATAACCGACACTATCTCATAAAATTATAGAAAAACCTGGCTAAGCTTTCTTATCGTCAAAGGAGATGAAATGTTGTGGGTGTTGAGGAAAAGATATGAATTTATCTTACTCAAGCATTTTCGAATCTTGCTTGGCTAAGGCTAGATAGTTGGGAATATTACCCTATTTTTATAGCCTCAAAATGCATTTCCTAATCCACAAGTATTAATTACAAGGCCTTAGGCTGATTTTTTTAATAAAAAGATTGTTGCAAAATATAACATTTTTATATAATTTTCTGAATACATGTAGATTGCAGAAAGTAAATGTGGAGATCAAAAGAAAAAATACCAAATCACAGATTAACACAAATGAGACAGAATAGCAATCGCTTTATTTCATTCCAAGAAATCAAAAGTATCTTTCTCTTTACAAAAATCTTTGTGGGGGCATGGACCAAGGTCAAACTTAGATATCCCCGATGAAAACCATACAAAAGGACTCTAAAAAGAAGTAAAAAATGAACTTTTAAAATTTGGATTAGTTTGCCACAGACTGTTGCCCACTTGACTATGCACAATATCCTTTATCAGTCATGAAACTCAATTCATAAACAGACAAGTCTACACAGACTATCAAAGATAAATCAACACCTCTGAAACAAGCATTTGAATAATATGGTTCAACTTTCAACCTTGTTGTCCACAATAGGACCCTGCTATCATAAAAGAGAATCAAGCTTTTAATGAATTGAAGAATGAATGAAAACTGAACTATCTCAATAAAACTCAATAGAAAACCTTAGTATGCCTTCTTTTTCCATTATCCTCTTATTCTTCCTTCTCATTTGGCTTTTATGCATTCCAAATTAGTTGAAGTAGTTCAACTACATCATTTAGTTAAGTTTATTAAAACTTAACTAATCTTTAGTTTAGGGGAAAAAATAATAATAATAATAATAATAAAGGGTCTTTTTATTAAATAATAACTAGTAGGTGGGACCCCTTGTGACTCCCTTTTATTTCTTAACAAAATAAGCATAATTAGACAACCAATCAAACACATGCCTCCTTGTGGCCCCATAATTATTTCCACAAATTGAAATTTAAATATCAGAGATATTTCAAATTATATCCAAACATGTACTTATCCACAATATCCAAAAATAGTTTGTTGTACAAAATTTTCAGCATCCCACTGTCCTCACCAAATCAATTACAAACACATAATCAAAAACCACATTTGCCACTTTGAGAGGAAATTCTTCCTTTGTTGTTGTTGTCCCCTTTGGAATTCCTTGAATTAGCCTTAGGTTGGGTGGAACCTTGAGGCTTGATCTCACTAATGACATGGGATCAGTCATGTCTCAAGTGCATACGAGAAGACATTGACTTGGGTGAGTCATTTGAAGGAGAGGAGGGAGCAACAACAACTTTACCTTTGTCATGCACATGGTGAGCCTCGGTTTTGATTCATTTGCTTGGATGGGAGGACTATACAGGTGAGTGTGTAGGTGTAATTTGAGCATTTGGGTTTACAGGTGGAGGAGGAGGAGGTAACGACAAGTTTGGCCAACCATGATGGTGGGAGACTACTGGGTCAACAATATCCTTCCATCCATCATTTTCGAGAAATTAAAGTTGCAAAGATACATGGGGAGGCATAGGGATACAAAGAACATTTTGGGGCTAGAAGGGAGTCCTCTCTGGTCTAGGATGAACTATCCCTTTTCCAATCCAATTGAAAAATCCAGCTTGAAAATTTTGGTTTAACTCTTAAGGATCGTCATCGAAATGAATTGAGAATATGGGTCTTCTAGGCCCTCAGTTCCAGTTACATATTCCCCTATTGTTTCGGCCATGGTTGCCTCTACTGAAGAAGCTCATCCTGTATGCAACAATTATTAGCAACTAGCTCTTAACAAACCATACTTGACATTCTCTTTATATGAAACAAATTTTGGCTCATAAATTAACATCAGTCCCATGCAATCCAATCCATAAAAATTATTTAATAATTGTCAAATGAGCAAGGGGTGAAGTAGGGTTCATGGGACATATGGGGGGATTGTAATAAGCGAAAAGTGATATCATGGAAGGGAGTAAGAACACGATTATTTCTCAACAATTCATTAAATAATTGACTGTGCAAACAACACCAAAAACATATCAGTTGTCATATATCTCTGTGTCATTTTTTATCATTGTCATACAGAGTTTTAATTTTATTTTAGTGAACAAGGTGTGCAAAACGAATTGGGATCGTGAGGGGATTTATAATGAGCGAAAAAGTGAGAAAATGAGAGGGAATTATATGGATATTGTTCATAAAATAAATTAAATCAAACATCAATTATAATAAAAAAGCCTCCACTTTTAAGACCCAAAAACATTAACTGTTCCTTAATTGCATACAGATTACTTGTTGTCTTCAATAAAAAAAAATTAATTTCCCAGAATTCTTCAAATTATATCAAACTGTGCATCCTATACAATAACCATGCAATTACCATTTCCAATTCCATGGTCACATCATAATTGTTCGAGCAACAGTCATGTATGTTTTTATGTTGATCTTTTCCTTTTAAAACAGACATAATGTGCACAGTGATTCCTATTATCTATATCCAATATTCATCCCTGGAAATCAAATGCAATCAAATAATAATTGACCCAGTGCTAACCACCAACAATCAATTGTAATCAAACAATAACCGGGTCCGATTTAATCACCCATAGGTCCTCTTTAAATCTAGACATAATCAAGAGCATGTTCGATGAACCTATCATACACACGGGTCTTCAACAATATAACCATCGATACCAATATTAATTCAACCACAACACTTGACCCAAAACATGTAGCTATGAACCTGAGATCCACATTCATCAAACATATGCATGCTTCCTTCCAAAAGAAATGCTCGATAAAAGATAGAGCCATATGATGCATGAAGAGAACACAACCATATCGACACACATGTGTCACTTTTAAAATTGACAGGACCAAGATTACATTTGATGAATCGATCATACACATAGGTGCCTTTACAACTCAATTGGAATCATGATCATGCTAGGATTCAACATAGTAATGAGTGGAAAGACCATAATCGACCAAAAGGAAAACTCTCGGGTTGTAGGTAACCCATAGTTTTTTTTTGTTCAAACTAATTCGTCACAGAGAGGAAACACAGAGACTCTACCAAGAGATAGTCTTTGAAGTGAGAGAGCTCGTGCCCTTTATAATTACCACAATCATTAAACTAGTAAACCAAAGTCTTGACGTAACCAAAAGGGTGCCCAAGGAAAAATAGAAGCAAGTCACACTCGATAGAACCAAGTCAGGTTCTTTGGAAATTTATTGTAGAGAGGTAATGAAAGTGTGTTTGATCTTCAAAAACATAGAGAGATCATAATATTTTTACCTCCTAAAAGAAGTTACCACCGAGAAGCAACCACAAGTAAATATAATCTTGGAAAAATAGGGATCCATGCTCCTTTGAAACCACCATTGTCTTTCAACTTATAACCCCAAGATCTTAACAGAACTATAAAGAGAATGCCCGATTAGAAACAAGGCAATTTGAGCTCAACAACCGAGGCACACACATATTCCTCTTAACACATTATTGCAGACAAGAAACAAGGGTTGATTTAAAAAATGAAGATCCTGAAGACACAGAGAGACACTGCCTCTTCCAAATACTCCAGAGGTTGATAACCTTCGAACAATTGATAGTGAGGCTCACAAAAATAATAGTCAGCCATTATAACAAATATGAGAGGAGCAAGTGTTAAAAATCTTGTGAAAAGAATGTCAGGGAACAACCCGTAGTCATTCAGTACATACATAGGCCTCCATTTAAATTCTAGGCAAAATAAGATTGGACTGGTGATAATGACAGTAGGAAAATCCATAGCAAACAACAACTCAAGCTTGGCCAAACAGAGCAAGAATAATACCACTACCAACAATTACATTGCAACCTGGAGGGTGAACCACAAGAATGATTGAGACAAAAAAAAAGGGGTGACAAAAAATAATACCCATACTGGTGGTAAAACCCCAAAACAATAAAACTCAGAGCTCGTTACACCATTATCATTTTCCACAGAGAATCATCATAAAAAACCAAGATGACTGAATTCATTTTATCAATAACCAATGCACAGAATTTACAAAACAATAACACCCATTTCTTTCCTTCAAACTAACAACATTCCATAGTAATCACAGAGAACACCATAAACACAGTATTGACACTCAGTCGAAAACTCAAGAAAAGCATAGAACCCATGAAATCTTGAGCCACCATTTGATTCATAACATAGAGATACCATCATAGATGGAAAGAAAAGAGCCATACCTATGAAAAATGGCTTTAATGAAGAGTTGTCTTGAGTTTTCCCCTTAGAAACCTAAAATCGCGGAGCTTCCACAACCAACAGAGAAACAATGCAACTATGCTAGGGTGACAGGCTCGAGGGTGGTTTGGAGTGACATGCAGTAAATGCACATCACTTCCTCACCTGGCCCTATTCAATATCATGTACGAACCATCCCATTAACATAACATCAACCATTAAATTCAAACCATAACCATTTCATAATTCAATGTCATATCTATTGTATAGATTCAATGCCATATCCGTTGTATAGTGCGCCACCCAAAACCTGTCACCATAATAACATATGTTAACGTTACCATATGTGTTTCCCATATAATCCTTTAAACAAAATCGCATAATCTCTTAACCACAATGCATAGTATAATAGCTAGGTCCACTACTTTCAACAATTTACATACACATTCAAGGTTATATGTAATCTTTTTACCATGGCTCTAGGACTTATCCATAGTTTCTTTCCCTTTTTCTTTTGAGCTAGCTCCCATATCATCATACTATCCTTTGCATAAAATCATGTACAAGATTAATAACCAATGTCATATCATAACATAACTCCTGTAAACAAATAATCCTTATATCCATAGCACTACCATGTAATGTGAGTGAATATTAACAATATTTAGCAATCAATGCATCAACCAACCATTTGTCATATCAAATGAAACCAAGACTGCATCATCAACTGTATAGGACTGTGTAGGAAACATCATAACAACATCAACATATAAGTGTAACACGTCTATATTTGTGCCTCTAGTCTACAAGGGGGTCCCACCTACTAGTTAAATATTATTATCATAATTAAATAATAGAGCTTAGCAATCCTTTGCAGAAAAATTCATCGTTGTGATTTTAATAGTCAACAAACTAGTGACTCCACAGGGAAATTTGTTTCCAACAGATTAAGAACTCAGATTGTCTGGTTTCACAGACCATGTAAACATCAGATCAAGAAAATATACATTAGAATGATTATGCAATAGGGGGAAGTGAGCGGTTTTAAGGGAAAAATGACTGGGATTTTGGGAATAACTCATAGAACGTGTTAAGTATGAGGGGGTTTATCCCTATATGAATAATCATTCGATTAATCATAGTAAAATCATTCTTGAATTCAAGGAGAAAAATTTTCCGGTATGCTCTTTTGAATCTTGGAGCGGATGGAAAAAACGGAAAGCAGAAAAGGGATAAAACCAACTATCTTATATAACAACAGTTGAAGCATATAAAAATTTCAATGATGTTTTCAAGGGGAACATCATGAAAACTGTGTGACCTAATTGTTATTGATTAACAATACTTTTTAGAATAGCGTCGATGTGGCAAAATTGATCCAACATTTTATTTTGACAGAAAAGAAGTCAATAACATAAGTAAACAACATAAATGAAATAACAAAAATGAAATAGCAGCAATGAAATAACAACAATGTAAAATCAAAGAAAATGAAACAACAACAATGTGAAATCAAAGCAAATAAAACAACTATAATACATAAAACATTCCATACAACATTTAAACTTTCAAGTTGGTTCCACATAGTGTTTTAGGTGGGAACCTTTGGTGCTATAGGAAAAGAATCGCTCTTGCGAGTCCTTTAGGATATAGGAATTTGCGCCCAGGACAAAAAAAATATTAAATGGACCCAGTCATAACTTTTGTAACTTTGAATGCCTTCCTCTATCAGCATGAGTTGAATCCCACATCAATACCTTCTCATTAACCTTAAAATTGACAACTTTAACACTTTTATTGAAATATATTTTAACAATTTGTTGTCTTCTCTTTATATTATCCAAGGCAAATATCCTTTGCTCCTCTAAATCCAAAAGTGCATTCATTCTTTGAGAAACATCAGAAGAATTTAATTCTTCAACCTGTAGCATTAACCTTAGAGAAGAAAGTTCCAGCTCTGTAGGAAGAATGGCTTCTTGACCATAAACAAGCTAGAAAGGAGTGCAACTAGTGCTCACGTTGGTGGTAGTGCGATCTTCCCAAAGGGTGTAAGTGAGGAGAGTGTGACATTGACGGGCTTATCTTCAATGAGCCTCTTGATAATTCTTACCAGATTCTTGTTTGTAGACTCGGCCTGCCCATTTCCTTGGGGAAAATAAGTTGATGAGGTAAAATGTTTAACCCCCAATTTAGCTAAAAACCGGGTCAGTTTAGCAGAAATAAAAGTGGGACCATTGTTTGTAATAATTTCCAAAGGTAGAGAATTATAGTAATGCATAAAAGCGGCTTGGTTCAGAGGGCGAATAAGTTCGGGAATTTGATTATATAACTTGGTGAAACGCAAGTTGAAAGACTTGATAGTCTCACCCTCTTTATAAGCAATGTTATTGTACTCTCGTAACTGCTCGATTGGGCTCTTAGAATTCCCATAGGTAGACTTGAACCAATAAACTAACTCCTCCCAAGTAGAAAGAACCTTGGGAGGAATATCAAAGAAATCGGTCGTTGCCTTCCCTTCAAGGGAATTAATAAATAAGCACATACAAGTGTCATTTTCATTGGATCCTATGTTGTGACAGACATTAGAAAATGCCACCAAGTGTTCATTCTTAGTGACCGTGTTATTCCCTAAAAACCTAGGGGTATGCTTTTTAAATTTAGGAAGAGGACAAGTAGCAGGTGCTAGGTTAAGAGGGGAGGAAACATGCCATGGATTAGTTGTAGCATCTTCTTCAAAATGAAAGAGTCCATATATTTTTATGACTTTGGTGGGGTTTGTAGTAGATTGGAAGGGGACTTGATGACTATATAAGCTACCAATAACTGACGAGATTGAAGGTTGGGACGAAGAAGCACCTCTAGTGCCACCAGAGCCACCTCTAGATGTCATCTTGTGAATGATAGGTAAGGGAGAGAAAGACGAACTAGATGAATCGGAAAAAGTTCTCCTTAGAGTACTTTGTTGGGATGACAAAACAATGTTTCTTCTTCCTATTTCAGCAATAGGATTAATCTCGGGTGATAAACCTCTTCTTCTCCTAGAGATGTGAGGGTCTAAGGACATGAAAAGAAGATCAAAATTGTAGGAAAAAGAAAATCTGTGGCTAATTCCTAGGTTGTGTTTGCCTAGCTTCCCAACGTGCTCGAACACTTATGTCTTGTTCAATCACTACCCATGAGCATTCAAGATCAACCCGGGTATTAGCAGTCTCTAATATGGTATTAAACAAGGTTAAAGCAACGTTGGTTTGATCTTTAAGACTGGGCTCAATATTGGGTTGCCTTGCAATAGGTACAGTCATGAAGAAAAGAAACAGTAAAAAAAGAAACGATATAAATATATTCAATGATAATCAAGCATAAAATCAACCAAAGAGATATGGAAGATCTCCCCAGTATGGTCGCCAAATAAATGTTGAGTAAAATATATGAATTTATCTTACTCAATAATTTTCGAATCTCGCTTGGTTAAGGCAATATAGTCAGCAATATTACCCTATGTTTATAGCCTCAAAATGTATTTCTTAATCCACAAGTATTAATTACAAGGGCTTAGGCTGATTTTTTTAATAAAAAGAATGTTGCAAAATATAACATTTTGATATAATTTTCTGAAAATAAGTAGATTGTAGAAAGTAAATGTGGAGATCAAAAGAAAAAATACCAAGTCACATATTAACACAACTAAGACATAATAGAAATCGCTTTATTTCACTCCAAGAAATCAAAAGTATATTTCTCTTTACAAATATCTTTGTGGGGGCATGGACCAAGGTCAAACTTAGATATCCTCAATGAAAACCATACAAAAGGACTCTGACAAGAAGTAAAAAACTGAACTTTTAAAATCTGGATCAGCTTACCACAAACTACTTCCCACTTGACTCTGCACAATATCCTTTATCAGTCATGAAACTCAATTCATAAACAGACAAGTCTACATAGACTGTCAAAGATAGATCAACACCTCTAAAATAAACACCGGAATGATATGGTTCAACATTGAACCTTGTTGTCTACAATAGTACCATGTTGTCATAAAATATAATAAGGCTTCTAATGAATTGAAGAATGAATGAAAATTGAATTATCTCAATAAAACTCAAGAGAAAACCTTAGTATGCTTTCTCCTTCTATTATCCTCTTTTTCTTCCTTCTCATTTTGATTTTATGCATTCCAAATTAGTTGAAGTAGTTCAACTACCTCATTTAGTTAAGTTTATTAAAACTTAACTAATCTTTAGTTTTGTGGAATAAATAATAATAATAATAATTAAGGGTTTTTTTATTAAATAATAACTAGTAGGTGGGACCCCTTGTGACTCCCTTTTATTTCTTAAAAAAAAAAACATAATTAGAAAACCAATCAAACACGTGCCTCCTTGTGGCTCCCATACTTATTTCCACAAATTCAAATTTAAATATCAGATATATTTCAAATTATATCCAAACATGTAAATATCCACAATATCCAAAAATAGTTTGTTGTCCAAAACTTTCAGCAGCCCACTGTCCTCAACAAATCAATTACAAACACATAATTAAAAACCATATTTGCCACTTTGAGAGGCAATTCTTCCTTTGTTTTTGTTTTCCCTTTTGGAATTCCTTGAATTAGCCTTAGGTTGGGTGGAACCTTGAGGCTTGATCTCACTAAATACATGGGAGCAGTCATCTCTCAAGTGCATACAGGAAGACACTGACTTGGCTGAGTCATTTGAAGGAGAGGAGGGAGCAACAACAACTTTACCTTTGTCATGCACATGGTGAGCCCCAGTTTTGAGTCGTTTTCTTGCATGTGAGGACTGTACAGGTGAGTGTGGAAGGTAAATTTGAGCATTTTAGTTTATAGGTGGAGGAGGAGGAGGTAATGACAAGTTTGGCCAGCCACGATGGTGGGACACTGCTGGGTGAACAATCTCATGCCATCCATTAGTTTCGGTAACTTTAGGTTGCAAAGATACATGGGGAGGAACATGGATACCAAGAACATTTTGGGGATGGAAGGGAGGCCTCTCTAGTCTAGGCTGAACTCTCCCTTGCCCAATCCAATTGAAAAATCTAGCTTGAAAAATATGGTTTAACTCTAGAGGATCAACATCGAAATGAATTCAGAATCTGGGCCTTCTAGGCCCTCAGTTCCAGTTACCTCTTCCCCTATTGTTTCGGCCATGGTTGCCTCTGCTAAAGAAGCTCATCCCGTATGCAACAATTATTAGCAACTAGCTCTTAACAAACCATACATGACATTCTCTTTATATGAAACAAAGTTTGCTTCAGAAATTAACATCAGTCCCATGCAATCCAATCCATAAAAAATATTTAATAATTGTCAAATGAGTAGGGGGTGAAGTAGGGTTCATGGGACATCTATGGGGATTGTAATAAGAGAAAAGTGATATCATGACAGGGAGTAAGAACACGATTACTGCTCGACAATTCATTAAATAACTGACTGTTCAAACAACACCAAAATATATTAGTTGTCATCTATCTCTGTGTCAATTTTTATCACTGTCATACAGAGTTTTAATTTTATTTTAGTGAACAGGGCGTGCAAAATGAATTTGGGATTGTGAGGGGATTTATAATGAGTGAAAAAGTGAAAAAATGAGAGGTAATTATATAGATATTGTTCATAAAATAAATTAAATCAAACATCAATGATAAATCTGTCTCAATTATAATCCAAAAATCATCCACTTTTAAGACCCAAAACCTTTAATTGTTCCTTAATTGCATACATATTACTTGTTTTCTTCAATAAAACAATTTAATTTCCAAGATTTATTCAAATTATATCAAACTGTCCATCCTATATAATAACCATGCAATTACCATTTCCAATTCCACAGTCACATCATAACTATTTGAACGGTCATGTATGTTTTTATGCTGACCTTTTCCTTTTAAAACAAACATAATGTGCACAATGATTCCTATTATCTATATCCAATATTCATCCCTGTAAATCAAATGCAATCAAATAATAATAGACCCAACGCTAACCACCAACTGACAACTGTAATCAAACAATAAGCAGGCCTGATTTAATCACCCACAAGTCCTCTTTAAATATGGACATAATCAAGAGCATGTTCGATGAACCTATCATACACACAAGTCTTCAACAATATAACCATCTATACCAATATTAATTCGACCACAACACTTAACCTAAAACATGTAGCTCTGAACTTGAGATTTGCATTCATCAAACATATACAACCTTCCTTCCAAAATAAACGCTTGATAAAAGATAGAGCCATATGATGCATGAAGAGAACATAACCATATTGACATAGAGGTGTCGCTTTTAAAATTAACTGGACCAAGATCACATTTGATGAATCGATCATACACACAGGTTCCTTTACAACTCAATTGGAATCATGATCGTGCTAGGATTCAACATAGTAATGAGTGGAAAGACCATAATCGACCAAAAGGAAAACTCTCGAGTTGTAGGTAACCCATAGTTTTTTTTTGTTCAAACAAATTTGTCACAGAGAGGAAACACAAAGACTCGACCAAGAGATAATGTTTGAAGTGAGAGAGCTCGTGCCCTTTATAATTACCACAATCATTAAACTGGTAAACTAAAGTCTTGATAGGACCAAAAGGGTGCCCAAGGAAAAATAGAAGCAAGTCAAGATCAATAGAACCAAGTTGGTTTCTTTGGAAATTTATTGCAAAGAGGTAACGAAAGTGTGTTTTATCTTCAAAAACACAGAGATCTCATAATCTGTTTACCTCCTAAAATAATTTACCACCGAGAAGAAACCATAGGTAAATATAATATTGGAAAAACAGTGAGCCAAGATCCTTTGAAACCACCAGAGTCTTTCAACTTATAACCCCAAGATCTTGACAGAACTATAAAGAGAATGCTTGATTAGAAACAAGGCAATTCGAGCTCAACAACCCAGGCACACACAGATGCCTCTTGACACTTTATTTCATATAGGAAACGAGGGTTGATTTAAACAATGAATATATTGAAGACACAGAGAGAGAGTGCCTCTTCCAAATACCCCATAGGTTGATAACCTTCGAAAAACAATTGGCATTGAGTATCACAAACATAACAGTCAGCCATTATAACAGATATGAGAGGAGAGAGTGTTAAAAATCTTGTGAAAATAATGTCAGGGAACAACCCATAGCCATTTGATACATACACAGGCCTCCATTTACATTATGGGAAAAACAATATTGGACTGGTGATAGTGACAGTAGGAAAATCCATAACAAACAATAGCTTAGGCTCGGCCAAATAGAGAAAGAATAATACCATTTTCAACAGTTGCATTGAAACCTGGAGGGTGAACCACAACAACAACTGAGATGAAAAAAATGGGTGACAACAACTGATACCCAGACTGGTGGTAAAACCCCACAACAATAAAAATCAGGGCTCGTTGCACCACTGTTATCATTTTCCACAGAGAATCATCATAAAGAACCAAGATGAATGAATTCATTTTATCAATAACCAATGTGTGGACTTTACAAAGAAATAACACCCATTTATTTCCTTCAAACTGCCAACATTCCACAGTAATCACAGAGAACACCATAAGAACAGTATTGACACTCAGTTAAAAACTCAATAAAAACACATAACCCATGCAATCATGATCCACCATTTGATTCATAATACATAGATATCATCATAGATGGAAAGCAAAGAGCCATACCTATGAAAAATCATTGCAATGAAGAGCTGGCTTGAGTTTTCCCCTTCGAAACCTGAAATCGCGGAGCTTCCACAACCAATAGAGAAACAATGCAACTATGCTAGGGTGACGAGCTCGAGGGTGGTTTGGAGTGAAGTGCAGTAAATGGACGTCGCTTCCTCACCTGGACCTATTCAATTTCACGTACGAGCCATCCCATTAACATAACATCAACCATTAAATTCAAACCATAACCATTGCATAATTCAATGCCATATCTATTGTATAAGTTCGATGCCATATCCATTGTATAGTGCGCCACAAAAACATGTCACCATAATAACATATGTTAACATTACCATATGCGCTTCCCATATAATCCTTTAAAAAAAATCACATAATCTCTTAACCACAACGCATAGTATAACATCTGCGTCCATCACTTGCAACAATTTACATACACATTCAAGGTTATATGTAATCTTTTTACCATGGCCTTAGGACTTATCCATAGTTTCTTTCCCTTTTTGTTTTGAGCTAACTCCCATATCATCATACTATCCTTTTCATAAAATCATGTACAAGATTACTAACCAATGTTATATCATAACATAACTCATGTAAACAAATAATCCTTAAATCCATAGCACTGCCCTGTAATGCGAGTGAATATTAACAATATTTATAAATCAATGCATCAACCAACCATTTTTGATATCAAATGAAACCAATATTGCATCATCAACTATATAGGACTATGTAGGAAACATCATGACATCAACAACATATAAGTGTAACACGTCTATCTTTGTGCCTCTAATCTACAAGGGGGTCCCACCTACTAGTTAAATATTATTATCATAATTAAATAATAGAGCTTAGCAAACCTTTGCGGTAGAATTCATCATTGAGATTTTAATCGTCAACAGTGGGGTGCCTCCAACTTGGAACACCAAATTATTCTTTATTGTTGTGTAGTCACAAGCCTATCTACACTTTGAGCATGCGATAAAAGTGTGAAGGTTGTGTATTTTTTCTTGGAGGGAGTCATACTCATTGTCCAATAGTTGGTGAATATCTTGAATGTGCTCCATGAGAAGGTTATCTTGCTTCGTCTTGTTATCCATACTATAGGTAATCATCTCCCTAGTATTGCTAGTGTAAGTCCACAATTTTTTTGTATTAATTAACTCTATTACTTGAGATACCTATGTCTAGGATTGGGTTATCTATTAATCGTCTCCCTAGTATTGCTAGTGTAACTCCACATTTTGTTGCAATAAGTAACTCTACTACATGAGACACCTATGTCTGGGACCAAGTTCTTTATCTCTTTGTCCATAGTTTGGATGTAAGTGTCGCGCCTCTGTTGGAAAATCTTGTCTTCAAATGATTCCATATGTTGCATAGTGGTTAGATTATGCCTACACTCAAACCCCTATGTTAAATACCCAATATCCACAATTTGTTTATAGATGCATGGACGTGGAAAGACTTTTTCCCTTCTACGCTAAGCCTTTGGAGGTCTTCCACTCCCTATTTTCTCAAGTGATGATCCAAATTTAGGAGCGGAACGAATTGATTAACAAACTAAATACAATAAAAACAAAGATATGAAGAACAACACAGATATCCAATGAACAATGTCTTCTATTGAATAAATGAAATAGGTTGAAACTGTAAAACTGCATAATTGAAACACTTGCTCGAATGGTGGTAGTTATCTCTGAGAAGAGATGTGGCTGCTACACACATATGTCTGAGAAAAATGATTACAATAAGGCTCCAGAGGCCTTTCTAACATTACTCATGAATGACCAAACCCTAGACATCCAAAAATATAACCCTAAGAGATGAAACTCCAAAAGTTATGTGGGCCCCTATGGGTAAGTTGGTACCTCAACTTCTCGGGGTTGTAAATTTTGCATACAACCTTTGTTTTAGGCGTGTGATAGCCCATTGGAAAGGTATTTTCGAGAAATACGCATTACACCATCAAAATATATCTCTATCTATAGTTTGACTATGGCGAGCCAAAAAAACATTGTTTAGGAACCCAAAATGACCCTGAAAGTACAACAAGGTGTGCTGACATGAAAACATACGAAATAAGCCAGTTGAATTAGGTGGGAGGCCACTAGTATCCACCTGGAAGATGTTTATGGATTTAAACAACCGTAGAAGTGTAGAACCTACAATTACAAAGATGTACATAAGAACGTGCAAAACTAAAAATTCTCAAGAGGAGTCAGTTGGAATAGGTGGGTGGCCACCAATATCCACTTGGATCAGTCCTCCCCCCTTAGGAAGAAATGGTCTCCATTGCATTGAGTTCCCCCATAAGGTGAGGAAACTTCTACTGAATTTGGCCCCGGGTTAGCCAATTTTCTTGGTGTAGGAGATGCTCTGCCTTGACAACCCGATAAAGTTGGATCCTCTGCTGGCGAGTTCCCTTGACCTATGTTTCCACTATCGGATCAATGGATTCTTGTTCCATGGAGTGAAGGTTGAGATATAATGGTTTCAGTTGTTCTGTGATCTCTCGGGTGTCGAATAATGGTGGAAAATATGGCCAAAGGAGGTCCACATTGAACATTGGGTGCAAGCCAAGGAAGGGTGGAGTGTTGAGCTCAAAATAATTGCTACCCATAGCCTTGGTGATAGTGTAAGGCTCATAAAGAAGTGGGAGGAGATTTTTATGGGTCTTTGTAAGATGCTCTTTCTGTAAATGTAACTAGACCTTGTCTCCAACCTGAAACTAGTGCGGTACCTTGTGTTTATCATGGTGTTGCTTGTACTTAGCATTGGATTTCTACAAAATCTCATGGACTGGTTGGCGGATGTGTTGAATTCACTTAATGAATCTGGTGGATTTTTCTATCTCAGAATGAACATGGGAAGAGATTGTTTGTGTGGCTGCAAGAGGTAGTGCAACATTAATGGGACCCAATGGTTGGAATACCAGCCCCACCTGAAATGGGCTATGGTTGGTGGAGGTATGGAGAGCCCTGTTATAACTTTGTTTAACATAGGGGAGACTATCATCCCATGTACACATATGCTTAGAGTTATACATGCGCGGGATGTGCACAATCATCCAATTGACGACCTTCGTTTGGTCATCGGTTTGGGGGTGGAAAGCAGTGGATTTAGTGATCTTGGTGTCCAACAATGACCAGAGACTCGACCAAAATGTGATGATGAACCTGATGTCCTGGTCAGAGATGATGGTCTATGGTATCCCAAAATGGACCCATACTCGTTCGAAGAAGAGCTTGGTAGTATCCGTCGTTGTGATTTTATTCTTGCAGGCTATGAGGATGGCCATCTTCGTAAACCGATCAATGACCACAAATACACAATCATTGCCTTTCATGGTGGACGAAAGGCCAGACATGTAATCCATCAAGATAGATTCCCAAGTCTTCTTGGTAGTAGGAATAGGGGTGTATAAGCCTTGATTCTTGATGGTTGGCTTGGAAATGGCATAGGAAATGAAAGATATGATATACTTGTTGACGTCTTGTTGAAGTTTTGGAAAATAAAAATGTTTATGTAGAACAACCATAGTTTTCTCTATGCCAAAATGTCCTGCTATCTGACTATAGTGGTATTCCAAAATTATTTTTGCACGCTCACTTGCAGGAACATGGAGATGGTCGAGATGCCATAATAGTCTATCTTGTATGTGAAAATTGGTGATATTCGCATCTATACCCAAGAGATTATAGGTGGTGGTGAAGTCTGGATCTTGTTGATAAAGTTGGGGCCACTCAGACGCCTCATGTCCACAGGAATGGAGCATAGTGGTGAGAGCATCCATGGGAGGTTGACTGAGGCAGTCAGTGACATGATGTGATACATGTCTTATACTTGATGTTGATATGGAACTGTTGCAGGTAGGTGGACCACTTATAATGGCGGTAGTTCTGCAACTTCCCCTATGTCTGTATGAATTGCATAGGCTTGTGATCAGTGTGGATGATCTTCTCCTTTCCCAGAATGTAATGTTTCCATTGACGACAAGCTTGTACAATGGAATACATTTCCTTGTCATAGGTAGGGTATTTTCGGACATTATCTAAGAGTGTCTCACTATGGTATGCCACAAGATGATTGTGTTGAGTGAGAACTGCACCTATAGCATAGTCAGATGCATCAATATCAATATCAAATGAATGTTGCAGATCGAGCAAGGAGAGTACTGTAGCTAAGCACAAGCAATGCTTCAAATCATCAAATTCTCCTTGTTGTTCCATCCCCCACATGAAATTTTCCCTCCCACCGCCCTTGGTCACTTGGCTGAGGGCCCATGCAATATGGGAGAATCCCAACATGAACCATTGGTATAAGTTATCCAGTCCCAAGAATATTTGAAGCTCGGTTAGTGTGGTCGGGGTTGGCCAGTCACGGATGACTTGGATCTTAGTCGAATCAACATGTACCCCATTCTCATCAACAATGTAGCCCAAGTATTGGACCATGTTCATGCCAAAGGAGCATTTTTCTAAGTTGGCATATAGCTTGTACTGCCATAGAGTGCTCAAAGCTTGTTGAATATGTCGCATGTGCTCCTCTCAAGTTTTTTTGAAGATGAGGATGTCATCCAAATATACCACCACAAAATATTTGGTGAAGGGTCTCAATACATCATCCATCAACCTCATAAAAGTGGATGGTGCATTTGTTAAGACAAAGGGCATGACAATCCATTCGAAGAGACCTTCTTTGGATTTGAAAGTTTTCTTCCATACATCAGTTGGTTCAATGGGAACCTAGTGGTAGCCAAAATTTAGGTCAATATTTTTGAAGAAATTTTGCCCATTTAGTTGGTCAAGAAGGTCACCAATCCTAGGAATTGGGTACCAATTCCTCACTGTGATTTTGTTTAATTATTTGTAATCAATGCATAGTCGTCAAGTCTCATCCTTCTTCTGCACTAGTACAATTGGGTTGTCACAAGGGGAGGAGTTGGGTTTGATGGGCCCCTTTTGAAGAAACTCTTATATCTGATGCTTGATTTCTTCATTTTCCATCAACGAGCGGCGATATACTGCTCCATTAGAAATAGGTGCACTAGGGGTGAGATCAATTGGATGCTTGACTTGGCAGTGCATCGGTACCCCGGTGGGTGAGGAGAAGATGTATTTGTACTCTTCCACGATCCTGTCCACTTGTTTCTGTTGCAAAGAGAGGTTCTATGTAGAGGCCATGGATGTGGCGGCGACCTTATGCTTACTGTGAGCAATGATCACAAAGAAGAAAAACTTCCTGGTCTGTGAAATGACCTTGCTACATTGTTTAGTAGAGATTAAGGAAATAGCGATAGTCAGCGCTACCTTTGGTATCCTGTACAATTGTCTACCCAAAGTAATAATAACACTGTGGGTTCTAGACTCATACACATCATGATGCTTCCACAAATATGGTTTTCCTAAAAGAACATCACAAAATTCATGGGGAGAAATATCACACAATACCTCATCTTTGAAATGCTTGATGTTATAGGGCAGACGACGATGGTGGCTGACACAAAGATCTCTTCCTTGGTAAAGCCAGCCGATGGTGTAGGGTTTCGGGTGCGGTGTCATCAGTAGGTCCAACCGCTTGATGACCTTTGCTGAGATCAGGTTCTTTTGACTGCCACTATCAACAATGAAATGAAGTGAAGCCCCCTTTACCCACATCTGTGAGTGAAATAGGCATTCCCCTTCCTTTGGTTCTTCTGGTTCACTTGGCTGGACTTTGGTGATAGCAACAATGGCACTAGGTTCAACATCAATAATCTTCTTCCCTCCTTCTAGATTTGATTTAGAGTCAGAATCGGCCTCTGACTCGGAAGCCTTCAGATCGACCACGAGTGACTGCTTGGAGCGACATTCCTTAGTGTTGTGCCAAGGGATTTTATGGTATTCACACCATTTTTCCATGTCCTTCTTCGTCTTCTCATTAACCTTCGTATGTTTCGGGTTGGATTAGTTGTCTTGAGAGTGGCCATATTTTCTCTATCCCTTGTTGTGTGGGTTGGGGCCTCCTTTGCCTTACTTCAACTGTGAGGAGTTTGCAGACCCAAACTCTCGCCTCTTCTTCTTAAAACATTTCTCGATATTTACAACATATCTATAATCCGTACCCAATGAGGCAATGTATAGAAACTACGTTTTTGTTTGAATGTATTTATGCAAACATCCACAGTATTTGAGCACCAGATGTCACTCAGAGTCTTTGATACCCAATTTGGTGCGTAGGGTATGGAAAATATTGGTGAAATATGGTATTGTCTGGACACTTTCCTGACATAGGGTGATCCATCTGGTGTATTGTTCCTCATAGATTCCAACAGGGTAGTACTGTTCTTTAATGGCATCCCGAAAGGAGTCCCATGTAGGGGCAACCAAAAATAGTGCAGATTCCTCTATGGCCCTTTACTCAGAGTAAGTATCCCACCAAGCCTTAACATGGGGAACGCCTTGAGGAGTGAAAAAGAAATATTTTCCCTATTGGAAAAATTGTGGACCGAAAAATACCCTTCGAGTAGATTCAACCATTTATCTACAACATATGCATCTATCAGTCCTTCAAATAATGGAATATAAAAATTTACCTATACCGTGAAGGGGGTTGCATGACCGCTTGATGAAGATGCTTCTCCTATGGGTAGTTGTCGAAGGATCTACACAAATTTGTCCATCATTTCATTCCTTTGTCGCACAAGGGATTCCTCAAGCAACATTTTAAAAGTGTCTCCTGCTCCATCGTCTTTATTTTTGTCCCCCATGGGTTGTTGTTGGGCTCAGCGTGGTCGATATTGCAAAGGATCAATTGGTTCGAGTCCCAACTTCTTGTACCTAGATCTTGTCAGGAACATGCATGAAGAAAAATAAATGAAGAGCAGACCGCTCTAATACCACTGATCCAGATTTAGGAGCGCAATGAACTGATTAACAGACTAAATACAATAAACACAGAGATATGAAGAACAACAAAGATATCCAGTGAACAATTTCTTTTATTGAATAAATGAAATAGGTTGAAACTGTAAAACTACAGAATTGAAACACTTGCTCGAATGGTGGTAGCTATCTTTGAGAAGAGATATGACTGCTACATGCATCCCTCTAAGAAAAATGATTGCAATGAGGCTCTATAGGCCTTTTTAACATTATTCATGAATTCCAAAACCCTAGACATCAAAAAACCTAACCCTAGGAGATGAAATGCCAAAAATTATGTGGGCCCCTATGGGTAAGTTGGTACCTCAACTTCCCGGGGTCATAACTTTTGCATACGACCTTCGTTTAGGTGCATGATAGCCCATTGGAAAGGTATTTTCGAGAACTATGCATTATGCCGTCAAACTCTGACTCTGTCTACAGTTTGAATATGGAAAGCCAAAATAATATTGTTTAGGGCCCCAAAATGTCCCTAGAAGTACAACAAGATGTGTTGACATGAAAAAATACAAAATAAGTCAGTTGGATTAGGTTGGAGGCCACAAGTATCCACTTGGAAGATGTGTAGGGATTCAAACAACCCCGGAAGTGTAGAACCCACAATTACAAAGAAGTACAAAATAATGTGTTGAACTAAAAATTGTCAAGAGGAGTGAGTTGGAATAGGTGTATGGCCACCAATATCCACCTAGATCAAGTGATGCATCCCTTGTCCACTCCTTTTAAACATCAAAGTCATCAAGGTCCCTATGCACAAGATTACAAGTAATGGAGGAGAAATTTTGGTTGGTAGAATCCATGTTTCCCTTATCAATAGAGCAACGGAGACATCTTAAATGATGGGGAATTGCATCCTTTGCCTCCACTCCGAAGATCCTATAAAATATCCCAACCAAATGGCTTAGTCTTAAGGTCCTAACCCGCACATAGGTAGATCAATGTATTCGGATGTAATAAAGGTCAATATTAATAAGACCTTTCAATAAATAGAATAAAGCGGATGTAAGAAGACCTAATAGAAGCTTCCGCTTCTAGCAGGATCTTCCTCTAGATGCTTCTCTTAATAGACATATTTAGTATAAATAAGGGGCGAGGGTATGTGAACCCTAGCTTGGAGATTCTTGTAACAGAGCGCTGCTCGACTGGAGGTTTCCCCCTCGAAGAGGCCTGTGAACATTGCTATCTGAATCAAAGTGTT
>ML784959.1:376844-444339 GCA_009831015.1 Picea engelmannii
TTTACAGAACTTAGTTGATTAGTAACCGTATTAAAATCATTTAAATGATCTACAACAGACCCACCTTCTGACATCTTCATATTAAATAATCTCTTCATTAGAAATACCTTATTGGACGTCGAGGGTTTTTCATACAATTTGGCCAATGCATCCATCAAGCCCCTCGTTGTATTTTCTTTGGAAATATTGAAAGCCACCGACGATGCCAAGCTTAGCCGTATAGTTCCTCGATCCTTTCTATCAAGAATCTCCCATTCTTCGTCCTTCGTAGCCACTGACTTCTTTGTTGTTTTGCCCAATGGTAGGAATAGATCCTTCTGATATAAATAGTCTTCCATCTGCATCTTCCATAACTGGTAGTTTTGGTCATTAAATTTCTCGACCCTAAACTTTCCATCTTCCGACATTGCTTCCACTTGAACCAGGAACCCTCTTTTCCTGCGAGTTACCTTTCGCTCTGATACCAGTGGTTAGAAAAACAAGACCGTGGAGAAATAAAATAAAACAAATGTGGAAACAAAACACATAAGATACACAATACAATAGAGACATATATTTATGTGGTTCACCCAGTGTGGGCTATGTCCACCAGAGAAATTGCCAGGTCCTTCCTTTATTATTATCCAACATATGAAGGGATACAACCTACAACAAACATGTTGTGACTTCCTCTTCTTTCTCTCACAGTCTCCTATCTCAGAATACAATATTCGCCATCGACCATAGTCGCAATACATCTCCCTCATAAAATATGGTTGCCATCTAGGGAAAAAAACCTTAACATAATCTTTATCGTTAGATCTGCGACCTTATAATGAACGATCCAGATTTACAATGAAATTACAATATACATTTACAAGGAAATTTTTCCTTTGAGGGCTTCACCGCTGAACCCCCGCTAGGGGCCCGCTTGCCCCTAGACCCCCCAACCAGGGGGATAGCCCCCCCAGACCCCGCAGAGGGGGTACCCCCCCTCTGCACTCCCCCACGTGGAAGAGTGTACATACTTCTGGGGTGTAAATAATTCATGGGGTATAAACACGACTGAAATTAAAAGACCTCTAAATCAGGAAGATAATCAAGCTCCACAACCAACACTGGGGAATTCATTCAAAAAAAAATTGATGACTTGACTATGGTAGATGTGGAACCCTTAAATATATGACCCACTTGCAATAATCACATAACATGGGAATATTTTTTTCTAATGACTGGAAGGGTTCACAAACAAGGAGTACTTATTTGTGAGAGAAGGGAAATATAACCATGTGTTCATATTTCTTCAAATGGACATGGTGGACAAAATCCCCCCATCATGCTTCAATTTTAATCCCCATAGGATGCTATATGAGGATTACACCACTTTGTTAGAAACAATTGCAACATATTTCAACCTATAATAGAAGGATTGTTGGACATAGTGTCATTGATGTCAAACAGTCTAACTAACAGTATACAGAGTTCATGTCAAACAATATGCATAGATCAAAGCTCAGAAGGAAAAGCACATTGAAAGTATGGAAAGAATGAATCTCATAAGCAAGGGAAAGCTCAGAAGAAAGAACACATTGTATAAATGTCATCAGGATTGATGGAAAGACTGAGAAATCGATTGATGCACAAGAAAAGGTGAGAAGCCTCAACAGACGTCCGATCAAGAAATTAACAGTGTTGATCATCTCATGTAACGGGATTTATCCCACATTGGAAGTGCGAAAAAGATTATATACATTTATATACACAACACTCTCCATAGATTATCGACGCGTAGTGCAAGGGTATGGTGGGGGCTCTAAGTGTTTGGACTCCTTGAGAATCTCACCAGCCTGGAGCTCGGGACGACCTATCAGGCCCCCTACCTTTTGGTCAAAGAGATAATAATTGTCGATCTAATGACAAAGGATCTCGGTCGTTCATTTGAAATATATATATATACATTGCAAGTCGGTCATATGAGTGACTGTGGGATTAAGGAACATTGGAGGAATGGTCAATGACCATAACAAGTTGTGACTGTCAGATATGCAAGACAAATCAAGGGCAGGGATTGATTGCAGAGCACGAAGGGAAAATTAAACTACACGCTATTTCCAATCCCACAATTAGTCTAGATCGTCATATCTCATCGACTCAAAGATCGATGACTATGGTTGATCCACCAAACAACCAGATTAAGTCGTGAGCGTCAGATATGCAAGCGTTAGATCAACAGTAATAGATTATGGAGAGCGAAAGGAGAATTAAACAAAGTGTTATTTCCAATCCCGCATTTAGTCAGGACCATCATATCTTATAGATTCAAATATCGACGACTGTCATTGATCCACCAAAAATCACACAACTTCAATTATGGAGTTTGGGCAATGGGCTAAACCACGTGCAAGTTATGGTTCTGGAATCCACATTGATCATTGATGGTCACCCGTCAATAGATCTATGACTGGCATCATTTCCACTACCAACGAACAGTTTCCATTGCGGGAGGACTCTGCAATCATCCTTGATCATTGATCTTCTTTAGGCCCATTCTCAACTGATGGATCAAGTTGAGTGGAGGGATAGGATAAGCAAGGAAAAATAATTGATATCTCGAATACCCAAATTCTCGATATTCGTTGGATCACTTTAAGTGGAAGGATAGGATAAGCAAGGAAAAAGAATGAAGATATCGAATACCTGAATTCCTGATAGTCGTTGGATCACTTTAAAGTGGAAGGATATGATAAGCAAAGAAGAAGAGCCATTGGATTTAATCCAAGGCAAAGCAACATTGCAGACAGATCGAGTCATTGATCTAAGATCATGATCAACGAAAAACATTCATTTCAGGTTATAATTTGTGAGGAGGTTACACTTCGGGGAATCTCACTTTGGGAGAACTGGGAAGTGGAGAGATCAAATTGCCTAAAGTCCTGAAGGCCAAAATTCTAAAGTCACTCTCAACCGTCAATCTGAGATACATTTCAGATAGTATTCTGACTGTTAGATCAAGGAGAATAATATGTGCCACATAGAGAGATCTACATCACCAGACCACGTCAACAAGGACACGTGGCACAGTTAGATAATGACAAGTGTCAAGATGAAATCAACATTTCAGGTGCATGTAAATCACGAATCTCAGTGACAAATGGTAGCCACGCGGCCCATGCCATGTCAACAAGTGATGTTAGCAAGTTACATCACTCCGGGAGTTTTACTTCGGGAGTTTCACCACCAACACATGACCTAAGTCCCGAAGTCCTGAAAGTCGAAGTTCCGAAGTTGACATGAGTCGACCGATCTGAATAACACTTCGAGAGAATTCTCAACCGTTGATCTAGTATAGTGGAAGGATAGTGTAAGTGGAAGTGTTAACCGACAACAAGCGATATCCACCATTTTATGACTTATTCAATAGGTGATCTCTCCGGAGAAAAATGGAGCAACGATTATTTGAACCCCCAGAGACCCAAAGTAAATGAGAATTGTCTATCTAATTGAAATTTTAAAACGTGACCGTTGATTCTGATAAGTGATCAACCACTCGCTTGGCCTAGCACCTGGTTACCACCAATGGTCATATGGAACAAGATAATTAAAGGAAAAATATTATACATCACTTAAGCCGATAATCTCTTGGTTTTGCGTTGTTGGTCATATGTAATTGTTTGAAGGAAGCGCCTCAGCAAAACTCATTTTTTGCAGTAGTTGCAGTGATTATGGTTAAGTTAAATGAAGAGGTTTGATGGTCCAAACAAAAGGACACAATGTGTTATAATTCATGCCATTTTGAAGATTATATAAACGAGAAAGAGTGGTGATAAGAAGGTGTCTTTGGAGCTCATATAAGAAGATCAAAACAGAAGCAGAGTGCAAGAAGAAGAACTGTTGGTTCTAATGGGCCTATCAATGTCTTATTGAAGATCAAGAACAGAAGAAGACAGAGAAGTGGTTATGCAATCCAATATTTGATATTAAATACCTTTATTGGATTGCAGCAAATTCATTGAATATTAAATGACAGAATCCAGAGACCAAGAGATGAAGTTTGACTACAGATAACCAGAATACCATACAAGTAGAGGTTGTAGCAGACAAGTAGAAAGTGTAGTAGTTAATAACTCTAAGAAGACTTGAAGACTTGATAGTATTTATGTGTGTTTATGAACACCTTGAACATAGTACAGTAAAAGAGTTATAAGTGTTATAAACTGCATAAAGGGAGGAAGGGTGGAGCAAGGGAAAACAAGTCGAAGTCAAAAAGTCAAATCTGATAGGACTTGTGTTAATGGTTGTATGAATCAAAATTCAATGAAGAGTAGAAGAGATTGAATTACATTGTGAAATTAAGGGTGGTTTGGTGGTGCAAGGGTAGGTTGAAGCTTGTAGGGGAGTAGGTGTTTCCTTTTCAGTTGTACTTGACTAAACAGGGGGTCGAAGCCTCCTACTAGTTGGTGTTGGTGAACAAGGTTGTGGGTGCATCCTTCCAGTTGTAGTTGGTAAATAGGATGTTGAAGCATTCTTTCAGTGGTAGCTAATAAACTAGGGTGTTGTAGCCTCCTTCCAGTTGTAGTTGTTAAATGGGGTGTGGAAGCATCCCTTTAGCTGAAGAAACTTGGGGACAGTCTCTCCATCAAGTTGTAGCTTGAAAACAGTTTTGTAAAAGAACAATTTATTAATGAGAAAAGAGTTGGTGGTTTTCCCTGTTGGATTCCACGATAAAATCTTGTGTTCATAAGGGTTTGTTGTTCATCATATATTGCTTAATTGAATAATTAATGTGTGTGCTTGATATTGGTGAAATTAATAAGAAAAAGTAGGCAATATTGATTCATCTCCCCTATCAGTATTGTTGGATATTCCATCAATTGGTATCAGAGCAAAGTTCCTTTAAGAACAGTCTAACAAACTAAAAGGAAGATCAAATTAAGCACACATGGATGGACAAAATATTTACATTGTGAATGGAACTCCAATACCTGGAAAACAAGAATACATATTTTGGAGTACAAGAATGGAAAGTCATCTAAAATCATTGGGACATGATGTATGGAATTCAATGATCATTGATTACTTCCCACCAAACAGAGTAAGGACTCCAACTCAAAAGAAATCCAAGAAAAGTAACTCAATGGCAATGAATACAATCCTTGATGGATTACCTGATGATGTCAAAGAGAATATAGGTGAATGTAACTCTGGGACAAATTAAAAGACCTCTACTCAGATGAGAAGTCAAATGAAGCATATCAATTAGAACAAATTTCGGTCTACAACCATTCTAGTGATGAATATTCTCTTGAAGGAGATTCAGACATTGAAGTAGAAGTCAATCTTGACGTTGAGCTTGAGTGTTCTTTGAATGAACTGAGAAAATATAAACAAAGGTGTAAACAACTAAAGGATCTCATGCTAGAGAAAAGGAGGAAACAAGGTTCAAAGAAGAAATAACTTGAGCAAATCATAGTTGAATTTAAAATCCAAGTCCAACTGGATCAAGAGAGATTGGAATCCTTGGAACAATCTCTTAATAAAGAGCAACAAAAGAAGAACTCAAACAACAACAGCTAGAAAGTGAGGAAGAAAACCATACCTTAAAAAGACAACTAATGTCCTCACAAGAGGAGATACACAGTTCAAGACAACAAGAATCCATTAGCATGGAAGAAGACAAGAATTTAAAACAAGAATTTGTTGGACTCAAGGATCAACTAAAGACTGTTGAAAAATTCAAGAAAGGAACTGAAGCCCTTGAAAAAATTCTCACTCTACAAAGATTTCCCTCGAACAAATATGGCCTTGGATATGACCAAGTACACATGGTTAAAGGATCAAATCCTATTACTCAGATTGATGTAGAAGATGACATGTGTTGTGATGATACCTATAAAGAAACAACTATGCAACAGAAGGATGACAAGAATGCAAACTCCTATGCTCAATAATTTGCTCATCCTCCCAAGAATATGTATCAAGTCAAAAGAGAAGACACATAGGACATTCCTATCAAGGATGAAGAGGAATAATCAGCCATAAATAAAGGTAAAGACTCTCCACAATATTTCGATTGCAATAATGTTGATATTGAATTATCCCCTACAAGTAAAGAAGAAGATTAAGGTACAATAGAAGAATGTCATGTTAGCATTTATCTCATGGAAGAAGTAGAAGAAGAACTATATAAGGTTAAAATAAAAGTGTATTGGAATCTCTATGAATACCACTATGACCATAATTATTCAGACTATAGTTTTCTTCATGACTACACTGAATAATTTCTTGAAAAGAGTCAAAATCATATCTTGGAAATAATGGAAATGCTCAAAGACAATGAAAAAATCATATCTGAGAAAAATATTCAGCTAGAAGAAAAAGAAAAGGAGATTGAGAAATTGAAGAATGAAATCAGTCAAGAAAAAAAAGAAAAGAAGGAAGATGATGAACTTAGCAGAAACCTTGCAGATCTAAAATAACTAAGATATATCAATGTCAATCTGAAAACCCAACTTGAAGAAGCCAAAAGAAGAGAGGAGGTAGCGAGGAACCAGTTGAACAAAAGGGTAGAATCATGTCATAAGCTAGAAGAAGAAGTTGTGAATCTTAGAAATAAGGTTGAGAAGTCAAACACCCAATTCACGTTCTTGAACAACTCCATAACCTTAGATGAGATCTTAGATAGTCAGAGATCACCAAATGAAAAATCTGGTCTTGGCTACAACGAAGAAATTAGTAATCCTAAGAAACCTGATGCAAGTCCTTCATTTGTAAAAGGTGAAGACAGGTCTGATGCAGGTCTTTCATTTATAAAAAGTGAAGGCAAGTTTGCTACAGGTCCTTCATTTGTAAAAGGGGAAATCAGGTATGATGCAGGTCCTTCATGTTCAAAGAATGAAAGCAACACTACAATATTTAAAAGATCATATCAAGGAAGACATATAGAACCTACTCATACACCTCAAAGTAAGTTTAGAAGAGAGACACCTTCATGGGTGAATGAAAGGAGGTATGCGAGTGTTTTTAATGGTTATTGTTTTTCTTGTGATGAATATGGTCATAAAGCCTTGGATTGTAGGCATCATGGAAGAAAACAAGTTGGTAGGTTCAACGACAGTATAATATGTTGGAACTGCAATTGTGTTGGACATATTACTACACATTGTTACACTATGAGATGCTACAATTGTGGTGGATATGCCCACAAATCCCATAACTATTGGAACTCAAGAAGAAAGTTAATGAGAAATGCTTCATACAATATGACAAGAAGAATAAATGAAACATGGAAGAAAAATGAAGTTGCAGTAATAGAAGATCAGAGAACAAAGTTCAACAAGCCAGGACATCCACAGATGTGGATAGCAAAGACTGAACATGAGTGAATTCAATTGTTGCAAAAATAATTGCAGTCGTATGACAAACATAGTATAAACTTTCTAAGTTGACTTTAGAGCAATGTATAGTAGAAAAGTATCATGGATAGAAATGGATACATCTGGCTAGAAATCGATGAGAATCAATGGACATGTCGAAAGGCTGTTTGAAAAATATGAGCTGCAATTGTAGAGTGTTCTAGTAAGGCAACAATATCCGTAGAAACAACATTATGATGTACATTATTATATATATGACATCCCGTATAGATAACAAGAGGAGAGACCTTGTCAGGAAGAGCTACCCTTTTATAAAACAAAAGGGGAGAACAGTCAGAGGCAAATAGAGCAGAGTGACAGGGGGAGTTATTCAGTTATGGAAGGCAGAGCATGATTGCAGGGGGATTTACCGGAGTTCATATATTGATCAATAAAATATAGACAGGTAGATCATAGGAGGACAAATCCTTTTCCATTGATGTTAAAGGGGGAGAGTAACTTCAGAAGAGAGAAGCATCATCATAGGGGGAGATTGTGTATGAAGTTGGAGTGTTTCCATCAATGAAAAAGGGGGAGATTGTTGGAAATAGTGTCATTGATGTCAAACAGTATAACAATATACATATTTCCTGTCAGACAATATGTAGAGATAAAATCTAAGAAGGAAAAACACATTGAAAGTGTGCAAAGAATGAAGCTCATAAGCAAGGACAAGCTCAGAAGGAAGAACGCATTGTAGAAATGTTGTCAGGATCGATGGAAAGACTGAGAAGTCGATCAATGCACAGGAAAAGTTGAGAAGCCTCAACAAACGTCCAATCAAGAAATTGACGGTGTTGATCGTCTCATGTAATGAGATTTATCCCACATTAGAGGTACGAAAAATATTATATAGGTTTATATACACAAAAATCTTCATATCTTATCTACACATATTGCAAGGGTATGGTGGGGGCTCTAGGTGTTTGGAATCCTCGAGAATATCACCAGCCTAGAGCCTGGGATGACCTGTCAGGCCTCCTACCTTTTGGTAAAAGCGACAATAACTGTCGATATGATGACAAAGGAGCTCGGTCGTTCATTGGAAATATATTTTTATATAAATACATTGCACGTCGGTCATATGAGTGACCATGGGATTAAGGACCATTGGAGGAATTTTCAATGACCATATCAAGTTATGATCATCAGATATGCAAGCCATATCAAGGGTAGGGATTGATTGAAGAGCACGAAGGGAAAATTAAACTACACGCTATTTCCAATCCCGCAATTAGTCTAGATCGTCAGATCTCATCGACTCAAAGATAGACAACTATGGTTGATCCACCAAATGACTATATTAAGCCATGACCATCGGATACACAAGCGCCAGATAAATGACAGGGATGGATTGCGGAGAGAAAAAAGACAATTAAACAAAGTGTTATTTCCAATCCCACAATTAGTCAAGACCATAAGATCTTATAGATTCAAATATCAACGACTGTGGTTGATCCACCAATAATCACACAACTTCAATTGCAGATTTTAGGCGGTGGGATAAACCAGGCACAAGTTATGGTTCTGGAATCCACATTGAACGTCGATGGTCACCCGTCAATAGATCTACGATTGGCATTAGTTCCACTACCAATGAGAAATTTCCATTACGATAGGACCCTGCAATCATCCTTGATCGTTGATCTGCTTCAGGACCATTCTCGACTGATGGATCAAGTTGAGTGGAAGGATAGGATAAGCAAGGCAAAAGAACTGAGATCTCAAATACCTAAATTCTTTATAGACATTGGATCACTTTAAGTGGAAGGATAGGATAATCAAGGAAAAATAACTGAGATCCTGAATACCCAAATTCTCGATAGTCGTTGGATCACTTTAAAGTGGAAGGATAGGATAACCAAAGAAGAAGAGCCATTGGATTTAATCCAAGGAAAAGAAGCATCGCAAACACATCAAGTCGTTGATATAATATCATAAACAATGAACAACATTCATTTCGGGTTATCAGTTGTGATGAGGTTAAACTTCAAGGAATCTCACATCGAGAGTCGAAAGTGGAGAGATCGAATTACCCAAAGTCCCGAAGGCCAAAATTCTGAAGTCACTCTTAGTTTTCGATCTGAGATACATTTTGGATAGTATTCTGACTATTAGATCAAGGAGAAGAATATGTTCCACATCGAGAGATATACATCAACAGACCATGTCAGCAAGGACATGTGGCACAGTTTTATAATGACAAGTGTAAATTAACATTTTAGGTACGTGTAAATCATGAACCTGAGTGACACGTGGCAGCCACTCGGCTCGTTCCATGTCAACAAGTGACGTCAGCAAGTTACGTCACTACAGGATTTTTACTTCGGGAGTTTCACCACAAGCACATGACCTAAGTCCCAAAGTTGACATGATTCGTCTGATCTGAAGAACACTTCAAGAGAATTCTCAATCGTTTATCCAGTAAAGTGGAAGGATAGTGCAAGTGGAAGTGTTAACCAACAGCAAGTGGTATCCATCGTTTTATGACTTATTCAACAAGTGATCACTCCGGATAAAAATGGAGCGGAGATTATTCGAAACACCATAGACCCGAAGTAAATGAGAACCGTCCATCTAATCGAGAGATTAAAATGTGATCGTTGATTATGATAAGTGATCATGCACTCACTTGGCCTAGTGCCTAGTCACCGCTAGTGGTCAAATGGAACAAGATAATTAAAGGCAAAATATTATATGTCACTTAAGTCGATAAGCCTGTGGTTTTTTGTTGTCGTTCATATGTAATGGTTTAAAGGAAGCACCTCAACAGAACTCGATTTTTGTAGTAGTTGCAGTGATTATGGTTAAGTTAAATGAAGACGTGTGATGGTCCAAATGAAAGGACACCATGTGTTATAACTCACGTCGTTTTAAATATTATATAATCTAGAAAGAGTGGTGATAAGAAGGTGTCTCTAGAGTTCATATAAGAAGATCAAAACAAAAGCAAAGTTCAAGAAGAAGAATTGTTTGTTCTAATGGGCCTATCAATGTATTATTGAATATCAAGAACAAAAGAAGACAGAGAAACAGTTATGAAATCCAGTATTTGATATAGAAAACCTTCATTGAGAGAAAGAGAAGAAGTTTGACTTCAAATAACCAGGAGACCATACAAGCAGAGATTGCATCAGACAAGTAGAAAGTGAAACAAATAATAACTCTAAGAAGACTTGAATACTTGATAGTATTTCTGTGTGTTTATGAACACCTTGAACAGAGTACAGTAAAATATTTATAAGTGTTATAACCTACATAAAGGGAGGAAGGGTGGAGCAAGGGAAAACAAGTTGAAGTCAAAAATTCAAATGTGATAGGACTTGTGTTAATGGTTGCATGAATCAAAATTCAATGAAGAGCAAAAGAGATTGAATTACATTGTGAAATTAAGGGCAGTTGGGTGGTGCAAGGGTAGGTTGAATCCTGCAGGGGAGTAGGTGCTTCCTTGTTAGTTGTAGCTGATAAACAGGGGTTCAAAGCCTCCTACCAGTTGGTGATGGTGAACAAGGGTATGGGTGCAACCTTCCAATTGTAGTTGGTAAATAGGGTGTTGAAGCATCCTATTAGTGGTAGCTGATAAACTAGGGGGTCGTAGCCTCCTTCCAGTTGTAGCTCGTAAATGGGGTTTGGAAGCATCCCCTTCAGTCATAGCTGAAGAAACTTGGGGATAGTCTCTCCATCAAGTTGTAGCTTGAAAATAGTTTTGTAAAAGAACAATGTATTAATGAGAAAAGAGTTAGTGCTTTTCCCTGTTGGGCTCCACGATAAAATATTGTGTTCATAAGGGTTTTTTGTTCATCATATATTTCTTAAGTGAATAATTAATGTGTGTGCTTAATATTGGTGAAATTAATAAGAAAAATTAGGCAATACTAATTTGCCTCCCCCTCTTAGTATTGTTGGATATTCCATCAAGGATCAACTAGGGCACTACAAAGAGTTTTCTATGAATTAGAGGAATCATTAAAATCTTGGTTAAACCCCCTCTTAAGACTCTTAAATAATACTTACAAACATGGAGGATATATTGTAAATACATACAAGGACTTTCCCAATGGGAATCATCTAAGTCTGATACGGTAAAACTATTTTCATAGGAAGAGGGAAAGTGTCTCTCTTAACTTGGGAGGAGGCCAAGTGGAGGGAGACTTGAGTAAGGATACCTAGATTTAGAATCATGATAACAATAAAAAAAATATTCTCAAGTGTACCAACTCGATGTCAAAAGCAATGAATATTATTTGAAAGGTGAATTATAAACAAAAAGGATTAACAACTACAAATTCCAAGGACATGGTACCAAAGGTTACATCACATTGTGGAAATATTTTTGAATAAATAACAAGAGAAAACATGAAGGGAATCTTAGCTATATCCACCTTTTCTAGAATAGTGTTTAACAAAGAGAAACAAACACCCTTAATTGCTCCTCTTGACTTAAAGGAATTGCATGAGACACTTTAATCCTTCCAACATGAATAATATCCAAGTCTAGATGGATGGAAAGTGGATTTATTCATAGGATTTTGTGATCTATTGGGTCAAGAATTGGTGTATTCTTTGTAGGAATCCATTTCAAGAGGTAAGATATAGGGAGCTTCCAATGCTACCTTCATTGAAATTATACCTAAAGTTGACAATACTGAATCCTTTAAGTGATTCAAGCCAATTTCATGGTCTAGTTGTATTTGTGATGTTAGTTCAAAACCTATTCTATTAGATACAACATATGGGGGGTAGTTTGGGCACTTGGAGGGGATAATTATTCAATATGTCATGGGAGTATCACAAGAAACACTTAACAATATTAAATCCAAAAGGTTGCATGCATTTGTATTGAATTTGGTCTTATCATTGACATACATTGATAGGAAAAATTTGTTGTGCATTATAATGATTGTGATGCAAGTGGGTTTCACTCCCCCATATATCAATTGGGTTGATGAGGGTTTCACCACATTTATTTTTATTGTCCTTGTCAATGGGATTGCATTTCCTTTCTTCAAAGCCTTTGGTGAGTTAAAACAACGTTGTCCTCTTTCCACCATTCTTTTTCTACCATTGACATAAGGTATTGGCATGTATATCACTCAACAAATCAAGAAGGCGCATTGAAAGGTATAAAGGTATTAAGAAATCCTCACACCTCTCACATTCTGTTTTTCAATGACATATTAATATTTGGAAATGGATCGACAAAAGAGGAAAATATATATGCCTAAATGTTGAAATCATTTAGTTATGCTACGTGAATGGAAATAAATGTTCATAAATTCACAATCTCCTTCAATTTGGTTGATTAAGTTTAGATCCAAATTATTTCCAAGTTCACCCCTTACTCCATAATGGATTTTGAAAACAAGACAAGGTACCTAGGATTTGAATAAAATCCCAGTGACCATCATGTTGGAGACTAGATTTGCCTATATGATGAGATTGAAAAAAGGATCTCTTCGTGACATCATAAATGGGTTTATATCAATGGTAGGATCACTCTCTTCAAGAGTTTCTTTGAATCTATTTCATTGTATTATATGACAATTGCCCTTATTTCTAAGTCTATCCTTGACAATATAAGAATAAAAAAAACAAATTCCTTCAAGGAGGTAGTAAGGATAAGTATGGCACACCATTGGTTAAATGGTAGATACTTGCCAAACCAAAGTCATTGGATGGTTGGGTAAGAACAAATTTTACTACCTTTTCAATGGATTTGGAAGCTAGAGATATATGAATGGTGGTAAAATACAGAGGATTATGGAAACAAATAATTTATCAAAAGTACATGTATACCCTGAGTTTGATGGAGTATATTATATCCCCTACTAAGAGATCTTATGGGAAATCTATCATTCAGAAAGAAACCACGTAGTCCCTAGACACTATAGGAGATCACTTGCTACGATCCAATAAAGAGAAGGCCAATGGAGATTCAAATGGAAGGAAGCATAATTTTTTGGTTTGGCAGGTCATCTAGCAAATGAATCAAATGTCTACATGGCACTACTAAGGAGGATTTTTACAATACTATTGACAAACATGATGAACTTATATGGGGAACAAATAAGGAATTTAGAGTTTTCAATGTGAATAAGGGTTGACATGTTACTTTTCTTCATGAAATGAATAATGAGCCCAAGTGGTGTTGGAGCTTGATTTGAAAACTCAAATCCTCCCACAAAGGCAAGGTTCTCCTCTAGATTGTATTGAAAAACAATTTCTTTGCTTGGGAAATTTGATGAGAATAGTGTGTGTGGGCCAGAAATTTGTAATTATGCATGGAATTTGGTGAATATATTATACATATGTTCTTCTCATGCCACTTTATAAGGGAAGTTTATGATGTTGTAAAGAGAATAATTGGCGGTAAAGGAGAATGGATGGGTGAATCAATGTAAATGGTTGATGGAAACATGCAATTTGGTAGGGATACAAATAGAAAATGATATTCCCTTCTCATGTTTTTTTTATATGGCATGTATGGTTCCAAAGTAATGCAACCATATTTGAGGATAGGTTCTCTTCCTTGGCTCTATTATGATACAAAATATAAAGAGCCTTTCTTCCTATCAACTTTCAAGAGAAACCTAGGTCTTTCATAAATGTTATGGATTTTAAAGTGGATTATCATCATTCCCATGGGTTTTTTCCTTTAAGATAAACATTGGTGGTAGTGGAGTTGGAGGCATTTTATTATAGATGAAAACATGTGACCTTTTTTTATATATTGAGTATAAGTAGAGGACCCAACATCTTTGCATAAATAAGGGTAGGTTATATGCTTATGATGATTGCATTAGAATGCAATGTCACCTCTCTCATATTTTATGGTGATTCCAAAATGGTGATATATTGGATTGAAGGAATATTTTAGGCTCATAACATCAAAATTAGGTATGTCTTTCAGTGGGAAAAAGAAGTGTCCACCTGTTTTCAGAAGCATATATTTTAAGCACACCTAGAGGAAAAATAATAGTGTTGTTGGCAAGGAATTTTTAAATGAAGTTGTTGTTCTTAGGGATAGAGAATTGATGATAGAAACTTATTTAGAGGGTACATATCTGATCCAAAAAATCCTTAGATGATAATTAGTTTTTAAATACATATAAACTTCTACTTGATCTTCAAAATAATAATGACCACTTGACTATTTGCAATTTACATGTGCAATATTTATCTAACCAAATACACTTTAATGATAAAAGACTTACAAATAACCAAGCACAAAATGAACACCAATAATAATATCACATACACAATTTTGATAACAGAGTTCACCCAATTTGGGCTACGTCTTTGGGTCCGCTTCCAATAGAGACCTCTTTATTAATGCTCAAATGTTTGTGTTTTACAATGACCTTTTTCTGTGTTTCTCAAATCCAAAAAAAATAGTGTACCATTGGATTTTTCATACCCATTAAATAAGGAGTGAACCCCTTAACCACTATTCACAATCCATGGTCTGCCTTAATTATTTGTTAGGCGGGTCCCTAACAAACCTGCACTTGTAGCGGAATTGGTTAAGTGTTGGCGCATATTTGTGGCAGGTTGGGGGTTCGAGCCCCACCGATCATCAGTCTATTCATTTTTTTTGTTGGTATATGGTTATAAAACCATATATTACATATATATATCACATATGGTTTTAAATCCCCGCGAAAAATATGATGGTCACAGTTATATGATATACACCATAGAACTATGGATCAAGGGCTTAGGCCCTCAACCATTTTGTTGCCACTTATTACGATATGTAAGTTCAAATAAAAACAACACCCACTATGATTAAGTAAATCTTGTGTGGCGCATTGGTAGTGGAGACTTTGGTAAGGTTTATGGAGGCTTCAGGTTCGACCCCCGTCGACTCCACAATTTTGGTAAACCATGACCATTAATGGCCAATGACAGGTCACGATGTAGTGGCCTCTCATTGGTCTACCCTCCCTCATGTCAATCGATGATTAGTCCACCTAGAGGTACGGATGTCGAGTCACTTTCTAACACATTTTTTGCATGCTTGTGCCACGTGTTACCCTTGTATTGGTGACACGTGTCACCCCTTTTGACTCTGTTGACTTAGACCTTTGACTTTTTCCCCTGGTTTGACCTGAACTTTGATTGGTCATAACTTTTGCATACGAAGTCTATTTGAAATGATTTTTTTCTTGTTTGAAAAAAATCGTCGAGCTTTACGCACCATTGATGGAATTTTCAAGAGAATTTGGGATGATTGAATTTTGAGCATTTATGAACTATTCTGGACCTTTGTGGATGTTCCAGATCTTCTTGGACCTCTGTGAGAATTCATGGATCCTCCTAAATCATTCTTTCCCATTGGAATCCTTTTGGACCACCAATTTTTTTTTATTAATCAACAACTAAGTGAGGGTAGAGTTTCCTCACCCTTTTGATCTCCATCTATTTTTCTTTACTTGGTTTTACCCCATTAACAACAACTCAAATATATTCCACATCACCTCGCTATGAAGTCTCGATCCTTCTATCAAGAATAATATCTTCTCGTAGCTTTTCCAAATACCCTGGAGAAAATGATCAACTGTTGGAACCCGAATACTTTCATCTTCATCCATAATCATAGGAGGCTCATAAATCTTCAAATTCTCAAAATTTACCACTGAATACATTTGCATGTAGGATTGTAGATCTAAATGAAAGGCATTAGTACCAATATTCTCCAAGATATGAATGGACCATATCGGATTGGTCTTAGTATTTTACCTCCACCTTTCATTATATCCTTGTTGATATGCAACCATACTTGATCACCGACTTCAAATTGATTATCAACCTGATGTATGTCATGCCTTTCCTTGTATTTGGCTTGATTTTTCTCCAATTTTTCCTGTACTGCTTGATGTACCTATTGAATCTTTTGAATGAACCTTTTAGATTTATCTGTATCATCCTATCCATATTCTTTACTTCTCCAAAAATAAATTCCATAGGTGATTTAGAAAAGTACCCCAAACATAATTCAAAAGGAGTTTTATGAGTAGAAGAATGCATGGCATTATTATAGGAATGTTTTACATAAGGTAATTTTTCATCCCATAACTTTGGATGCTTGTTGCAATATCCTCAGAGTAGATGTACCATTTTTTTGTTTACCACCTCTGTCTGTCCATCTATTTGTGGATGAAAATTTGTGTTCTTTAACTTAGTGTCCATGAGCTCCCATAAATGAGACCAAAACTTTCCCAAAAAGCGAGAGTCTTGATCTAATATAATAGATGTAGGAAGTCCAAAATGAACCCATACATTAGCAAAGAACATTTGTGGTGTCTTCTCATCCTTGACCTATTTCTTGCATGGCATCAAAATACACATCTTGTTGAAGCTATCCACAACAACATATAGATAATAATGCCCTATCTTGGACATCGGAAAACCTCCTACAAAATCCATGGAGATACTTTCCCATGGCTGAGAAAGTACTGGAAGTGGTGTATATAACCCCAAACTATTGTTGCTAGGCTTACTTTTGGCACACATAACACACTCTTTGATATACTTGTAAATTGTCTCATTCATTCAAGGCCAATAACAATATCTCTGTAACTGTGAGACTGTCTTACCAACCCCAAAATGACCATAAATGAGAGATGTACGAGCTTCTCTTATTATACTTACTCTTTCATCTCTAGGTATACAAATCTTTCCAAGATGATATAAAAAAAAATCATGCATATAATAATCTGACGGTTAATTGCCATGAGTTAATGCATCATATACATATTTAAAATCATCATCCTTAGCATATTGTTATGCATAACTTTCATGATCTAGAGGATTAAATCGTAGTATTATCGATTCATTAATCATTGGTATTGATAACATATCTGCAACCTTATTATGAATACCTTTCTTGTACTTGATTACTAGATGAAACTATTGTAAGAAACCCATCCACCTGAAATGTCGTGATTGTTGTAGCTTAGTCTATGATTGCAAATACTGTAATGTTTGATGATTGGTATGAACAATTGTCTCATTTCCCATTAAGTAATGCTTCCATTTATTCACACGTTGTACCAACGCATACAATTCCTTATCATATGTTGGATAGTTAATCATAGCTTGAGTGAAAGTCTCATAATGATAACATATAGGTTTACCTCATTGCATCAATATTGCTCCCATGGTATATTCGCTTTCATCGGTTTGAATCTCAAATTGTTGTTGTAGATCTGGCAGAGCCAAAACTAGTGCGGTGTTTATCTTTTCCTTCAATTTCTCGAAGGCTCTCTATTGCTTTCCTCCCCATTGAAAGACATGTTTTACACTTGTTAATGCATGTAGAGGAGTTCCAATGTATGAGAAATTAGCAATGAATTTCCTATAGTATTGTTCTTCTCCTAAGAATCTCTTGACTTCTGTGATAGTAGTTGGCTTGGGCCATTTCATAATGAATTGTGATTTTTCATGGCATATTTTTAGTTGACCATTCCCTACAATGTAACCCAAATATACCAAAGAATTTTTTCCAAATTCACACTTAGAAATTTTGACATACAATTTCTCCTTCTTCAAGAATTTAAAGACTGACTTGACATGATTTATATGATCTTCCCATCTTCGAATAAAGATCAATATATCATCTAAATAGACGATAACAAAATCATATAAGTAGGGTATGAACACATCATTCATTACCCTCATAAACATTGTTGGTGCATTGCATAACCCAAATGGAATAACTAATCATTCAAACAATCCTTGCTTGGTCTTGAAAGCAGTTTTCCATATGTCACCTTATGCAATTCTAATATGATGGTATCCACTTCTCAAATCCAACTTAGTGAAATACACAACATTCTCTAATTGATCCAATAAGTCATTAATTTTGGAAAGAGAATAACGATTATTTATTGCCATCTTATTTAGGGCTCGAAAGTCAATACACATCCTCCACGTGCCATCTTTCTTTGGAACTAATATAATAGGAGAGCCACATGGAGAGGATCTTGGCTTGATTATTCTTTATCAAGCAAATCCTGAACTTGCTTCTTAATTTTTTCATTCTTGATCATCGATGACCTATACATTCCAATATTAGGAAGAGGAGCATCCTGCTGCAAATATATTTCGTGTTCAACCTCCCTCTTAGGAGGTAACCCTGTAGATTCTTGAAACAAAACATCATAGTTAGATATGGTGTTGATCAACTCCTTTCTATGATCTAGATCACAAACTGATAAAGCATTTGTTATATCTTCTTCTTTCTGTTTCACTATCATGATAACAAAATATTTACTTGCACTTACAAATCTCTTCATTTTCCCTGTTCTCACTAAATAAATTTTAGTTTTGATACAATGAGCTCTGACAATATACTCAACCTTGTTCTTGAAAATATGATATTTATTCTCTTCATGACAGAATGCAAACTTCTTATCAAATAGATATGGACTACCCAAGACAATGTTGCAAATGTTAAGAGGAACAACATCTAACTCAAACTCATCAAAGAACTTAGTTGTACCTACAAATCTAATCTTACATTGTTTTGTTATMAAAAACTTAGCATCTTTACATACCCATCCTAATGGATAAGGATTTTTATGAGGTGTCATCTTCAAACCCAACTTATTAACAATTTCTTTAGATATTAATTTAACTTGAGATCCACTGTCAAATAAAGTATCTTCCTTTGTATGCTTGACTACAACTTTGACTTGAAAAATCTTGCTTCTCTTCTTTTGATTAGTATCAATTTCCAATTTAGCGGATTGAGATAAAAAATTAGAATTGATCATTGATATACCTTTGCTTCCCATTTCAATGATCTTAGATTCATCCCTGGAATCTGACCCTAGATCCTGATGAGTTGATGCAATACTCTTTTGCTTCCCTTTATCCTTGAACTTCTCCGCTCGTAATTAAGGATGCAACTTCCAACACTGTAATTCTTCGTGTCCATTTTTCTTACAGTGGGAACATGTAGGTCTTCCCTCAACTTGATTTATTGTAGCTGAATTCTTACTCTTCCATTTTCCTTTCGATTTCTTTTCAAACTTGAATGGCTTCTTATCTCCAATCACATGCTTACCCTTACTAGCCTCCAAATATGTAGCTTGTATAGACACCTTATCAATGTTAGTAGGGTTAAACATTAAAATAGTGTGACGAATATATGAGTGCATGGCATGAATATACTTCAGAAGAGGTTCATGGGTATACAATGAAATCCCTAAGGATAATGCCTTCTTTTGGAATTCATGTGTGTATGCTTGAATATTATGGCCTTTAACCTACCTTAAATGTTTCCATTCTATTATTTTTGTTTGTGTATAATCTAGTGGATATAATTGTTTTTTTATAGCCCTAGTAAACTTACCCCAAGAAGAGATTACTTAACCCTTTTGAACAAGATCAAATTGCATCTTACTCTCCCACCATATTAAGGTTGTGCCACTTATTCGAAGAGAATCTAGTTGTATCCTTGAAGCTTCGTCCACGATCTTTTGAACCCTACAATATACCTTAGTTTGCTTGACCCAGTTGTCCAATATCTTGGCATTCAATTTTCCATCATAGTTCTACAATTCAAACTTGATGTCCAATTTTAATAAAGGCGGATTATGATTAGAATTCTTAGAGGACTTATTTTTATGAGAAGAATTTTTAATTGCCTCAGAAGGAGATGATGATGAGGATATTGAAGGGGGTTCTAAAGGTCCACCACCTTCGCCTCATCCTTCTCTTTTTTCCAAAGATTCTCCACTTATTGGCTTCTAAATTCTTTGCTGCAAATCATTTATTATCTCTCTCATCGAACGAAGTGTATCCATCATTTCTTCTGGAATCATGGGAGTGTTCAGGAAAAGATATGAAATGATCTTACTCAAGAATTTTTCAGATTCTTCTTGGCTAAATAAAAATACACGGTAATATCACCCTATGATTATATCCAAAAAAAATAACATCCTAACTCACAAGTATTAATTACAAGTGCTTAGGATAGTCTTTTATCAAAAACAATCTTGCTGGAAATTCACTTTTTATGTAATTTTCTGAACATATGAGTTGCTGAAATAAATGTAAAGATAGAAGAAAAGTACCCAAGATGATAATCAAGACAGATGAGACATAAATAAATCCTTCATTTCATTCAAATTCACCAAAGAGTCATTTTATTTACAAAATATCATGCAAAAATTTTGGACCAAAGTCAAACTTAGACATCCCCAATGGAACATACAAAAGGACCTCTTACAGAAAACCAAAACTAAACTCTAAAAGTTGGATCAACTTGCCACATATTTATTCCCACTTGACTCTGCACAATAGCCTTTGTCAGTCATGAAAACTAATTTACAAACAAAAAAGTCTACACAGACTATCAAAGATAGATCAACACCTCTGAAAAACAAGTGTCTGAATGATGTGATTCAGCCCTGAATATTGTTGTCTACAATAAGACCCTACTAGCATAAAAGAGAATTAGGCTTATGATGAATAAATGAATGAATGAAAAATGAACTACATCAACATAACCTCAAAGAGAAAACCTTAGTGCTATAGTGGGAAAACCCCCCGACGGACTACACTAGGGTTCTAAAGTGCAAGCAGAGCTAACCGTCTAAAGTCTCCTACTTTTAACCACTATCCCGAAAACACCCCACATTCATAGATAAAGTACAAATTATAGGAATCTAGTAGTCTTACCTTAAAATCTGTGTCCGGTGTCGATCCCTTTGTGCTTGGTCATTCCTCGACTGTAAATCTCCTCCCAAGGTTGACCTGCATTCACCAAAAGACAAACAAAAAAAACTACGAACATGCATTCTATATATGAATTAGAAGGTTAGATGTCATAACAAAATGTAAATCAATCATCAAGATTAAACACATCATTTCACAGGACGGAAAAATTACTTCTTTATATTAATCTCACAGAGTCACTTACAAAATGAGATCGGCGACTGCTCCTCGAACCCAGTCCTGGGCTCCTCTTCACCAAGCTCCAACTGCTTCCACGTGTCCTTATTCTCTCACACTTCTCTCTAGAGAATGGGAATAGTCTTATAGATGAGGAAAAAGGGGCAAGAATAAGGAATTTTGGCTCAAAACTCACAATATGGCTGCAGATTCTTGGGGCAAGGGGGTAAAGAAAAATTAGCAGAGTTTCACTATTACTATGTTTCTCCTTGGAATGAGACCCCAAAACATATTTTTGTATGCCAAAAATATGGTTATTCAGTTGGGTGATGGGCTATAGGTGGTCAATTGGTTAGGAAACCACCCAATAGCCCGTAATCTCAACGAATCCCTTGCAAGTTTTTATTTTTTGCAAATTTTATGGGTATACGCGGGTTGTAATGGTGCAGCTAGCATACGTACATGGGAAGTAGTGGTGCAACTAGCATACATAAGTGGGCAGTAGTGGTGCAGGGCATGTACATCTTCAAAAAATTAGTTTTTAATAAGAGTTGTTTAGTATTGGCTTGGCAAAAATAACAAGTAAGATGGCATGATGCCAGGTATACATGTCTGGTGAAAATTAGGGTTATAACAGATGCCCCCTAATGTGTGAGGTCAGGAGATCATCTGATGGCCTAAATACATTACAAATATTTACCAACGTATGAAACGAGTGAGCCCAGGACTAGAGCTCGGGAGGCTCCATCTGCAAAATAACAATTATCTCACCGAGGCAGACATACCCATGCTCAGGATAAAATAAATCATGGTTGCCAATCAAATACACTGCAGATCCATGTCATATAACTATGTAAAGTGTAGCCGTGAGAAATACACAACATATCTACATCTCAAAATCAAATATATACATGTATGGTATCCATCTTCAATAAGCCAATGATGTCTGATGGCTAGAGGTGAGGTCTTCAAAGCTCGAGAAACAACTTCAAGATCTTCTAAACTCGGGTAGGAGTGTAAAGTGAGTGTACAACTTCACTACCCAGAGGTCTTCGATGACTCGTCAGGGAATATACAAGAGGATTGTTGAAAAGTCAACAAGAAACATGTGTCTAATTTACTTTTCCCTTAAATAAATTGGACAATAAATATTAATCTATTATCTCATAATTATTTGAATATAATTAACTAAAATGGAAAATCAGTTAACTATAGGAAATTCGAGTTCAAAGGTTGACTGGTAAGACATGGAGGTGACTTGAAGTTGTAACAGAGTTATAAGTGTAGTTATGTTAGTTGTGAAGTAGTTTAACTCAGTTAAGTGAGTTAAGCCCACTTGTACTAGTTGTAACTAAAGCAACTGAAGATTCACCACGGTTAACTACATGCATGTCAGATCCAGTGGAGACCTAGTTGAGATAACAAGTGAAAGGGACAGTTTGGCTATCAGTTGTGATTTTGAGTGAAGTGAACTCATGCAATCACACATGCAGTGGATATGCTCATGAGCATGTGCAAACTAGGCAATTCGAATTCATTGTGAGAATTCTAATTGTAGGGATTGTGCAGAGGAGGCAAGTTGTCTGGAGATAGAATATTGGCACATAAATTTGTCAATTTTTGTATGACAGTGTGAGACGATTGTATTGTAATGAGATCCCTTGGATTAGAGTTTTGTATGATATTGTTTCATGATCCATGATATACATAATTTATGATAGTGGGGTTTTGAGATTTATGCTTTCCCGATAAAACTTTTGTGTTATGTGTTCTTGATATTTCACTTTGTGATCGTGGTTTAATTTCCGCAAGAATATTAGTAGAAGCGATTTTGTATTTAACAGTGGCATATAATTTTTAGATCAAGAGAATCACATGAAATACTTAATTTGTATTGAAATTTCTACATGGTATCAGAGCCACGGAGCCACGAAAGTGAGGTGCAAAAATAATAGTATTTTCACAGGTCCCGTCTCTAGCAGGGTGCAACAGCATAGTACTGAAAACTTTGCACATTTCTGAGAGCAGAAATTCTCGCACCCTACTCAAAGGAGAGGTGTGAACTTCCTTAGGATTCTCGCAGGCTTCTTAAAGGAGAGGTGCGAACCTCCCTCACCCCACAGTGCATTACAGTGTGAACTCTCTCATAAGGTTCACAGGCTATACATAGGTGAGGTGCAAACTTGTCTCAGGCTAGTAACTGGTCAGGTGCGAACCTCCCAGGGCAAGAAGGATTGCAGTAGTTGAGTTTGTGGTTGGATAAAATTCAAATTTGCAGAAGGAATTTCTTGGTGCTACAATTGATTCAAGATCGAAATGGCTTTCAATGGATTGAAGTTGGAGTATGCACTCGAGGGAAGCTCTAACTACATTACTTGGAAGGACAGGATGGAAGCAGTACTTGAAGGAATACATTGACAAAGATGTTCCTAAGCCGGATTCGATAGACACTGCAAATATTGATGCATGGAAAAAGAAAGTGGCAAAGGCGAGGAGGATTTTGTTGGAGGGAGTATGAGACCACATTGTCTCAAGTCTCCACGGGAAAGCCACACCACATGCAATGTGGAAGGTTTTGATGGATCTGTTCCAAAACAACAGCGACCATAGGAAATTGGTGCTCAAAGATAAACTCAAGAAGATCAAGATGGAGAAGGGCGACTCCATTCCAAAATATCTCATGAAGTTTGTCCAATGTCGGGATGAACTTGGAAGTGTGGAAATAGCAGTCGTTGCTGATGATTTGGTGAGCTTGGCTCTCCTAGGACTTCTCAAAAGTTGGCACAGTTATCAAGACTCTATCAATGGAAGGGAAAAATTGCTATATTGGGAATGACTATAGTCGGATCTAGTGCAGGGAGTGTTCAGGTGGAACACCATAGATGGATCTTCATCAAAGCGTGATGATGAAGACGATTGTGCTTTGAATTCCAAGGAAAGGAAAGGGAAAGGGAAGAAATTCCATTCAAAATCTGAGTCTAAAGTCAAGAAGATAGATTTTTCCAAAGTGAAGTGTTTTCACTATCATGAACATGGGCATATCGCCACTAACTGTCAGCAGAAGAGGAAGAACAAGATAGTTGTTGGAGCTGCAACTCGTGAGGCTCTTGTCTCACAATTTGAGCTTGACTTCTCTTTGATCGCATGCATGGCCTCAGGTGCATCGAGATCAGTGTGGTATTTGGATAGTGGTGTTTCCTTCCACATGACGAGAGATAGAGAGTCTTTCAATGATTTGGAGGAGAAAGATCTCAGAATGCATATAGAGATGGGTGACAATGGACGATATAGTGTGACTGGTACTGGTACCATTACCTTTCAGAGGGAGTGAGGTAAACCATTTCAATTGAAAAATGTTATGTATGTTCCAGGTCTGAAGAAAAACCTGGTCTCAGTCGCAATGTTGGAGGACAAAGGCTATGATGTTTTCAGTGGTGGAAAATATTTTTTGTGACATAAATCAATGGGTCAAGTCAAGAAGATAAGGATTCGAGTTAAGAATCTCTACATGATGGAGGTAGATGGTTGAGGTGCCATGGTGGGCAAGGCAGAAAAAGTGGTAAGTTGGGATGAGGGCGAATTATGGCATAGGCGATTGGGCCATCTTCATCATGGATCCTTGAAGATCGTGCAGCAAATATCTACTAGAATTCCAAGTGGAACACTTTCTCAGTTAGATCAGTGCAAGGGGTGCACCCTGGGGAAGTATGTAAAGTCCACCTTTCATGAAAAGGAGAAACGTGCTTTGGTAATCCTGGAGAGAGTTCACTGAGATGTATGTGGACCATTCTCAGTTGATTCAATAGAAAAACATAGGTATTATGTTACTTTTGTTGATGACTTTTCTCGTAAATGCTGGATCTTCTTCATGCAGAAGAAGGATCAAACATTCTCAAAGTTTTGTGAGTTTAAAGCATTGTTGGAGAAAGAGTCAGGGAAGCAAGTGAAGGCTCTAAGGAGCGATAATGGTGTATAATACATCTCTAACAAATTCAAAGAATTCTGCAGCAAAGAAGGAATTCGAAGAGAACTCATAGCACCTCATAACCCACAGAAAAATGGGGTCGTGGAGAGGAAGAATAGAACGATCATGGGTGCAACACGAGCGATGTTGCATGATCAGGGCCTACCAATGCATTTGTGGGAAGAAGCATGCAATACTGCGGTTTATGTGAAAAACCATTTTCCTCATAGAATACTTGGCATGAGTACACCTGAAGAAGCTTTCACTGGTAAGAAACCTGAGGTTTCTCATTTTAAAATTTTTGGCTCATCTATTTATGTGCATGTGACCAAGGATTCTAGGAAGAAGCTGGAACTGACTGCTGAAGTTGGGATATTTGTGGGGTACACATAAACACCCCATAATTATCATATGTATTTTACGAACAGTAAGATGACTGTTATGCGATGGGATATAAATTTCGATGAGGGGAAATCCATGCAGTTGTCACTTGAGAGGGAGCTAGACTTGCATGCAGAAGAGGAACTGTTGGTTCCCAAAGATGAGTCTCAAGATGTGGATCAGCCACATGAGTAGGTTCATGGAGTGGAGGAAACCACTCAAGTAGAGCCATCCATCAGAAATGGTAGAAAGCACACCACAGAAGCTGACAGATTGAGACTAGATGTTGCACAGAATGTTTGAGCCCCTACTTCACAGCGCAAACAGAGACAGTCTCCTGATCGATTTGCTAGATACATGGCTCTCATGAGAAAATTTATTGTGACTGAACCATATTCCTTTCAAGAAGCAGTGCAGGATCCCACTTGGGTTGATGCTATGGTAGAGGAGTATGACTCCATTTTCAAAAATAGTGCATGGGAAATTGTCCCAAGACCGGTCAACAAATCAGTGGTAGGTTCGAGATGGATCTACAAGGTAAAGAAAGTTGTTGATGGGAGTGTTGAGAAATACAAGGCCAATTTTGTGGCCCATGGATTCTCACAGATCAAGGGGATAGATTATGATGAGACTAGTGCACCTGTCGCAAGGTACTCTTCCATAAGATCCATCCTTGCACTCTCAACGCAGATGGGCTGGCGCATTAATCAGATGGATGTAAAAAATATGTTTCTCAATAGGATCATTGAAGAAGAAGTGTACATTGAACAAACAGAAGGTTTTGAGACCTTTTATAAGGATTCACATGTGTGCAGACTCAAGAGAGCAGTGTATGGGTTGAAGCAAGCACCCCGTGCTTGGTACACTTGGATAGACAACTATTTCACCGGATTGGGCTTCAGCAAAAGTGAAGCGGATGCAAACCTATACCAAATTTTGGTGGAGGGTAAGATTTTAATCATTGTTCTTTATGTTGATGATTTAATACTAACTGGTGATGAGCAACTGATACACTCATGCAAGGAGGACCTTGAAAAGGAGTTCAAGATGAAGGATTTTGGCCTCCTTCATTATTTCCTTGGATTGGAAATATGGCAGCGAGATGGTGAACTTTTTGTGTCTCAAGGCAAGTATGAAAGGGAGATACTAGATAAGTTTCACATGGAGGGTTGCAAACCCATGGATACTCCTCTTCCAAGAAACTAGAGGAAAGAGGATGCTACTTCTGGAGAGGTAGTGGATGCTATTGTCTATCGATAGTTAGTGGGTTCGCTAATGTATTTAGTGAACACGAGACCAGACATTTGCTATGCGGTAACCAACTAAGTCAAGCGATGGTTAAGCCTACCAAACTCTTTTGGAAGGGGGCTAAGCATGTCCTAAGATATCTGAAGGGTACATTTGAGTATGTATTATGGTAAAGACAGATGTATGAGGTGAAGTTACATGGCTTCATGGATGCATATTGGGTGGGAATCCCAACGAACATAAAGAGCACATCAGGGGGGATATTTAGTATCGGATATACAATTTTTTCCTGGTACAGTAGGAAACAAAGATCCATGGTAGTTAGTTCAGCAGAAGCGGAATACATGGCAGTGAGTCAAGCTGCATGTGAGGCTATCTGGATGAGAAAGATCTTGGTTGGTTTGTTTGGTTCTCATTTAGATCTGACAGTGATTCATTGTGATAATCAGAGTTGCATTAAACTCTCGATTAATCTTTTGTTTCATGATAGATCTAATCATATAGATATCCGGTATCATCATCTCTGAGATTGTGTGCAACGGAAGATCATGTTGCTTCAATACATTCCTACGGAAGATCAGGATGCAGACATTCTGACAAAGGTGCTCACCAGGAGAAAATTCGAATATCATAGAGACAGGATTGGGGTGAAGGATAATCCCTTTCTTGTTGAGAGGGAATGTTGAAAAGTCAACAAGAAACATGTGTCTAATTTACTTTTCCCTTAAATAAATTGGACAATAAATATTAATCTATTATCTCATAATTACTTAAATATAATTAACTAAAATGGAAAATCAGTTAACTATAGGAAATTCGAGTTCAAAGGTTGACTGGTAAGACATGGAGGTGACTTGAAGTTGTAACAAAGTTATAAGTGTAGTTATGTTAGTTGTGAAGTAGTTTAACTCAGTTAAGTGAGTTAAGCCCAGTTGTACTAGTTGTAACTGAAGCAACTAAAGATTCACCATGGTTAACTACATGTTGTGTCAAATCCAGTGGAGACCTAGTTGAGATAACAGGTGAAAGGGATAGTTTGGCTATCAGTTGTGATTTTGAGTGAAGTGCACTCATGCAATCACACATGCAGTGGATATGCTCATGAGCATGTGCAAACTAGGCAATTCGAATTCATTGTGAGAATTCTAATTGCAAGGATTGTGTAGAGGAGGCAGGTTGTCTGGAGACAAAATATTGGCACATGAATTTGTCAATTTTTGTATGACAGTGTGAGACGATTGTATTGTATTGAGAGCTCTTGGATTAGAGTTTTGTATAAGATTGTTYCATGATCCATGATATACATAATATATGATAGTGGGGTTTTTAGCTTTATGCTTTCCCGATAAAACTTATGTGTTATGTGTTCTTGATATTTCACTTTGTGATCGTGGTTTAATTTCCGCAAGAATATTAGTRGAAGTGATTATGTATTTAACAGTGGCATATAATTGTTAGATCAGGAGAATCACAGGAAATGCTTAGTTTGTATTGAAATTTCTACAAGGATCTTAGTGACCAGGCAAAAAACTTCATTGATTTTGAATAAGGACTTGATTGGAMTTTGGGATGGTCGGGCATGAGGTCAAGAGTCAAACTGCAAAAAGGCTGACTCAAGTTGGGTATAACTTCCCTTGGACAATAGCACGACTCCAGCATGACATTGACATAAGTTCATGATGCAGGAGGCAACGCAAACTCTCCATATGTTTGGAAGAACAACCAAATGAAGGAGGACATGACTCTATGTTATGAGAACAACTTCCTAAGGTCATATTAAATCCAAAATCTTGACAAACAAACGGAAGGATATTCTTTGTCCAAGGGCGACTCATTATGCTTCCATAAAAAGAAAATACTTTTCCCATCCTCTTTTTGGGGTATATTAGATTTTTTTTGTCTTTTTCAATATTGTGAAAGAGCTTGAAAACGAATAAAAGAATTATACATTACAAAGGAGGAACGAGTGTCACAAACATACTAGTTCCAAGTGCAAGGAACACACTAATGCTCATAGCAAGGAGACATGTGGAGGAAAAGGACACTAAGGGAAAATTCCTCCATGGGTCAAGGTGTCAGGTCATAGAGGCAAAGTGCTACAAGGCTTGCGTATAAGGCATGCTTCAAAGTTTCAATCGAGAGAAACATGGAGCTGACATTAGGCCAAAGAAGAAGAAATGAAATTGTGATTAGCAAGACACGATGAAACCCCCTTCAATGTATTTTTTACGAGCCCAGAGAAGGTAAGTTCGGTGGTTTTTTCATTTTTAGAGAGTCTGAAAAAGCATAAAAGAAGACTCCATTGGGGTACCTTTTTCGAAAGTAATCTAGTCGGCTCAAAAAAGGGGTAAATTAGCACTGAAAATATGTCTATTCAAAACCATTTTAACGAGTGTGACAAAGACAAGATCACTCGGCAATCTTTTCAATTTTAAGGAGTCTGAAAAGAGCTTAACTATGGAATCACTGCCTTTTTCTAAATTTATTCTCCTTAGCCCGAAAAAGTATAAAATCTACTAAAGAGAACTCTCCCAGCGAGATGAATCTCCTAAGGTGTACATTTTTCCTCCTTAATCTACAGGCCGGAAAAAGGGGTAAACTCATGCCAGTAGATTTTATTTGAACCAATTAACAGGTGTGAAAGAACAAGGTCACTCGGCAATCTTTTCACCTTTAAGGAGTATGAAAAGAGCTTAACTATGGACTCCGTAGGGGATGTTCTTCTGGACCATTTTAACAAGTGTGAAGAAACAATCTCACTCAACAATCTTTTCGATTTTAGGGAGTCTGAAAAGAGCTTAACTATGGACTCTGTGGGGGTTCCTTTTTGTGAATTTAGTCCCCCGGGCCCAAAAAAGGGTTAAACTTATACCTGAGAATACTCTTCTAGTGAAACGAAGTTCCTATAGTATGTCTTTGTTCATACAATTGACCATACAGACCGAAAAAGGGGGGTAAACTACCGTCGGACAGACATGCCTTCAAATTTGAGTTTGACGAGTGTGAAGGGCAACAAGATCGCTTGGTAATATTTTCATGTTTAGAGGGTCTGAAAAGGGCTTAAAATAAGACCCATTTTTTTGGGAGTCCTGAGGGTGAGGCCAAGAGTGATAACATATCAGACATGTGAAGGCTCAAACTCGTAATCAAGACAAGACTAAAAGGACTCTCGAGCCTAAAGTTATTAACGACGGCATGGACACCAAAATGCAACCAGGATCTACCTAGGGCATCCATGTAAAGGTAGGATCTACCATTAAATTACGACACTTCTAGAATAGTAATGATGGTTTTGTGTCACAATTTGGTGGGATCGATCCTATGGTAAAGAGAAAAATACAACAAATGGAAGTGGAATCCTAACTTAAATGCACATAGTTGAAAAAATGACTTTTCACCAGAGGACCTTGAAAGTGCCCCAACTCCCAAAAAAAATTCCAAACCAAAAGAAAAATATATCATAACATCCAATGAGAAACTCAAGAACCATGTCAAACCAGAAAAACGACAAAAAAGGGGTCAAAAATGACAAAAAAGGGGCCAAAAAAGTCTATAAATAGAAGCCAGTAGCTCATTATCACCATTACAAATTGAGAATTGACCAAAAAGCCAAAAAAAACCCTTTGTTAAAGAAGTTGATTCTGGGATTTTCAGTGGACGAAACGAACTTCCTCTTGGACCAAGTAAGTACAAACTCTTGCATTCCCATTCCTTCTTTTTTCATTTCTTTTTGTTTTTTAGGGGGGCATGTCCCTTTAAAAAGGTTGTTCCTACATGTACGTGGGTTATCCAAGCATAGCCCGCGTATGCACATGAGCAGAGAATAATCTTCTCACATACATACATGACTTTCCCCAATACAGCCCGTGTACACCCTCAAACATATATAAAAAAACTTGGGAATGCATCAGTTGACTCTCTTTTGAACTTGACATTTTGCAGAATGTATGTCCATTGGAGAGAGAGGGAGCATGAGGACATTGATATACTGGTCGAGGAAGACCTTGTTGTTGTCCTTGCATTAAAACAATGCAGGTTGTGGAAATTCTTTTGGTGTCCACTCATGCGGGCACAACCCAGGCTGTTGAATACCTTGGTGGATTACTGGCACCCAAATGCAGAGGCTTTCATGCTCGAGGGACAGTCGTTGACTCCAATGACCGAGGATATTTACTTCCTGACTGGCCTCTCGAGGAGAGGGGAACCAGTCAAACTTCATTCATTTCCCCCTAGGCCACACAACATTTCCAAGTTGATCGATCAAAACTATAAGGCTAGAACAGATAAAGTGGGTTCCCAAGAACCGATCCACAAAATCACCAACCTATCACTAAAAGTGATAGTTTTACTTATTGGGTGGATCACTGGATCTGCAGCTTTACATCAGGCCTCTCAGGCACATATGCATTACGTAGTACAGTGCTTAAATGCATGAGTGTTCGATTGGAGCACAACCATGCTAGAGTGCATGAAGAGACAACTCACAGAGTTTCATGGGTGGAACAACAAGAAATTCGGGTTCATAACTATTCTATGATCTTTCTTCTTCGAGAAAGTACCTAGTCTTAGTCCACAAGAGACAGTATGGGGGCACGTGGCCTCCTTCCCAACAGTGTGTACATGGGCATCTTTGTTGCCACAACGGGGGGGAGGGAGGACCATTGAGGCCTTTGATGATACTTTTTTTGACTAGTGGTCTCAGTAGATTTTGGCCACAGAGGACTACCTCTATGCCAGGATCAACTTCTCCAGAGATCCTGACATGCCCCTACCTCCCAGAGTAGAGCAAGGAGAGTTAGGTACATTTTATTTTGAAATTTTTTAACTTTTAGTTTCTTTTTCATATATATCATTTTTATGTGTACCAGAGCACCTAACAACTATGTATCTGTTATGTACAGATGTGGGACCGGTGCGTCTAGCTGATTTTGCATGGAGAAGGCGTCATCCATGACCAGAGGCAGTACTAGCAGTTTTCGGACCAACAACAGCAGGGGTACCTCCAGTTGGAGAGGCAGAGATATTTTTTAGACAAGTGGAGCGGAACCTAACCACACTCACCCATACTATGCCCATGGCTGAGATCGAGGATCTCCCACCATCTATGCAGCCTCATGTTGTTGGGGTGCCTCAAACTTGGGTCCAGTTGTTTCATCATTTGGAAAACATCGTAGTCCATTATGGCAGGGCTAATAGGCCTCGTTCTTATCTTAGGGTGGACCATATACACGCTGAGGGAACTTTTTGTATATTTTTTAGGGCATAAGCCCCACGTTATATACCAGACTCATTATTTTTTGAGGCGCATGCGCCCACCTATGTACTCTGATACGTTTGATATATATATATACATATTTTTGTCTTATGGATTACATTTATTTACAAATGTATTTACATGTGTATGTGTGTTTTTTCTTACATGTGTGCAATATGCCAATCTAATACTTGATTAGCTAGAGTATCTAGCATTTGATTCAATCTCCTAGGAACATGGATATATGTAATGTAATCAAAAAAATGTTCTAAGAGAGGTACCCTAAGGAATCATCGATGTAAAGTAGGATCATAGACGCGGTAAACCCCATTTAACTGGGACACAACTAGTTGTGCATCTAAGTAGACCCGTAGGTGAGAGATACCATGTGACAGAGCATCACGAAGAAACTCTATTACTGCACTGTATTCAACGACATTATCTGTGGTGTCACCTAAACAGATACCTCCAGAAGATAGCAACTGGCCTTGAGGTGTGAAGATCACCCAAGTTGTGGAAGCAAGCCTCTGAGTTTGTCGGCTAGCACCCTCCACGAATCCAACGAACACGTCTGATTCACTTAACATCTGCCACAATTAAAAAGATGACATAAAAAACGACACGTCCATAAAACAAAAAGACAAAAACTAAAAAATGTATAAGAACTATACATATATACAAGAAGTCACTCAAGGCGACCAATCTATGAGTAATACTTCTTGAGATAGAGATCATTTATAGGCTCCTCTAAAGTGTTCCCTTCAAAGTCAACCAGACGATAAGCGCCCTTCTTTAAAAATTCCTTCATGATGAATGGTCCGAACCACATGGGTTTGAACTTGCCTACCCACAGGGGATCCTTATCTTGGTTATAGACCAGGACAAGGTCATCTTCGGAGAAAATCCGAGGACGAACAGATCGATCATACTGACACTTGACTCTTTGCTTATGAGCCTTGTTAGCCAAGGCTGCATCGCGTCATTTCTCATTGAGCTGCTCGAGATATAATAAGTGTTCCTCAAGCGATGAAGTGTCTGGAAATAACTATATTGCCAACTTAAGAGATAGGATCTGGCATTCTATAGGCAAGAATGCTTCCAACCCATAAACGAGTTGAAAAGGTGAGAAACCAGTGGAAGTCTTTACAGACGCTCGATAGGCCCACAATGTCTAGTACAACATCAAATTCCAATTTGACTTGGCTGAATTAATCATTCGTTGTAGAATAGTCTTGAGAGACTTATTCATAGCTTCCACCTGACCATTCGCTTCAACTTCTATCCTCCTCTTGTTCCTCCCTTTCCTTTTGCTTTTAACAAATTAGAATTGGTTGAAGTAGTTGAAGAAACTCATTAGTTAAGTTAATTTAAAGACTCAACTAAATTTATTTAGGGGGAAGAGTAATAATTATAATAAGGGTCATAAATAAATAATAACTAGTAGGTGGGACCCCTTGTGACTCCCTTTAGTTCATAACAATCATAAGAATCATAACATAACCATTAGTTAAGAAAAACACACCTCCTTGTGTCTCCCATCAACATATTCACTTTTGGAAATTTTAGCTCATGAAATTTGAAATTATTTCAAAAATAATACTCATATATCCAAAATAAAACATGTTGTCCAAAGATACCTGAAGTCAACTGTCATAAAACAATAGATTAAATAAAAACTCAAAAGCCATATTTCCTAGTCTACAATGCAACCCTTCCTTGATTGTTGTTGTCACCTCCTAATTTTCCTGAATTTTCCTTTGGATGTGCAAAACCTTTAGGCCTAATCTCGTTGATCATGTGGGAACAATCATCCCTCAAATGCATCTAGGAAGACATGGATTTGTCAGAGCCATTGGAGGGTGAGAAAGGGGCATCAATGGATTTTCATTTATCAAGGGCATGGTGGGCCTCAGTTTTCAATCTCTTGCTAGCATGGGAGGATTTCACTGGTGAGTGGTCAGGGGCAGCTTGGACAATGGGTTTAATAGGCAGAGGAGTAGGCAAGGACAAGTTGGGTCAGCCACGATGTTGGGAGACTATCGAGTGGACAATTTCCTACCATCCATCATTTTTAGGAACCTCGGGTTGTAATGAGACATGAGGAGGTACAGGGATACCGAGGGCTTGCAGGGCTTGGAAAGGAGGCCTTTCAGGCCTAGGTTGGACTATTCCCTACCCAATCTAATTTAAGAATCTGGCTTGAAACAATTGGCCAAGCTCTTGTGAATCAACATCAAAATATATGGAGAACCTGGGCCTTCTTGGACCTCAATTCCAGTTTCCTCTACCTCTGTTTCCTCGGCCATGGCTTCCTCGACTGAAAAAAACTCATCCTACATGCATGATTGATTAGAAAATATTCTTTTAAATAACCATACATGACAACTCTTAAAAATATGAAATAAATTTGGCTCAACAATGTATCAGACTCATGCAATCCAATCCATACAAATTGTTTTACTATTAATAAATGAGCAGGGGGTGAAAAGGGTTATGGGATATGTGAGGGGTTTGTATTAAGCGAAACATGATGCAATGAGGGGGGAAAGAGCATGGTTACTACTCAATGACAACAATAATCAACTGCAAAGAAAATGAATAAAACATCATTGTAATCCATGCAAGACATTACCACTTTCAACTGCTTTAACACTAAAATTCTCTTGACTGTAATCGATCTCAGAACAGGGAGTGGAAAAATGAATATGGGAGGTGATGGGGATTTTAATTAGCAGAAAATGAAATAATGGAAGGGAATAAGAATGATTATTTTTCATGAAATTAATTAAGTGATCCATAAAACATTCTGCAAAAAAATAGATGCAACAACCAACAATCATTGTGACCAAAAAATAATTACTGTGTATTTAACTAGTTCACTGTCCATAATCAAATATCCAATACAGTTCCATCAGAAGACAATATGCATTCTGTAAATGGATTATGTTCCTTTCATTTATATACTTTGCATCTTATAACAGTAACCATTACACTCTGTTAACCATTAAAATCGACCACTGCCCACACATTTTTTCAATCCACAACTACACACCAAAGTCATGTTTTTAAATTAACAATGAAATCACTATCACTGCAATCGATCCTATCATTTAAATGCAATGATATTCATTAACATATATATAGGCATTAACCCAATAATTTGAATTAAATTGCAAAATCCTAATCGACATTTAAACATACAACCAACAACCATCATTTTGATACAAGCTATGCATAGGGTAATTCACCCATGCAACGAAATTCTGCCACTGAAAAAACCAATTCAATGTGAATTAAAAATTGGGCCATCCATCAAACACGACGAGGTCTCAACAACATGTCTTTCTTATTGATTGCAACCAATAAACATGCTTAAAAATCTGTGGGTATCCCTGAGTGTGAAACCCAAGCTATCCATATCATACACAGTGTGCAATCACCAAAACACTATGATGCAATATCTCCATTTAAAAAAATCAAACACACAGTCACAGTAATAACTCAATCCATTGTGTTGAAGTCATCAATCTAACACAATATTACTTCGATTTAGTCCAACTGTAATCAACTATGTTGTGCAAACTCAGGATTATACAATCGAACAATCATAAGGATACAATGGATATAGTTTCTATAATCATCTGGTTCAATAATCATTCGGCCCCAAAAGAAAACCACAGTTACCATGACCATTATTTCAATATGCAAAAAAACCATACACACAACGCAACATGCATGAGCAACATCAAGTATTTGTAACCAATGCCAGCTAAACATCCAAACAATGTTTAGTGCAAAAATACCAGTGATTGTGTATCAACCAACCAATTTTCCATTGTTGTAAAATCAATCGACCTAACAAGTTGTGGCAACCATGCATACCCACACATCAATACAAATTGGGGCATCGACCTTCTCCATTAAAAAATATTGAGTGATTAAACATAAGGAGAGTGACTGTGTAATTTGAGTTGTGCCAATAACAATGCAGGATTCATCATTATTATCACAGAAGCAGTGACTAAATTCCAAACCAATATGACTGTCATATAACCACTTGCGTGAGTTTGTATTCAAAGTAATCGACAATACATTCAATCCACAATAACCCATGGAAAACTTGGCAGGCCCGACAATATTCTCTATAGAACTCCAGATTGGGGGTTAAAGGTTTGTTTTGTAGCAGACACAGAGAGAGCAAATCCAATTCCTTGTAGTGGTGAAAACTTCGATGCCAATGGTGTGCACATAGAGAGAGCCATGATTCATTCGTGGACAGTTAACAATCCATAGCAGGGGGGCATAACAAAAAGGTGAGGCTCCCATTCATCCTGGCAATATTATTTAATGCACGCATGGTATAACCCTCATGATCTCCACTCAAACAACCACAACACATAGGTGAAGACAGGGCCGAGTTAAGAACAAAACACCCACTTCGTGACCCTTAGTGGTGGAATCAACTAATGCCCAAGTGAAAGAAACACAGTGATGCAGGAGACCTCCAACTACTAAACCCATAAAATCCAGAGACTTGGCATAGCTATGAACGTGTGAGGGCAGACAACTATCCCAAGACCAACAAAACCCTCCAACTAAACTAGCAAGGATAACAAAGAGCTAGCACCCAGGATGACCAATAGCTTCTACGAACTCAATATTATTGCTGGAAGAACCATTCATTTAAATAACACACTTTTACACAGTTGCAATACTTAGGAAAACACAAACCAATACAAGTAAGCCAATAATCATTTCATAACTAGAGCAGAGTCACGAATGGAAAAAAAAAGAACATACCTGTAATCAAATTCCTTAAAATGCGAGTTGGCTTAGCGGTTCCTCTCTGCTAAGAATTCAGAGCATAACCATAGCAGCAAGATCGAACAATAGCCCGACTAGGGTGGCAATTAACGGGAGGAGTAAAGGTGACGTGAAATAAATGCACGTCGCCTCCACCCACAATGCATTAATTTATCCGTACATCCCAATGAGTTCTTCATTAACACCATCAATCAACCCATGTATTGAAATCATCACCCATTAAAACCAACATCTTAGCCATATCACCCTTCTAACTTATGCCATAACATAGTTCCACCTAGTTCCATATAATTTGCATAACCATTAACACTATTACCTTGCCAAATGTGCCACCAACATTTCATACCATATGCGTATTAACCATATAACTCAATAAAAATTGCATAACCATGTACTTGCTAGCTAGGATTAAATAATAATCGTTAAGACCTTCATGCATGTAGTATCGTATATATGATAGCTTTAAATTCTTCCCCTTTGCAATTGTTTCTCATTTCCTTCCAATTGCTCGCATGTAGTATAGTAAAATTGCATAATTAGATCCCTTTTCTTTGCATTTGTTATAGTATTTTTTCATTTCTCAAAACTTACCTTCATGTAATTTCACTAACATGTTTTTTGTGCAGGTGAGATAAGAACATATAGCAATGATATTAATGAATAACATAGGCTATAGTAACATAAGGAATCAATATTTCATAAACATAAACCATAGCCAATAACAAAAGATCTCATCAACCATGTAAGCCCTGTCACACATCACCACAACATAAAAAATGAACGGATTTGATCTTCAATAGTACAAGGGGGTCCCACCTACTAGTATTAATTAGCTTTTATAATAATAGGCTTTAGCAACACTTTGCGGGAAAAATTTCGTTGACAATTTTAATCGTCAACAAATTGGTGACTCCACAGGAAAATTTGTTTCCAATAGATTTAGAACTCGGAACTCATGGTTTCACAGACCAGGAATAGTGATTTTAGAAGATGCAGAATAATTATGCAACAGGGGGAGGTGAGCGGATTTAATGGAAAGATAACCAAGAATTTGGGAATAATTGATGAAAAGTGTTAAGTATGAGGGGTTTTTACCACTGTATGCATAATCATTCAACTATAATATGCTCTTAACTTTCAAGGAGGAAAACTTATAGACTTGCTCTTAAGATCTCAATGGATGGAGAAATGGAAAGAAGAAGAGGGAAATAACCAATTCCTTATAAGACAGCAGTGGAAATATGTAACAATTTCAAGGCCCTTTAGAGGAGACATCATAAAAGTTGTGTAAGCTTGATTTTTATCGGCTAACAATGCTTTGCAGGAGTGTCACTGTAGCATAATTGATCCAACATCCTATATTGACCAAACACTAAAAGATGATAAGGGAAAAAATCACAACAGAAGTAAAGTTGCAGAAACTAAAACAACAACAATAAAAGACATAAATGAACGCAACAAGGAAAGAAAACTCAACTCAGAAGGCAGAAATCAAAGTACTGTAAGCATATAAAAAAGCACAAAAATTGAAAGCAGAGCTAGCCTACTAGTATACAGATATCCAATCAGCATTAGAACTCTTCACGCTGGCCCCTTGCAATACTTCAAGAGAGGATTGTTAGTGTTGTAGGAAAACAATTGTCTCTATAATTCCTTTAAAATATATGAGTTAGTGTCCAAGACAAAAGTAATATGGAAAAGACCCAACACTTGAAATTCTGATGTAATCATCATCCCTTTGACGTGCATGATTAAATCATTAAGATAAGCATGGAGACTGACCAATTCATTGAAAGTTGTGTGTATAGGCCTTTTAAAGGAGGTACTTGCATCAAGTAAGATAGAAGGCAGGCATTTGTAAGGCATAGTATTGCAATTAGTAATAAAAGTGGTTTTGTGAACATTTTCCCCTTTTACTTTGATTCTCTTGTAACCCAACAAATTGTCAAGTAAGGGCCCCAACTGTGACTCTACAACCTGTTGAAAAAACATTTCTATGTTGAGGGGAGGGAAGGGATTTCTCATAATCACTTGCCTGAAAGTTCAAATACTAATACAAGTTCTAATATTATCAGTGGACCTTGAGGTTGATTCCCAAATTGAAACCCATTCAGGGTGGACTGAAAAAAACATTCCATCCCTTAAGAAATCTCTCAACTCCCTTCGAAAGGGTGCTTCTAGTGTAGAGTTAACAAGTTCTTGTTTTTTCCTAGCTAGTTTCATAATATGTTGAACAAGACCAGGATCAAAACCAAGAAGATCCTTATAAGACCAAGCAAAAACCTTTTGAGAATCACCGAGTAGCCTGGTGGACCCCATCTCTTTTCTAACAGAACATTGGACATTTATTTTAACATTCGTTGAAGGTCCAGGTGTCCTAATGTTCAAGAGGATGGTTTCAACCACCTTCTTTCGTAACTCCTCTTCTTTCTATTTTTCTTTGTTGCCTACAATACTCAATGGAAATGAATTCTCAAGAGGAGTCAAGCCCTTAGGAATCTCATTATTTTCTATGGATGTAATCTCCTCGGGCTTAAGAGGTTCACTTTGAATGACAACGCAAATTCTCTCAGTGTTAGGGATGGCCTTCCAAGATCCTTCCTTTTCAAGAATGTACGAAAGATGTAGAGATTGAAAAGCACAATCAAGCCTATGAGGCAAGAGTTTTTGATTAGGAGAGGTTGCAAAGATAGTTAACCGATCATCCATTGAATTCAACTCCTTCTTAACATGAGTGATGTTGAAAGATAGAAGGTTTGAGATAAGTTCCCAAACAGTTTGGGAGTATCGTTCCATCATCTTGTCGCTAGGAGAGCGTCTTACATATCAGGTTCACAACAAGCTCAGAAATTTCAAAAAATGAAAGGTGACCACAACCAAGATTAAGGGCATTCTCAATGCCTAATAATAAAGCTTTGAATTCAACGACATTGTTTGTACAAGAAAACTCCAACCTATATGATAGATTATGGATTTTTCCTACAGGGGAAACCAAGATAATACCAACCCCGTTACCTTCATTAGAGTGTGAACCATCAAAGTGCATATGTCATAAATCATCATCTAAATCAGTTCTTTCCAAAGGAATATTATCCCCTTCAGCAAATATGGAATACACTCCTATGTCTTCTTCGATGTAGTTTACACTAGATTGTGGAACACTCTCTATGTAGGGTGAAATTCTTCCCTCTCTACGGACTATAATATTCTTACCATTCTGAGGAATGAATAAATGTGTCTTGTCAAGTGAGAGGTATCCACCTGTTAAGGCTTGCCAATCTCTCCCCAAGATAATTGAGTAATTGCTTACAGGCATATCAATCACCTGAATGCTAAGGATTGTCCTTATCTCAGGATGAGCGCATAAAACCAAGGTCACATCCTTAATATCACCTATGGTTGTTTGTTGTAGACTATTATAGGAGAGCATGCTTCTGGAGTTTTCATTTGTACAAGACATGCCTAGATCTTCCATAATAATCTTTGACATCACACTTGGGCCTAAACCACCATCGATGAGGCAACAATGGCCAATCTTATCCATGATCTTTATAGAAATGTAAAAAGGGGGATTTTTTACAGGGTATCTAAAGTTATGTACACCTACTTTATTTATAGAAGAATCCTCTTCATCTACCTCTTCGGAAATATTGGCTACAACATAAGCTTTTCCTTCCATGAATTGTTTCAGATGCATCTATTGGTTAGGGACGGCAACCATGTCTATGAGGGTTGCGGTTTCTTTGATTTTCACCAATTGATTCAAGATATTGTATTTGGAAGAGGAAAGAGGGGGAGTGATTCTTTGAATCTAAGGAATTTTAGGAACCTGGGGCGTAGCAGTGGTTGAGGATGAGATCGGGCTAGAAGAACTGCGATGAGGGTCAAATTTACCCTTGGGAGCATAGGCTTTGTTCCTTGTATTAATAACCATGATATCCTCTGGCTCCGCAAAGTCTAGGACAACGATAGTATATTCTAGTCTCTTACCAAAGATCTTATCTATGGCACTCTTCTTTACCTCACATGTGGTTTCTTCATGGTGCTCCTCGCAAAAGTTACACCAACTCTGAGGCAAGATAGCTTTAGGCTGAAAATTGTTTTCAACCGGATTTCTCAAAGGGGGTGCATAAGAGGATGAATTTGTAGGGGTGAGAGGAGAGACAATACCCTTCTTCTCAAATGCTATCATACGATTTTTGATATCTTGTACTAGCCGTAAGAGAGCAGACATGTCTGTATGTCTAACTGATTCTCCCTCGAGAAGATCGGTTCTTTCAAGTTGTTCTTCATACTCTAAGAAAGTATGCATAGCGGAAACGAGATTATCAATGGATTTTTCCTCGCCTATGATGGTAGGGAGAAGGCAATGCATTGTAGTAATGCATGAAAGCGGTTTGGTTCTAGGGGCGAATAAATTCAAGGATTTGATTGTACAACTTGGTGAAACGCAAGTTGAAAGACTTGATGGTCTCACCCTCTTTATAAGTGACATTATTATATTCCCTTAACTTCTCGGCAAGGATTTTGGATTTCCCATAAGTGTATCGGAAACAATAGATTAACTCCTCCTAAGTAGACAGTATCCTAGGGGGAAGATCAAAGAAATCAACCGCATCCTCTTCCAAGGAATTGACGAACAAGCGCATGCAAGTGTCATTGTCGTTGGCCCCTATGTTATGACAAGCATTAGAAAATGCAACCAGGTGTTCCTTGGTACTGACAGTGTTATTCCAAGAAAACTTAGGCAAGTTCTCCTTAAATTTTGGAAGTGGATGAGTAGCAGGTGTTAGGTTAATAAGAGAAGCCACAGTGTGGCTGTGGCGTCTTCTTCGAACTGAAAAAGTCCATCTTTTTTATGACTTTGGTGGGATTCATGGTAGATTGAACATGGATATGGTGGTTATATTAGCTGCTGATCACTGATGACAATGAAGATTGAGAAGATGAAGCACTTCCAGTGCCACCAAAGCCTCCACTAGATGTCATCATGTGGGTGATAGGTGAGGGAAATAAAGACAAGATGGATGAATCAGATAAAGTCCTCCTTAGAGAACTTTGTTGGACAAATAACACTATGTTCCTTCTTCCTATTTCAACAATAGGATTGATTTTAGGTTACAAGCCTCTTCTTCTTCTAGAAGCACGAGAATCTAAGGACATGAAAGAAAGGCCAAAACAGAAGAAACAAAAGGTTAATGTTGATTTATAAGTTTCCTATGTCTAGCTTCCAATTGTTCTTGAATACTAATATCTCGTTTCAAATGTTTCCCAAGAATGGTTAAGCTCAACATGGGTCTTGGCAGTGTCTAAAATAGTATTAAACAAGTTCAAAGCAATGTTGGTCTGGTCTTGGAGTCCGAGCTCAAGATTGGGCTGCCTTGCAACAGGAACAATCATTAATAGTAAAACAGTCAAAGAATTAATTTCAGAAAAGAAAGATGTATCGATGAAAAATCGAATATAAAAATTAACCAGAGATATATCAAGGATATCCTCAGTATGGTTGCCAAATAAATTTTGAGGAAAAGATATGAAATAATCTTACTCAAACATTTTTAGATTATGCTTGGCTAAAGAAAAATAGATGGGAATATCACCTTATGTTTATAGCCAACAAAAATAACATCCTAACTCACAAGTATTAATTACAAGTGCTTAGGCTAGTCTTTTATAAAAAAAAACTTGTTGGAAATTCACTTTTTATGTAATTTTTTGAACATATCAATTGCTGAAATAAATGTAAAGATAGAGGAAAAGTCACCAAGATGATAATCAAGATAGATGAGACATAAAGAAATCATTCATTTCATTCAAATTCACCAAAGAGTCATTTTCTTTACAAAATCTCATGCAGAAATTTTGGACCAAAGTCAAACTTAGACATCCCCGATGGAACATACAAAAGGACCTCTGACAGAAAACCAAAACTGAACTCTAAAATTTGGATCAGCTTGCCACTGATTTTTGCCCATTCGACTCTACACAATAGGCTTTGTTAGTCATGAAAACTAATTCACAAACAAACAAGTCTACACTAACTATCAAAGATAGATAAACACCTCTGAAAAGCAAGTGTCTGGATGATGTGATTCAACCCTGAATATTGTTGTCTACAATAAGACCCTGCTATCATAAAAGAGAATTAGGCTTGTGATGAATAAATTAATGAATGAAAATTGAACTATCTCAACATAAACTCAAAGAGAAAAACCTTAGTATGCTTTAGCTTCTATCCTCCTCTTGTTCCTCCCTTTCCTTTTGCTTTTAACAAATTAGAATTAGTTGAAGTAGTTGAACCAACTCATTAGTTAAGTTAATTAAAAGACTCAACTAAATTTAGTTAGGGGGGAGAGTAATAATTATAATAAGGGTCATAAATAAATAATAACTAGTAGGTGGGACCCCTTGTGACTCCCTTCAATTCATAACAATCATAACATAACCATTGGTTAAGAAAAACACACCTCCTTGCGTCTCCCATCAACATATTCACTTTTGGCAATTTTAGCTCATGAATTTTGAAATTATTTCTAAAATAATACTCATGTATCCAAAATAAAACATGCTATCCAAAGATCCTTGAAGTCAACTATCATAAAACAATAGATAAAATAAAAACTCAAAATCCATATTCCCTAGTCTGTTATGCAACCCTTCCTTGATTGTTGTTGTCACCTCTTGATTTTCCTAAATTTTCCTTTGGTTGTGCAGAGACTTTAAGCCTAATCTCATTGATCACGTGGGAACAATCATCCCTCAAATGCATCCAGGAAGACATGGATTTGTCAGAGCCGTTGGAGGGTGAGGAAGGGGCAACAGTGGATTTTCCTTTATCAAGGGCATGGTGGGMCTCAGTTTTCAATATCTTGCTAGCATGGGAGGATTKCACTCGCGAGTGGCGAGGGGCAGCTTGGAAAATGGGGTTAATAGGTGGAGGAGTAGGCAAGGAAAAGTTGTGCCAGCCATGATGTTGGGAGACTGTCGGGTGGACAATCTCCTACCATCCATCATTTTCAGGAACCTCGGGTTKTAATGAGACATGAGGAGGTATGGGGATATTGGGGGCTTGCGGGGCTTGGAAAGGAGGCCTTTCAGGCCTAGGTTGGACTATTCCCTGCCCAATCCAATTGAATAATCTGGCATGAAACAATTATCCAAGCTCTTGTGAATCAATGTCAAAATGTATGGAGAACCTGGACCTTCTTGGGCCTCGATTCCAGTTACCTCTACCTCTGTTTCCTTAGCCATGGCTTCCTCAACTGAAAAAACGCATCATGCATGCATGATTGATTAGAAAATTGTCTTTTAAAGAACCATACATGACAACTCTTAAAAATATGAAATAGATTTGGCTCAGCAATGTATCAGACTTGTGCAATCCAATCCATAAAAATTGTTTTACTGTTAATCAATCAATAGGGGGTGAAAAAGGTTCTGGGATATGCGAGAGGTTTGTATTGAGTGAAACATGATGCAATGAGGCATAAAAGAACATCGTTACTACTCAATGACAACAACAATCAACTGCAAATCCAACCAATAAAACATCAATGTAATCCACACAAGACACTGCCACTTTCAACTGCTTTAACACCAAAATTCTCTTGACTATAATCAATCTCAAAAAAGGGAGTGGAAAAATGAATATGGGAGGTGACAGGTTTTGTAATTAATGGAAAATTAAATAATGGAAGGGAATAAGAACGATTATTGTTCATGAAATTAATTAAGTGATCCATAAAACATTCTGCAAAAAAAATAGATGCACCAACCAACTAGCATTGTGACCAAATAATAATTATTGTGTATTTAACTAGTTCATTGTCCATAATCAAATATCCAATACAGTGCCATCACAAGACAATATGCATTCTGTAAAGGGATTGTATTCCTTTCATTTATATACTTTGCATTTTATAACAGTAACCATTCCACTCGGTTAACCATCAAAATCAACCACTGCCCATGCATTTCTTCAATCCACAACTACACTCCAAAGTCATGTTGTCAAATTAACAATGAAGTCACTATCACTGCAATCAGGCCTATCATTTAAATGCAATGATATTCGTTAACATATATATATGCAGTAACCCAATAAAAATTGCAAAATATGAATCGACATTTAAACATACAACCAACAGCCACCATTTCGATACAATCTATGCACGGGGTAATTCACCCATTCAACAAAATTCAGTCACTGAAAAAAGCAATTCAATGTGACTTAAAAACTGGGCCATCCATCCAACACGACGAGGTCTCAACAACATTCCTTTCTTAACAAATGATCAATTGCAACCAATAAACATGCTTAAAACTCTATGGGTATCCCTGAGTGTGAAACCCAAGCTATCCATATCATACACAATGCGTAGTCACCAGAACACTACAATGCAATATCTCCATTTAAAAAAATCAAACGCACAGTCATAGTAATAACTCAATCCATTGTGTTGAGTCATCAATCTAACACAGTATTACTTCGATTTAGTCCGACTCTGATCAACTATGTTGTGCAAAATCAGGCTTATACAATCGAACAATCATAAGGATACAATGGATATAGTTTCTACAGTCATCCGATTCAATAATCATTCAGCCCCAAAACAAAACCATAGTTACCATGACCATTATTTCATTATGTAAAAACACCATACACACAACGCGAAATGTGTGAGCAACATCAAGCATTTGTAACCAATGCCAGCTAAACATCCAAACAATCTTTAGTGCAAAAATACCAGTGACTGTGTATCAACCAACCAATTTGTCATTGTTGTAAAATCAATCGACCTAACAAGTTGTGGCAACCACGCATACCCACGCATCAATTCAAATTGGGGCAGCGGCCTTCTCCATTAAACAATACTGAGTGATTAAACATAAGGAGAGCAATTGTGTAATTTGAGTTGTGCCAATAACAATGAAGAATTCATCATTATGATCACAGAAGCAGTGACTAAATGAAAAACCAATACGACTGTCATATAACCACTTAGACGAGTCTGTATTCAAAGTAATCGACCATACATTCAATCCACAATAACCCATGGAAAACTTGGCAGGTCCGACAGTCTTCTCTATAGAACTCCAGACTAGGGGTTAAAGGTTTGTTCTGTAGCGGACACAGGGAGAGCAGAGCCAATTCCTTGTAGTGGTTAAAACTCTGAGGCCAATGGTGTGCACATAGAGAGAGTCATGATTCATTTGTGGATAGGTAACAATCCATGGCAGGGGGCCATAACAAAAAGTGAGATCTCCCATTCATCCTAGCAATATTATTTAACGCACACAAGGTATAACCCTCATGCTCTTTGGTCAAACAACCATAACACAGAGGTGAAAACAGGTCTGAGTTAAGAATATAATAGCCACTTCCTGACCCTTAGTGGTGGAATCAACCAATTCCCAAGTGAACGAAACATAGTGACGCAGGAGACCTCCAACCACTAAACCCATAAAAGCCAGAGACTTGGCATATCTGTGAAAGTGTGAGGGCATCCATCCGACCCAAGACAAACAAAACCCTCCAACTGAACCAGTAAGGATAACATAGAGCTAGCACCCAGGATGACCAATAACTTCTACAAACTCAATATTATTGCAGGAAGAACCATTCATTTCAAGAACACTATTTTACACAGTTGCAATACTTAGGAAAACACAAACCAATACACTTGATCCAGTAATCATTTCATAACCAGAGCAGAGTCATGAATGGCCAAAAAAAGAACATACTTGTAATCAAATTCCTTAAAACGTGTGTTGGCTGAGCAGTTCCTCTCTGCTAAGAATTCAAAGCATAACCACAGCAGCAAGATTGAACAATAGCCCGACTAGGGTGGAGGCTAACGGGAGGAGTAAAGGTGTCGTGTAGTAAATGCACATCGCCTCCACCCACAATGCATTAATTCATCACTACATTCCAATGAGTTCTTCATTAACACCATCAATCAACCCATGTATCGTAACCATCACCCATTAAAACCAACAGTGTAGCCATATCACCCTTCTAACTTATGCCATAACATAATTCCACCTAGTTCCATATAATTTGCATAACCATTAACACTATTACCTTGCCAAATGCTCCACAAACATTTCATACCATATGCATATTAACCATATAACTCAATCAAAATTGCATAACCATTTACTTGCTAGCTAGGATTTAACAATAATCGTTAATTCCTTCATGCATGTAGTATCATATATAGGATAGATTTAAATTCTTCCCCTTTGCAATTGTTTCTCATTTCCTTCCAATTGCTCGCATGTAGTATAGTAAAATTGTAGAATTATATCCCTTTTCTTTGCATTTGTTATAGTATTTTTTCCTTTCTCAAAACTGCCCTTCATGTAATTTCACAAACATGTTTGTTGTGCAGGTGTGATAAGAACAGATAGCAATTATATTAATGAATAGCATAGGTTGCAGTAACATAAGGAATCAGTATTTCATAAACTTAAACCATATCCAATAACAAAAGATCTCATCAACCATGTAAGCCTTGCCACACATCACCACAACATAAAAAATAAACAGATCTTATCTTCAATAGTACAAGGGGGTCCCACCTACTAGTATTATTTAGCTTTTATAATAATAGGATTTAGCAACACTTTGCAAGAAAAACTTCGTTGACAATTTTAATTGTCAACAGGGAGGATCTTCTCCTTCCTTTCCTTCAGAAACCATCTTATGCTTACGAAGACTTCTTTCAATACCAGACTTATAACTTGCAAGCTCTCCTTTACCAAGTTTAATTCACTCGCAAACACTTGTCAAACCGGATCTATTACCAACTTGATCTGAAAAATCGTTAGATTTTGATTAGTTTTTAAATACATACAAACATCTACTTGGCCTTCAAAATAATAATGATTGCTTGAACGTTTGCAATTTACATGTGAAATACTTATCTAACCAAATACACTTTAATGATAAAATACTTACAAATAGCTGGGCACAAAATTAACAACAATGATAATATCACATACACAATTTTGATAACGAATTTCAACCAATTTAGGCTATGTCTCTTGGTCTGGTTCCAATAGAGACCTCTTTATTAATGCCTCAAATGCGTGTGTTTTACAATGACCTTTTTCTATGTTGCTGAAACCCAAAAAATAGAGTGTACCATAGGATTCCTTGCAAAAAATAATGAAAATGAGTATAAAGCTCTTATAATTCCATTAAGGGACCTCTCGGCATGCTTTACGTTGTAGCCTCAAATTCCTTGTACCCTCGGGCATGAACTTCAAGACATAACTCTTCATAAATGATGAGTCTATTTGTACATTTTTCAATATGTGCACCCATTAAATAGGGCACAAATCCCTTAACCACCATCCACAATCCATGGTCAGCCTTAATTATTTGTTAGGTGGGTCCCTAAAAAACCCACACTTGTAGCGGAATTAGTTAAGTGTTGGCACATATTTGTGGTGGGTCAGGGGTTCAAGCCCCACCGACCATCGATCTATTCATTGTTTTTGTTGGTATATGGTTATAAAACCATATATTAAATATTTATGGCATATGGTTTGAAATCCCCAAGGAACATATGGTGGTCATGGTTATATGATATACACCATAGAACTATGGGTGGAGGGCTTAGGCCCTCGATCCTTTTGTCGCCACCTATTACAATATGTAATTTTAAATAAAAATGGTGCCCACTATGGTCAAGTAACTCTTGTGTGGTGTGTTCATAGTGGAGACTTTGGTAAGGTTTATGGAGGTCGTGGGTTCGACCCTGTCGACTCCATAATTTTGGTAAACCATGACCATTAGTGGCTAATGGGAGGTTTCCATGTGGCAGCCTCTCATTGTTCTACCCTGCCACATGTCAACTGATGACTAGTCCACCTGGAGGTACAGATGTTGAGTCACTTGCCAATACATTTGTTGCATGTTCGTGCCACAAGTTACTCTTGCAGTGGTGACACACGTTGCCCCTTTTGACCTTTGAATTTTTCCTCTAATTTGACTCGAACTTTAACTAGTCATAACTTTTGCATATGAACTTTGTTTGAAGATATTGTTGCGTTGTTGGAAAGCTATCACCAAGCTCTATGCATTGATGGCGTTTTTTTTTATAGAATTTGGGATGATTGAATTTTGAGAATTTATGAACCATTCTACACCTCTTTGGATGTTCCAGATCTTCTTGGAGCTCTATGAGCATTCTTGGATCCTCCTAGATCAATATCCAATTCCATATTTCAAACAAATATTTCAATGACATGCATTGAAACAAGTGGGTAGTACATTTTTGTTCAAATATTATTCTATAGAATAAGTAGACTTCTCTTGCTTTAGGTCACAATGGACAATTATGAGATTAGTTCCATGTGGATCCATGTAAAACAATGTGTCAAAATGGACAACATAAGGTTGATCATTATTCTACAACCTCCAAAAAGTGGCTAGTGCCCCCATCAATTTGATATTTGCTAATAGCGAGTACAAAATGCATTTTTTTTATTTCCAAACTATAAAAAGGATGCATTTTTTCCACCAAAAAAATAGACACATGTGAAAAAAAATGTCTCATAAATCTAAAAACAATTAGGAAAAATGAAAAACTAAATTCTTTAAAAAAATTTCATTTGGTCAATAGAATTATTGATCGAATCCTCATCACTCTCGTACTTTTCCTCATCCTCATCATCGTCACTACCCTTGGGCCTATAATCAAAACCAAAAATCTACAAAATGATACTTTCCTTATAACTTCACTCTTTTCCATTTCTATAGCAAGTTATATTACATCAATTGAGGTAGCTTACAACTTGATTAGCACTTTCCTTGTTGCACTTGATGTCTGTGTGGAATTGTTGAAGGTATGTGGATCACTTATGATAGAGGTAGTTCTACTACTCACCCCACATTGACATAAATTGTAGAGGCTTGTGGTTAGTGTGGATACCTAGGGTATATGTGAATAGTGTTAGAGAGTGTATCACTATAATAGGCCACTAGATGTCCATGTTGTGTTAGGACTACATCAACGACATAATATGAGGTGTATGCCTTGATTCAAATGATTGTTGTAGATTTGGAAAAATGAGGACCCGTGGCATGCAGAGGTGATGCTTTAGCCCCTCAAATGTTTTTTGTTGTGCCTTTTCCAAATGTAATTGACCTTGGTTCCACCCTTATTCACTTAGCTTAAGGAACAAGAAATATGAGAGAAACCCAACACAAAATCATAGTAAAATTCGGGAGGCCTAAGAAGCTACAATTCTCCAAATTACTATCTTAAGGGTCAGAAATATCAAACGACATGGATCTTGGCTGGATCCAAATGCACACCATAATCATCTGCTATGTACCTTATATATTGAATTCTTTGCATGTCAAATGAACACTTCTCTAGGTTGGAATATAGATTGCATCACCATAGGGTGTTGAAGACATGTTGAATGTGCTTCATATGTTCTTCCTAAATTTTATTTAAGATGGGGTTGTTGTCCTTGTATATGGCCACAAAAGAATTGGTGAATGCTCACAAAATATCATCCATCATCCTCATGAATGTTGCTAGTGCATTAGTCAAGTTGAAGGGAATAATATCCCACTGAAAGAGACCTTCCTTATAATGGAAGGTCTCCTTCCACACATTAATTGATTCAATTAGCACTTGGTGATATCCTGACTTGAGGTCAATCTTACTAGAAAACTTAGCACCTTATTTTGATCAAGTAGATCATCAATCTAATGGATTGTATGTTGGTTCTGAACTATAATTTTATTCTACAACTCATATAGTCACGATGTCTTTTCCTTCTTTCGAACCAACACAATAAGACTCACATAGAGTGGGGAGCTTGGTCAAATGTGGCCCTTCTATATCAAATCTTGAATCTAGTGTTTGATCTGCTCATTCTCAATAGGACAGTGTTTGTATACAGGGCCATTGGGTATAAGGGCACTTGATGTAAAATCAATTGCATGATTTACTGATGTCTCTATATTCTTCCATCAATTTAGCTACCTATTTTTGTGGCACAAAGGAGGGACCTTTGTAGAGGCCTTAGTAGACATATTGATTTTCTTTGCTCCTAACCAAACCATAAAGAGGAAAAATCTCTTATTTTGAGAGATTATCTTCCTACACTTATAAACAAGGAGATTGTGGTATTTGGGGTTACCTTTGGTATCCTTTAGAGTTGATATACTAAAGTGATAATGACATTATGAGGCCTGGACAGGTAAACAACATGATGCTTCCACATATATGGTTTTCCTAAAAAAAATATATATTTCCATGAAAAGAAAAGAAGTGTTACCCTCTAGAAAATTTAACCATCTCTCAAAAGTTTTTCATCTATCTTTACCACAAATAAAAATATCAAAATTAACTTGTACATTGAAGGGTCTTATTCTTCCAAAACAACTACTTGTTGAAGGTGTTATCAAGCCAATTTGACCATTATTTCCCCCTCAAGGGAAAATACTTCTAGACCACCCTCTCAGGGGTGTGATTTTGTAGCTTGGATGAGATTTCCTGCTCATATCTACCGATTCAAACTTGTTCTTACAGTTATTCCATCAGATACAAGACGATCCAGTCACTCATAACTCACATGTTTTTTAGATGAGTCTACCATGGTATATCAACTCCTATGCCTTACACCTCAAATATTATGTGCACTCACAAATGGTACTCCACGCATGATCTTTGATTCAATTGATGTGTTATGTGTAAATGTGTTAAACCTGCACAAAATAGATCTAGATAAATAATAATATACACATTTTCAGAGAGAATTTGAGAAAGAAGAAGAATGAGAGAAAGAATGAAAGAATTCTGATTAATCGTTGTGAATAATGAATAATTTACACATGATATACTTTTTATATCTCAATGAGTGTGCACTGGAGGAGAAACAATGCACCATAGTGGTGGTATAGAGTGATATGGACACACACCAGGAGTTACAGGAGTGAACTGCCACCTAGTCTAGTCTCTCAATCAGTTACAAGAGTGAACTGCCACCTAGTTGAGTTAACTAGTCAACTAGTCTTCAGTTAACTGACTGAACAGAGAGTAGTGAAGAGTTAACTCAGGGAATCAAGGGTAATGTGCCAGTTTGGTGATGATACCAAGGCAAGGTCGAATTAGCATGGTGATGATCCCAATGTTTCATGGTGACAAAACCAATGCAGCATCTAAACTCAACTCAACTAGTCAAACTGAAGTGTCAACTGAAAGAGAATATTCTCTAGGTGGAAAATTATCCCCTAGAATATAGGAGACTAGATAATGACTAATATGACTAATAAACAAGGAAAAAAATTAGGAAAAAGAAATCCTAGGTGTGTGAAGTAACTCCAACACCCCCCCCTGAACATCACATGGTGAAAATAAAGAATGGGTCCCGACAATGAGGCCATGTTAGGTACCCAAATACAAAAGATACACTGAAATAAAGTGAGGAAAGAGGGAAAACCTCATGGGAAACCCCCCCCCCTCAAGGTACAATGTATGTAAAAAGAAGAACTTCAGTTGCTAGGCAATTGTGTCCTTCACTCCAAGATGACTTCGCAGAGAATGGAACTTCTGCTCAATGAAGGTCTTGGTGAAGATGTTTTTCGTCTGTTATGTTGAAGGACAGAAATGTAAGTTAATGATCCCCTAGTGTACTAATTCTCGGATGTAGTGCATGTGGATCTCTATGTGCTCTGTCCATTGCCTCTGAACTAGATCTCTGCAGAACTTCAAAGTGTTATGGTTGTCACACTAGATGACGATCGATCGATGAAACTGAATGCCCAACTCAGTGAGAAAATGTTGTAGCCACATAGCCTGAATGATTATGTTAACTACCCCTTTGTACTCTACCTCGGCTGAAGATAGAGAAATGGCAACTTGCTTCTTGCTTGACCAATAGATAGGCCTGGAACCAAGACTGAGTGAGTAACTAGATGTGGACTTGCGATCAGTGATATCGCCAGCCCATACAAAATCAGTAAACCTGATGAGATCTAATGTAGAGTTTGCTACATAATGAATCCCAAAGGTGATGGTGCCCTATATGTATCGAAGGATACACTTTGCAACTTTCCAATGTAGCTCATGTGGCTCTTGCATGAACTTGGAAACTGCGCCAACTGCATATGAGAGGTCTAGTATGGAGTATGTGAGATACAACAAGCTCCCCGCTAGTTGTTTTTACAATGTGTTGTCAATCAGTGGAGTCTCCCCGCCATCCTCAAGTTTGACTCTTGATAGGAAAGGAGTCAAAGAATACTTTCAGTCTATCATGTGAAATCTATCAAGGAGATCTCGTGAATACTTGGCCTGAGACATTTTGATGCCTGATGCATCCTGACTGATCTCAAGTCCAAGGAAGAAGTGTAGCGGACCCATGTTCATCATCAAAAACCTGTCATGTAGAATCCTCTTAACTACAACAATCGTTGAAATCGAGCACCCGATGATCAACAAGTCATCGACATACAAAACTAAAAGTAGAAGTGAATCAGTCATCCTAAGCATGTAGACATCCAAGTCTAATTTACAACATACAAAGTTCTATGACAACAGGTAGGACTCCATCTTGGCATACCATGCCCTCGGAGCCTTCTTGAGGCCATAAAGTGACTTTTTCAGTCGACAGACCAAAGATGAGTCCTGCATAAATCCCTGGGGCTACTCCATGTAGATCTCCTCAGAGAGATCACCGTGAAGAAATGCATTCTTCATGTCCATCCGATGGACTTCCCATCCCTTGGTTGCCACAATGGCAAGTTCCAATCGTATGGAATCCATATTCTCTACTGGAGCAAAGGTCTCATCGTAGTCAATACCATGAACCTGTTGAAATCCTTTGGAAACAAGCCTGGCTTTATATCTGCTAATTTGTCCATCCGCTACACTCTTGGTCTTGTAGACACATCTGCATCTGACAAGTTTCCTCCCATAAGGAAGGGGAACTAGATCCCAAGTCTGGTTCTCGAGGAGGGAGTTGTACTCCTCTTGCATGGTGGATTCCCAAAAGGTATTTCCAACAGCCTCACCATAAGACTGTGGATCTGAAGACTGAACCAAGAAAAGATGCCTGGAAGGCAATGGTTTAGTGGAAGTGAGTGCAACAGGAGACTCCTCGAAATCAGATCGATTCCTCCTAGTATCGATTGGATCACCAACGAGATCCCATGGATCTTGAAGAGTAGTATGTGCCCACTTGGGCCTCTGCTCTGGCTCTACAACTACATGTGGATGCTTTGAATATGCATCTGAGTGTACTTACTCTGAATCTAAGTCTAAATCATCTAAGTCCTATGAATCAAAACTCTCATCTGAAGAAGAGTCGACATGTGCATGTTCATCATCTCAGACAGGTGGAAGAGTGAAGGTGTCTGCATGCGGTTGTTGAGGTGCATGCGATACACTTTCCTCGAATTGGACACTACGCTCAATGATGAGCCAGTCCAATAAAAGATCAATAACCCAATATCCCTTCACACCGTCAGGGTATCCAACAAAAATGCACTCAGTTCTATGTGGATCAAGTGCCTTCCTCTTTTCAGAGGGAAACCGGGCCCATGCACATGAACCAAAAATGTGAAAGTGGATCACTTTCGGTTTGAGGTTGCTCCAAGCCTCATAGGAGGTCTTATACTTGACATATCTATGGGGGTATCTCTTTTGGATGTATGTTTCACAGTTAAGTGCTTCAACCCATAGTCACTGTGGTAGAGACTTTGCATGCAACATGCAAGATGCCATCTCCTTTAGAGATCTGTTTTTCCGCTCAGTAATTCAGTTTTGTTGTGAAGTATAGGGAACTGTATGCTTCAACTGAATCCCTGCCTCATGGAAAATATTATGGATTTCATGATTTACATACTCTCCCCCATTATCAGTTCAGAGGACTTTGATCTTATTTCCTAACTGTGTCTCAACCAAGTCTTTGAAATCTTTGAGGTGTTGAAAGACCTCAGATTTTTTCCTGAGAAAGTATATCCAAGTAAAACGTGAGAAATCATCAACAAAAATGATAACAAGCATCGCTTTGTTGATGGATGGATGCGGAAAAGGACCCATAAGGTCATTGTGGATCATATCTAAAGGTGCATAAGCTCATTGAGACTTTCCTTTGTCGAATTTCTCTTGAGGGTGTTTTCCAAGAACACATCCCTCACACACTCCCTTGGAGAAATGGATGTTTGGTAGACCATCAACCAATCTGTGCTTTCTAAGCTATTGCATATTACTGAAATTCAAATGTCTAAACCTTTCATGCCATATCCTACTACTTTCATCAACATTAGTAAGCAGTAAAGAAGAATCAGGTTCAATGAATTCAGAAAATGTATGCAATCTAGACTAATGATTTACCTCACCGGTAGCAAATTGGAGTTGGTTTGCATGTCGTAGATGTCCACGGAATTTGGTGTGAATATTACTTCTTTCTGGTGTCGGAATTTGTCATCTGATACACGAGGAGAAGGTTGACAGAAAGTTTGGGAACGCGCAACACATTCTCGAAGCTTCCATTGGTGAGTTCAATCCTTCCTTTGTCGGTGACTTTGACAGAAGAGTTATCCCCCATTAGAATGGGAGGACCTTTGCATGAATCCAAAGAAGAATATATTGCTTTTGATGTAGCCATATGATGTGATTCTCCTGAATCAACGGTCCAAGCATCGGGAGAGGAGTTGATGGCAATCAAGGCATGGCTAGAATTTCCTTTCTTGGAATTCAGATCTTTTGGCTTCTTCGTCTTGGCACCCTCGGGGGTGCGATCTCCAAGGTTGTTTTGCTGAAGTAGTTGAGACATCAGATCTATTTGTTTTTGCATGCATGTGGATTCTGAATGGAATCCTTTGTGACAATATGTGCATTTCTTCCCTTTTCCCCTTTGGATCTGGAGGCATCGGTGAAAGGTTTTGTGTACCCTTCCTTCTTCGGATGTGCATGAGATTTCTATTTATCTTTATATTTAGATTTATGATATCTGTGTCTACCATCATGCACAATGAGTGCATGCGCCCTTGGGCCTTTGATTGTGCCCATGTTGATGAGCTTGGTTTTCTCTTGTGTCAGGGATTCGATAATTCCTCAAGAGAAGGCATCTTCCAGGTGGATCCAGAGGTGAATCTGACAGTATGGAATGTGGATACAAATACAAATAATTTAGAACCAATCTTGGAGTGAATGGTGATAACCATTTGTTTCTCCTCCTTTGATTTATCAACCCCACAAACTTTGAGTTGCGACAGTAAATCCTTGAATTTTGTAAAGAAATCTTGGATATTTTCTAAGCTTTTTGTATCCAATGTGAGCAGCTCCACCTCCAGCATGTGTCCCCTCATCTCATCCTATTTTCCAAATATCCCTTCCAAGGTGGTCCAGGTTTCATTGGGAGTCTTACATGAAGATATGTGAAAAAGGATATCAAGATAAATAAGACTACAAATTGTTCCAAGTGCCTCATCCATGTAATTTAAGTACTTGGATTTTTCTATGGATGATGTTGGTTCTGTATCTATATTCAAGGTTAACATGTACAACCCTCTAGTTTAGAGATGTATGTATATTTTATCCTTCCATGCAAAATAGTTGTAAGGTGTAAGAATGAATTCTTTTTGGAATTCCATATTTTCGTTGTCTTCAATCTTTTGTACGTGCAAAAATTTCTGGTGTAGCTTTTGCTTAGAAATATGTCGGCTCTGATACCATGTAATTGTGTTGAACCTGCATAGAATAGATCTAGCTAAACAATAATACACACATTTGCAGAGAGAATTTGAGAAAGAAGAAGAAGGAGAGAAAGAATGAAAGAATTCTCATTAACCGTTGTGAATAATGAATAATTTACACATGATATACTATGTATAGCTCAATGAGTGCGCATTGGAGGAGAACCAATGTGCCATAGTGGTGGTATATAGTGATCTGGACACACACCAATAGTTACGGGAGTGAACTTCCACCTATTCCAGTCACTCAAGCAGTTACGGGAGTGAACTTCCACCTAGTCTAGTCACTCAAGCAGTTATGGGAGTGAACTGCCACGTAGTTGAGTTAACTAGTCAACTAGTCTTCAGTTAACTGACTAAACAAAGAGTAGTGAGGAGTTAACTCGGGGAATCAAGGGTAATGCACCAATTTTGTGAACCAAGGCAAGTTCGAATTAGCATGGTGATGATCCCAATGTTCAATGGTGACAAAACCAATGCAGCATCTAAGCTCAACTCAACTAGTCAAACTGAAGTGTCAACTGAAAGAGAATATTCTCTAGGTGGAATATTCTCCCCTAAAATATAGGAGACTGGATAGTGACTAATTATGACTAATAAACAAGGAAAAAACTTAGGAAAAAGAAACCTAGGTGTGTGTGAAGTAACTCCAACATTATGTTCTCACGTGTGGGTTTCTTGCTTAGACATGGTGTGATGGTTTCTTACCTAGTCGTGAACATAATAGACATCGGGTTTGATCTAATAAAACTTCTTAACAATAACAATTTTATTATTTTGTCTCATTGTGCCATGGGGGAACATAATTGTCTTTAGATAAGTGTCATCATGACTTGGGTCAAGTCGTACTATTGGTGATTCAGTTGAGTTAGTGTACTTCTTATCCTAACTATACCTAACACTTTCTATTTTTTCCCTTTCACTTCGATCTCTTTCATAGAAAAGATATTATCCTCGGTTATGTTTTACTTATCATATGCCATCCAACAAGGTTTAGTTAAACAAATTGAAGATCAATTGTAAGTCTAAGTCAAATAAAGCCAAAAAAGGGTAGAGGTGAAGAGCATGAAAGAAAAAAAATCAAAAAATAACAAAGCTAGAGTTGTGCTACCTCATTAAACAGGCTCGGCCCCTAAGTCCTATGCTAAAAATGCATATATAAAGAAATGACTAAGAAATCAAAGAAAAAATACTAAAAGGGTTAATGAATAAAGTGACGAGGTGCTAACTCTAAGCAAATCTCCCTTGTTATGATCCAACACCTTAAAAATGATTAAAATTCAATGAATACAATCCACTTCAAGGGGGAGACCTCCTTTTACAATATATGCAATTAATAATACAAGATGAGATGAAATGAGATATCCTAAGACTAGGTCTCCTTGGTATATATGTAGGAGACAAAGGGTACAATTATAATGAAAGGGTGCAATGAAGGGTTCTAGCCTACATACAAATATAGCACTAGAAATGTAATAATTCAATATCTAGGGCTTAATAAGGGGTTTTGTACATCACATGAGGATTTTTCTAGGGATTAACATGCCCCTCCCCTTCAAACAAGTGTCATCCTCAACACTTGACTAACCATGGGTGTTTCTGCAAGAAGAACTCATATCCCCATGTAACCTCTTCCAATGGTAGGTTCTTCCATTTGACGAGGTACTATGTAATTGCTCGATTTCTCAATTGCTTAATCCTTGTTTCAAGGATTGTTTATGGTTCAAGTATGAATTCCCCTTCTTCATTAATATCTAGTAAAATAGTTTGGATGGGTATCTTGTTGTCGACAAACTTCTTTAAGCAAGAAACATGGAAGACTATATGTACACATGAAGATGGAGGCAACTCTAATTTATAAGTCATACTTCCAATCCTTGGAAAAACCTTATAGGGCCCATAATATTTGGGTGATAATTTATTGTCCTTCTTTTGTTGCTTGAGGTACATATGTTTATAATGTTGTAACCTCATAAATATCCAATCCCCCACTTCAAATTCCCTTTCATTGTGGTGTTGATCTCCTTATTGTTTCATCCTATTTTGTGTCATAACCAAGTTGTCCTTCAATAGTTTGAGAACCTCTTATTGGTCCACAATGTGGTCCTCCACTGCTTAAAACTTTGTATTCCCTTTCAAGGGTGATGTAATGGATGGAGGATGATATTCATAAAGTGTCGGAAATGGGGACATTTTTGATGAAGTATGGAAGGATGTGTTGTGTTGGCACAGGGGTAGACCCAGGGTTTAAGGCTACAACAACGCACCAACAAAACCCTAACTATTAGCCCTTTTGGCAACACCTGCGAAGCAGATGAAGTCTCACCCGAGGTAGAGGCAAGGGTGGTTGCAGGACTCAGGTGTCTGCAACCTTAGCTGGGACACAGTTATGTGATTGTAATACTTTAACAAAGCACTTAGCACCAACAGTTCATCAATATTTAACCACTATCTACTCTATAGATAAAACAGAGCATCGCATCATTCACTCATATCTGATGTATATAAGCACTTATCATAGAGAGGTAGATTAGATCTAGCAAATTCAAGAACTAATCACATTCACATAGGTTAGATCTAACATCCATATACATCGTTAGCACAAAGAATAAACAGATCTATCTATATATATCAAATCACTTAGCAAGTAAAGAGATAAACACATCACACAAAGCATAGCAACACAACATGTGCATGGTTCACCCCCACCCTGGGGATATGTCCACCAAATCTTCTTCTTTATTATCTTTAGTCAAGCTTCTTATAGGTACATAGCATCAAAACCCTACTCCACATAGGACAGGAGATCTGCGCGCACCTCGCCAGATCCTCCTTCCTCGAGCTAGGATACAACACTAAGCCTTCTACAGGCACTTGCACTCAGCTCTGAAATCTTCACACGGGATGCACATAGCACTTACAATCCTTTGATCACATAGATCGATCACTAGCACTTAGCCCAATATCACATAGATATACCTATGCCTATGCCTCTCCTTACATTGCCTATACATCTATTTATACTTTACAAAATAGGCCTAAACATGGGTAAACCCATGGGCTGGCATCCCCATACCCATTAGATAATCCCAAATCCCAAAAAGGACCCAAAAAGGGGCCAAGATCCCACGATCTTTGCTTCGTCTTGTGCTCCGTCTTCGATAGGTTTCCGAAGTCCCAAAATAGGTCAAACTTGACCAAGGATCTCCCAAAACTTGGTCAACGGCCAACAAGCCCCCAACACTCACCTGTGACTCGTCAAGAATCACTCTAATCTGGGTAGTATTGCTTCAAAATCCTTGAGCTTGGATCAAGTTTCTTCGACTTATTGTTGTGCCATGGCCTCCCGTTCAACGAAATCTTGGATGACTGCATCATTGACAGGTCCCTAGGCATTGTTTAGCTTCTGTGACAACCTGCTCAAGTTTTTGTCCTTGGCCTTCGACCTCTATGAACAATTGGTAAGCCTTATCTTATACAGGTTGGAGCCTCTGAGTTACTTCCATAACTCTACTTTGGATAGTGTTGATCTATTGTTGGGCAGTGTGTTTCTCTTGGGATCGTTTCATTCTTTCCACAATTGACAAGAGCTTCAACTGCGCTTGTATTGTCTCTGCTTGCTGCTTTGCTTCCTGGAGCTATGACTCCAGTGCCTACAATTCTGGGTTCTCAATGAGTTTCTCATATTTCTGGGCACTACGATTACTCAGTTGCTTGCATTCCATGGAAAGGGCCTTTATCCTTTGAACTGCGCTCCGAGTGGTTGCTTCTCGTTGATCCCTTACATACTGCGGAGCCTCGGGAACTATGCAGAGCTCTAAGTCTGTTATGCGTTTTTGTAGCTGTTGGATAGCTTCTGCGAGCTGATCTACTTGTTGTGTGACTCAGTCCTCTGCCTTTATTTCTAATACTATCACAGAGCGAAGTGCTCTGTTGACCACTTCTTTCACTTCGAGTTGCTCCACGAGCAACTGTTCTTTTCCTTGCTGCATCTGTTCTTTTTCTTCATCAAACTTCGCTTGGAGAGCAATCTTTTCCTGTTCTGCTGCATTGCATTGTTCTACGAGTATGCCTTGCACTTTCTTCAAGGCCTGGGTGGTTTTTTTTGTTTCTTCTTGTGCTCCTCGAAGTTGAGCTTCTACTGTATCAACTATTCTGTGGAGTTGGGCTAGCTCATCTCCCAACTTTGGTTCTCCCGATGGTCGGGGCGTAATGGAGACTGCACGGCTAGACTGAAGGGCCTGATGTACCCCTCAGAGTTTGACTTCAATTATCTCATAAATTTCTTCCTACTTGTCTTCTTGTTTCTCTGCTATTTCCAGTGAAGCGTCGTTCATGGCTGCTATGATGAAATCAAAATCATCGGAGGTGAGGACAATCTGTATCTTGGTCATGGTGGCTTTCGATTTCTTCTGGGAAAAAGGTTTTAGGGGGGAAACATTCCTCTTCTTCAAGGGGTCAACCTCATCTTTGGGCGGTGTTACTTTGCCTAGCTTCTGTTCATATTTTTCTTCGTCATCACCCTCTCGGTCAGGTGACACTGAAGCAATCTTTCCTGAGGTGCTTCTTAAATTTTTGACCTCCTCAATCTTCTTGGGTGTATTATGTTCTTTATTAGTGTCCTTTGGGCTATCAAGATAAGATATCTCTACAGGGTTGGCTGGGATAAGGAGGTCAGTGGACCATTCCTTAGTGATCTCCTCAAGGTCTTCTTCTGTAAGTTTATAATATTATTGGAGCTGCTCTTTATGTTCATCTACTCGCGTTGTAATTTATATGAAGTGTCGATCTGCATTGAACTTCATCAGGGGTCGGAACCTTTGTAAGGTTTTCAGAGTCATGCGACGCTCAACTTTGTTGGATCTCTTTAGCTGGAGGTAATATGTATGAAACACGACATTTGACTACCATTGTTTGTTCATATCACTTGAATACCAAAGGGCAGCGAACTTCGCAACAAGCGATTCGAACAACTCTATGTCTGGGAAGGTTGCACCTTCTAACATTTCTTAGGCAACAAATGCAATGAGGATTAGGAGCCAGCTGAAATGAAATTCATAACCCTGATCTTGTGCTTCTCGGTAGTCTAGTTCCAACTGGTTAACTAGGTACATCGCTCGGTTCATCTGTAGGCCTTCTGCGCACTTCCCTGCGAGGTCACCGACAAAGCTAGTGACCTGTGTAGGTCGGTTATTCCTTACTAACTTTCTAGCTATTAGTTGACATGCTAGGCGCACTGCGCCACTCTAAATGGAAGCTACCTAGCCTCTTGTTCCCTTCTCAACATTGCCATATGTATCCTTGATCTTCTGTGCTAGTGCAGGATCTGTGGCCTTTCTCGAGTAGAAATCTTGCGGGTCGGGTCCTTGCATACTCAGTCCTGTGATCCTGTGGATGAGCGTTGGATCGATTGTAATACGACGGTCTAGCCATAAGTATCCACCATGGTAACACGACAATATCATCTTGACACATGCATTGACTTCCTGGTGTCTTCTGAAGTGTGGCATCTTCATGACATTCAACAGGGTGGACTGCGTGAGGTTCATCGTCCATGGCTAGGGAATTATCTTTGAATTCTTCCCCTTTGTTCTGGTTAGGTACTTGTATAGGGCAAGAATACCATAGATCTTGCGATTTTTGAGGTTGAAGTCGTTGAACGTCAATGCTGTGGTCTTATCCTACTCTACTCAAACTTCACGTATCCCCTTCGGGAGGTATGCAATGACCATGTTGTACTCGAAATATCTTGGCATACTATCATGATTCACCGTGCCAGCCAAAGGCAGGATGTAATCAGGAAATATGGTTGGAATCAGCTTCTCATTTGCTAGGTCGTCTTTGTTCTTGGTTCTCTTTTCCGCTGAGGGTCGGGATGATCTGGCTCCGCCAGCAGTTGACGGAGAGGCTTGCAGTCCTCTCGTTGATGACGCTTGTATACCTGCAGACATCGACATTACTCGTTCAGTCATGAGGTCGATGAGAACTTCTTTGACAACTTTCTCTACAACGTTGAACTTGTCTGACATACATGCTCGGGGGTTGGAAATCTCAGGTTCGAGGAGTAACTTATACACTACAATGGGATAGAGGACAATAGTGCAATGATCACTATGTAAAATCAATGAGTCTGCAGGCTCAAATTCACTGTTAGCAAAAGTGTTCTCGGTGCATGGCGTGACGGGATAAATAGATAACTTGGCAATGGATCTCTTGGAACATGTGAGAAGCCTTCATTAACTCTGTTATGTCCGTTATGGTGCGGTCCCAACGGTCTAGTGGCAAGTTGTCTAACCATTAATTCCTTTCTTCTCGTTCGGGGCATCAGTCAAACGGTTATACTGTCTCTAACGACTATATTGCTTTGCCATGGCGAAGTTCCATGTGACGATGTTCTAGTATTCCGACAAAGCTCTAATTTTGTAAATTTTCCCTCTGCGAAGTTCCCTCTAGAACCTTCTGTAACTTTTTGATCTTAGCTCTCTTCTTACTTATCTTTCTGGCCTTCTTTCCAGTGAGCTTTGTCTCGAAATTCCTTTTTCCATTCTAATTCTTATCTTCTTTTGGCGTAGTAACTTCGCGCTATTGGGATTTTCTGGTAGAAATCATGCGTAATACTTCATCTGTATCTGGAATAGGTACTACAATCTTCTGTGGGTCTTCTAGTGTTCTTCCACCTTCGACATTCTAGTCTTTGGTTTTAAGTAGCTTCACTTGGTTCTCCTGTTCTTCAATCAAGTGTGTGATCTTCCTAGTCATGAAATCTTTTAGCTCTTACTTCTTTTGTTCTAAGACTTATTTTTCTTCCCTTCTGGCCTAATCTCTTTCAATCCAAGGTTTCCCAAGCAACATAGTAAATGGAGTGTTGTCCTCAATAAATTTAACAACTTTGAATTATTCTTCTGTCGAATTTCCATTGGCACTCATAGATATCTGGGTAAGCTTTCCACATAGGTTTATCAGCTTTCCTTTGAATAGTCTTATTCCTCCTAATGAGGGAATCATAGCAGGCCTTCCTATAGCTTCCCAAGTTATTTCTATCATGATATTCACCTATGTTTCCTCATCCAGAACACAATCAATGTTGAAGTCTCTTATTCTTACTTCAATACATTCTTTTTCTTTGAAGACCTCTAATAAGCTGATATGTCGGTGATCATTCAGGGTTTCTTTCATCTGTATCAATAATTTTCTTGATTCTTTCTGGGGTTCTGCCATAATCTTAGTTTCTTGACTTTGCTCGTGGTCTCCTTGTCTCATATTCATCTTTTCAAGTTGAGCAATCATTCTAGGGAAATCCAAAACTTCATGGTCCATAGCTTTGCAACAAAGACAACTGGGTTTTCTACCAAGGCATTCCTTAGCCAGATGTCCCGGTCTTCTGTAATTGTAATAAAGGGTTAATCCTCTCTTTCTCTTAAATGATTCTCATCTCTTCATGTACTGCATGTTAGAATCATAATAGCTAACCTGCAAACATTTCTTTCTAGGATCCTGCATCCACTTGTTAGTCCAAACATTCTTTCTATGCATAGGTATAACATATCTTTCACTATTCTTATCAGATCTACACATGTCAAATCTTCTTTCATCTATCAGTGCCCTAATTTTCAAGCTAGGACATAATCTATCAAACATACCTAGATCCATATTGTTGAAACAAAAATTTCCACTTATATTACTTCTACAGAACACAAATCTTCCAGATCTAAAACTTTTCACTATTCTTACCTTTATCAAAGCACAGAGCTTCCAAATCTTACCTATTTTCTTCAAATCTAACCTCTTTTCCTGGCACAGAGCTTCACAGGTCAAGTGGAATGTTGCGCACTAGGGCAACAGATCTATGCATGGAGCTTTCACAGTTTCAAGTCGGATCTTTGCACAAAGCTTCTTCTTCCTCAGTTCCCAACAATCATAGTTTCAGGTCGGATCTTTGCACAAAGCTTCTTCTTCCTTAGTTCCCAACAATCATAGTTTGAGTTCAAATCTTTGCACAAAGCTTCTTCTTCCTCAATTCCCAACAATCACATTTTCAAGCCTTGACAACAGAACCATTTGTTGTCATAGGGGCAAAGCCAGGGTTCAGCGCTACAACAACGCACCAACAAAACCCTAACTACCGACCCTTTTGGCAACACTTGCGAAGTAGATGAAGTCTCACCTGAGCTAGAGGTAGGGGTGGTTGTAAGACTCAGGTGCTTGCAACCTTAGCTGGGACATAGATCTGTGATTGTAATACTTTAACAGAGCACTTAGCACCGACAATTCATCAATATTTAACCACTATCTACTCCGCAGATAAAACAGAGCATCACATCATTCATTCAGATCTGATGTATCTAAGCACTTATCATAGAGAGGTAGATTAGATCTAGCAAATTCAAGCACTAAGCAAATTCACATAGGTAAAATCTAACATCCATATACATCATTAGAACAAAGCATAAACAGATCTATCTATCTATATCAAATCACTTAGCAAGTAAAGACATAAACACATCAACACATCACACAAAGCATAGCAACACAACATGTATGTGGTTCACCCCCACCCTGGGGCTACGTCCACCAACTCTTCTTCTTTGTTATCTTCAATCAAGCTTCTTACAGGCACATAGCATCAAAATCCTACTCCGCATAGGACAAGAGATATGCGCGCACCTCGCCAGATCCCCCTTCCCTGAGCTAGGATACAACACTAAGCCTTCTATAAGCACTTTCACTCAGCTTTGCAAGATTCACACAGGATGCACATAGCACTTGCAATCCTTTGATCACATAGATTGATCACTAGCACTTAGCCCAATATCACACAGATATACCTCCCAATATCACACAGATATACCTATGCCTATGCCTCTCCTTACATTGCCTAGACATCTATTTATACTTTACAAAATAGGCCTAAACATGGGTAAACCCATGGACTAACATCCCCATACCCGTTACATAATCCCAAATCCCAAAAAGGACCCAAAAAGGGGCTGAGATCCCACAATCTCTACTTCATCTTGCGCTTCATCTTCAACATGCTGTCGAAGTCCCAAAATAGGTCAAACTTGACCAAGGATCTCCCAAAACTTCGTCAAGGGACAACATGTTGTACCACCATCCCGCCAAGGGAAACCACTTGACCCATTGTGTCTATTTATCATATGCAAAGAAACAAAGATATCCTTCTAGACATTTGTTTACAATCTTAGTTTTCTCATCGGATTGAGGATGGTAAGATGAATTGTGAGCCAATTGAGTACCCAAAGAAGAAAATAATTTAGTCCAAAACTTTTCAACGAATATTGGATCTCTGTCACTTACAATAATATTGGGGACTCCATGTAGCTTTTGAACTATTTTCATGAATGTTGTGGCTACTATACTTTCTTTAAAAGGATGAGAAAGATAGCAAAAATGGGCATACTTGGTCAATCGATCCACTACTACCATGATGACAGTATTTCCTTCAGTTTTGGGTAAACTTGTAATAAAATCCATTGAAACTTCTTCCCAACATTGAATTGGTGTAGCTAATGATTGTAGGAGACCCAACGTCTTGATTGTCTCTCACTTATTTTGTTGGCAGACCAAACATTCAGACACAAAATTTTGAACATTAGTTTTAAGACCTTCCCAGAAAAAATCTTTCTTGATCCTGCCATACGTTTTCAAAATGTCTATAGGAGAAGTGTGCAATTCCAGAAAGACCTTATGTTTGAGTTGGGAATTCTTACATAAATATAGGTGATCATGATACCATATCAAATCATTATTGCATACAAAATCATATTTTCCTGAGCATCCTCTCTGGTTTGCAACATTTGTCCCAACAACGTTTTGAGGTGCCAATACAATTCTACGGTCTTCTATTATTTGTTTCTCATCCTTGTGTGTTTCCCACATTGAGAACAAAGTTGGAAATTCCTTCATCCACCTCACGATTTGCTGTTAATCTTTGCTCCATACATATTCATCTTCCATGTCCTTTAGGTGAGCATGATAATGTGGCGGGGTTGCCACCAAAAAATAGGTCGGCCTTGCATTGCACGCTAGTACTGGAGGTCCCCTCTCTAGAATTATGGTTGGATGGCTCCATTGGAGCTCCACACCCACGCCTGTAGCCACGTCAATATCCTTGTCTAGGAGCCATCAAACCTAGGGCGCTTCCCAGAAGTCAAAGCTTAAATGTATCAGGGATGGGTGGGGTGTCGACCTATAGTGATCCAAAATGGCGTAGTAATCTCCCTTGATGCCTATACCTGCTGCCTTGTCTCGAATCTCTTCATGGTTCCTATTGTCCTGGGGATCAAACACTTGCCAAGTTTCCTTTGCTCGAGCCTTCCACATTCTGCAGATGTAAACTATCCCGAAGGAACCAGTGATCAAGGTGCTGATACTTCTTTCACTTGTCATTTATTCTAGTATTAACGAGCCTGGAGCTGGCACTGATGTTCTCATACGTGAGATGACATGTCACATTCATTCCCATCTATGGGGAATCCATGCATTCAATGGGCACTATCCCTAATATTGGTTGCATCCCCAACACCCCATAGGGGGGAAAATATTTCAGAATATTATAAAATCTATTGTGAGGAATTGTTCTAGTAAAATATTCATGACAGTTTATAGAGCATCTCTTATGAAGGAAAAAAAGTTAATTGTCTCAATTAACCTAATTTTAGAAAATCTAACTCTTTAATTATGATTTTCTCATATTTTAAAAAACACTATATTATTAAGTCACTCAATTAATTTACTATTTTGTTAATTAAATAAGTTAGAAAGAAAAAGATAATTGG
>ML784959.1:464364-477278 GCA_009831015.1 Picea engelmannii
AGTTATAGGATGGTTTGCGTAATAAAAAGCTAAATCAACCCGATCCTTCAGTTATGTGGTAATAAAAAAACTTACCAGATTGCAATGCAGGAGGCCTAATTATGGCCTAGTTGGCGTTGATTTCTTTTGTTGGTCTCTTAGTTTTCTTCTGTATTGTTAGTTTTCTTTTGTTGGTCTCTTAGTTTTCTTCTGTATTGCATCAGTTCAATGACCACCTGCATGGCATCAACAATGGCCATCCCCCTTATTCCTCGAGGAAGCCAACCAATGCATCCGCATGCCGACCAGCTGCCCAGGCCGTTCAAGGTGCGAATCCCCAAATCAATCCCCGCTCGAGCAATTAATCCCTGCCGATGCGCATGGGTTCTTGCAGTCCTTCGACTCCTTTCTTCCATAATTGAAATTACGAAGCGTACACATAGTCCAATAACCATTAAGGTGAAACTACCCATATTCAAATTCCCTGGTGTCCTCCGCGGACTGCACCAAATGCCAATTGGCGCACATATAAAACTCCCCTATGGGATGCTAGAACTCTGTAACTGAAGGCGTCCCATAACTGCTTTTCTGGTATCGCACTGTGTTAAGTCCCCTTGCTTATTCAGCCTGCGAGCCCGGTGCTCTCAGAGGGCAGCAGCATTCCGATTTGAGGCTCTCTCTGCCTTCACAGAGTGCCCAATTGCCAATTGGGTATTATTATCATTATTCTCATATGGCTAAGATGACAAGGGAAGAAGAGGCTAAGAAAATTGAAACGAAGTATGCTTCTCTGAAAGAAGATTACGTGGAGCTCCAGCGGGTATGTATGTTTTGGGTTTGAGCAATTGTGTCCGCTCTGCAAACCAAATCTCGCAGAGCCAGACCAACAAAATCTGATTTCTGTTTGGTTCTGTACATGGTTTTGTGATTTATTTGTTTGTTTTTGGTCTTTTCAATGTGTTTCAGCATATGAGGGCACTGAAGAAAAGAGCTAAAATAAACAAGGATAAAAAGAAGCGGTTGGAGGCAGAAGTCAGGTTTGTTGGTCTTTTCCTTTGATGGTATTCTAGATGTGGTTTCTGCTTTTGTGAAAGGGTGGGGCGTCTATTGATATAGTGCGGGACTTCAACGGGAATGGGGTTTCAAGCATATTTTTTGGGTGGTTTCTCTCTTGCTGTCACTGAAGATAGCAGGAAACAGTTTATTGTGTTACTGAAAATCGTTTGTGCTTTAGTTTTAGGAATTGTGGTTTTTGTTAGTATCATGGTGTTTTAGTGTAGGGAATGTGTTGGATGCAGACTGATTTTTTTTGTTTTATTTTGGAGTATTACGTGTTGGAGTATCTAGGCTTTTAGACTTTTAACTTTTACCATCACTCTGTACATCTAGGGCTTGCAAGTAGAAATGGACTAATGGGTATTTTTATCATTGCCCTTCCTGCCAATCGCCTTTTGTTTGAGTAACTGTGTTGGACATTTTATCTGAGGGTGAATTAAAGAGTGTCCATGGTCATTGAAACCATTATATGCAAAAGCAGGAGCATGCATGCAGTGGTGGATTGATGAGTTGTTACCACTCCCTTCTCTGTCAATCCACTTTATTTTGAGTGATTGTTGTATCCTTCAGCAGAGTGTGATTTGATGTTTGTCCCAGGTCACTGAGACCACTATAAGCAAAATCATAAGCACATAGACTGTGAGAATCAAATATTCATAAGTGGTCAATGCATGCCTCCCAAGCCATATCCCGACCACCAAGGCAACCATAATGCAGGTGGCTAATAATTATGGAGTTAAGTTTATGCCCTAACTTTCTTTAGCTTAAGTTCAAAAAACTTGTGATGTAGCTGGAATGCTTATTTTTTGGGGGGCATATCTTTTTTTTCCAAGGAAAAAATATATGTATTGATATTTGAAGGAGAAATCAAATACACGTGTTCTAGCCTTTTGGCTCCATTAACAAGCAAAATCAAGGTTGTCCTCAGCAGATTGTCCTTTTCCTATACCTGGACAAATACAGTCATCCTTTCTGCCTTTGTTACAAAACAGACTTTCACAAAGTCTTCCATACTTGACAGACCTATAATAAAAAACATGGAGAAACTAACTAGAATTCAAAACAAGACAAATTGTAGAGCTAAAAAACAAGTACTGCTAGCTTCAGAAGAAAGACAGATTGACAACATTAATTCTTGAACAGACAATGTTCCTTCTTCCAGGTAGATGACTTCCTATGAGAGCTGGTCAGCTTTGTGATTGAATTCTCTGAATACACGTTTCAAGGAAACCTTCTCAAAGAGAGCTTTAATCTCCAGTATCCTTTCCATAATGGGCTACAAAACTATATTAGAGATTTGTACTTCATCATTTGCCCGATCCATCACCAATTTGGAGTCCCCAATGATTTTTGGGGAGCATATCGATTTGAAGAACTTGGTCCTTTCATGTCCCAATAAACCTATGTCCCCCAATCTCCCTTGAATGATATGGTACGTTCAAATAGGTAATGCAATATTGGAGTTTGTTGTTTGCTAAAAAAAATGTTAATCTGCTTGCATTGCACAGATTGGCTTTTTCAAACCCAAATAACCCCAAATTCTGCGTTTTTTATTTTATTCTTATATTTGTTCTAGGTGTGCAATCTTAACCTTGTTTAATATATTCATTTTGTACCCCAATATGACTTGGTTTTGACGAGTATGAATTTGGTTGGGTGCATATGTTTTGATTCATTTGCTAGTATGGAAGAATGTTAGTCTGCACAATTTGCATTGCATACCTTAGTCTTTTTTCATATCCTGATAACCCCAAAACCTGTGATTTTGATTAGATTTGGTATTTTTGAAAAAGGGAACAATTTTAAGTACTGTTTAATCTATACTTTCAGTATCAGATTATGAATTCATTTCAATGAGTATGAATTGGGTTGGATGCATATGATTTGGTTTAGGTTAGTTTATGCAAAAGGGCTATAATATTGCCAATATGTTAGGTGAAGTGTAAATTATAACATTGTGTTCATATAATTTATACTTATGTGCAAGAATTGTTAAATAAAGTGATCTATATGCAACTTATAACAGTTCTGTACATCTTTTATGAAACTTTCTTGCATGTATGATACAAAAGTTTCTCGAGTATTTTCTTTGAGCATCATGTTTTTCAACTCTTGATCAATGTTTTCTTGTGTTTGTGTGTCTCTCTCACCTTTCTGAAAAAAGTCTCTTCATACCCTGATAACCCCAAAACCTGTGATTTTGATTAGATTCTGGTATTTTGAAAAAGGGAGCAATTTTAATTATTGTTTAATCTATACTTTTAGTATCAGATTATGAGTTGATTTCAATGAGTATGAATTGGGTTGGATGCATATGATTTGGTTTAGGTTAGTTTATGCAAAAGGGGTATAATATTGCCAATATGTTAGGTGGAGTGTAAACTATAATATTGTGTTCATATAGTTTATACTTCTGTGCAAGAATTGTGAAATAAAAGTGATCTATCTGCAACTTATAACAGTTCTGTAGATCAGTTATGAAACTTTCTTGCATGTACGATAGAAAAGTTTCTCGAGTATTTTCTTTGAGCATCATGTTTTTCAACTCTTGATCAACGTTTTCTTGTGTTTGTGTATCTCTCTCATCTTTCCGAAAAAAGTCTCTTCATACCCTGATAACCCCAAAACCTGTGATCTTGATTAGATTTTGGTATTTTTGAAAAAGGGAGCAATTTAAAGTATTGTTTAATCTATACTTTTAGTATCAGATTATGAATTGATTTCAATGAGTATGAATTGGGTTGGATGCATATGATTTGGTTTAGGTTAGTTTATGCAAAAGGGTTATAATATTGCCAATATGTGAGTTGGAGTGTAAATTATAATATTGTGTTCATATAGTTTATACTTCTGTGCAAGAATTGTGAAATAAAAGTGATCTATATGCAACTTATAACAGTTCTGTACATCTGTTATGAAACTTGCTTGCATGTATGATATAAAAGTTTCTCGAGTATTTTCTTTGGGCATCATGTTTTCAACTCTTGATCAAAGTTTTCTTGTGTTTGTGTAACTCTCTCACCTTTCTGAAAAAAGTCTCTTCAGTTTTTTTTCACAGATGTTGCTTTTGACAATTGATTTGAGGTTTTTCAAATGTTTCCTAATCAAATGATAAATGATGCTTGAATTCCAGATTTTTGCGGCGCAAATACCAAATGTTTACAGAAAAGGATCATGAGGAGCCAGCAGATCCATCTGTATTCCCAGAATCTGGCACTCAAGCTCTTTCAATTTATAGAAGATCCAAAGAGCCAACTGAAGTGTTGGCTATTGAAGATGAGCCTGCAAGAGATGGATTGATTGGGCTACAGGCATTGATGTCAACAGATCACTGTACCTCCCCTGAAATGGTATGACTTTATGCAAACATATTCATCTAATTGTTTAACACAGCCTTTATTTCCATTGATTGGAATGGAATGCTAACTGTTCTATTCTCCTATGTTGATATGTTCAGACTGGACTACAGCCTTCCACTACGAGGATGATGCCACCTTTGACGGTGCCTCAGGGTTTATTGGTCACACCTGTTTCAGCTACGAGGATGATGCCACCTTTGACGGTGCCTCAGGGTTTATTGGTCACACCTGTTTCAGCTACGAGGATGATGCCACCTTTGACGGTGCCTCAGGGTTTATTGGTCACACCTGTTTCAGCTACGAGGATGATGCCACCTTTGACGGTGCCTCAGGGTTTATTGGTCACACCTGTTGTCAAGCCAGCCATCAAGAAGAGGCAAAATAATGGGCTAGTCAGTGCCCAGAAGCGATCTAAAGTAATGAACTGTTATGTTGCTAGATTTGGATCGGTTCTTTGTGATTCCTAATCTATTGAGTGGTTGATTTCTAGGTTGGTCCTGGTGACTGGTAAAACCTTGAGGCTTGAGTAGACATTGATATTTTATTACTCTTAGTGAGTGCACGCCTAATAGAGAGCTTGGTGGCTTGATCTAGCTAACATTGTTGATTTCATATGTATTCTATAACGCCTTGGGTGACTTGTAAACCTAAAGGTGTTCTACAAGGTTTGGAAATAGTAGAGAAAGGCTCAAGAGCAAGTTGTAAGGTTTTAGAGATTTCTTGTAAGCCAAGACAATATGTAAAGCCTTGAGATGCATGTTAGGTTTTAAGTGTGGCTTAACACTTGAGGTTTAGACTCTAATCCTTATTGGCAATTTATGCTAGGTTCATGCCATGGACTTGATTCTGGTTGCTCTACCTCGTGGGATCTTTTTATTGTTGAGTTGTTTTGTGAGGGTTGGAATGCTTTCTAAGTTGTCTTACAGTTGGATTGAGAGAATCTAGAGTGGGATTGAATCTAAGTATATTCCTTCTTTGTAGTGAGTGCAACCAACACATTGTTGCGAGGTATGTGGTATGAGTCTGCAATGTTTGGAATAATAAGCTTCAGAAAGTTAACCAAACACATTATATTGAATTATAATTTTGTTGGGTTGCTTAATATTAAGTGTTGGTTTTCTTAGTATTTATCTAAATATTTTAGCTTATTTAAATTTTAGAAATTTAAATTCATTATAAGTGGATGGATATGAAATGGGTCATAATAATGAGTTTCCAGACAACTAATCTGGGAAAATGAAAAAAGTGGAAATACAAAATGTTAAAAAACACTAATTTACATGATTAATTTACTTTCATGTTTATAAACATCATTATTAAATGTGGATGTTAAATGTTTAATTAAAACTTGATTGTAATTATAATTTTTATTTTAATAATTCAGTGGAAAAGAGTACTTAATATAACTAATATGAAAGATCACAAGAATATTTCACTTATTAATTAATTAATACAATACATTTACTCATACTCTCATCCAAATGTTACACATCTCACAAAGCTCATACTCTCGTCCAAATATCACACATAAAAACATGTCCTAACCCTAAGTGTAACCCTACGCTTGGACATCTACAATAAATTATAAAATCCTTGGCTTTGAGTGTTTACTTTGTTCTATTGTCAAGCTTAGTTCTGCTCTTCCTCCTGCCAACCATGATTTCTTTCAAGCCTTCTTGTCTTTGACAATGGCTGCTAAAATTTTTAGGTTTCATCAGACACTACATTATTTGTGTTTGACAAATTTGTGAGACCCAAAATCAAACTCAAGAGATGTTGTAGAGGTCCAATGAAAAAGCTAAGGCCAGAACGGATAACAAAGTGTAGCCAGAATTGCTTCGATCACTGATACTACTACTCACAACAAGGTTACCAAATAAAAAAGAGCCCAAAAGATACCAAATCCTTTTGGGTCATAGTTGGGGTGAGCAGCTAATCAAATCCATTCACAAAGAATGTAGAACAATATCTCTCCAAGAGTCGGTCCTCCCATCAATTTACCCGGACTCTTGGTGGCGCTAGAAGCCGATTTGGCCAGAGGAATACAATTAAATAGATGCAGATAAATTCAACCCTGTGATGGTAGGAGAGTTAACCCTAAGTTTCTATCCAATTGGTTAGCAGGCAATAGGTTCATCCAAGGAAATCAATTATTGAAATCACATTTACTCAGCTTATATGTTATTTTACACTGCATACATCCATGTAACACTGACTCAGTATGTTGTTTTTTTTTTAGTTTTTTTTTAATTTTCATCTTCTTCTATGAAATAGCAGAGTAAAACGACTGTAAAAATCCAAGGTTACTGAGAATTGTACCTCAATTATGACCTCTTCCCATCGAAATGAAATATAATATCTTCAAGAACTCTCAAGGACATGTATCTTTTCAAGTGCATTATAGGCTCCTTGTTAGGGGATGATTATCTTTGACTAAATTAAAATATAGTAGCTCCCACGAAATAGTCAATAATTAATTAAACTTCTTACAATGGGTATCTGAAATGTGTGACAGACATTTCTTCCATCCAGTAGCTAGGACCCAAATCTCTACAGCCCACAAAAGATCACAATCACCGACCAACACAAGAAAATGGTTTCAAACTCTTAAAATTTAATTAACATAGTTTGAGTTTTAGGTTGAAACTGCTTTGATAAATATTCTCACATTTTGGACATCGTCATTCAAGCTTGGTACATGGAGTAGATTAAGTTCATCACACCCTACTTGGTAGATGGAGTAGATTAAATTCATCACACCCTAAAAAGATATGAATGCATATTTAAATGACGTTCATGAATGAATGAATCTAAAATAGTGTAACTTTTATGTTTACAACTGTTTGACTTTATAGTGCTTTGGGTTTATTAGTAATATACTGCTAGCAAAAATTAAATTCAAATCATTCATTAAGGAGGTTAAATGTTGAAAGCATCTCATGTATATAGGTTACGTATAGATGTTGTCTCCATTTAGGTGTTATTGGATGTGATTATATTCATTTTAAAGGGCGTTGTCAGATGTGATTATATTCATTGTAAAGGGTGGCGATAGTAGACATGCATGCTGATAATATTGTACAAGTTATAATAATTGTGACCCAAATCCAGGCACATCATGATTTGGATGAGTGTTGAGTAAGCAAACACATGCAATTAGTATAAAAATAATAATAATAATACCTCAGGGACTTAATCTTAGTGAGTGTTATTAGCACCTTCAATGAAGAGAGAAAAATCAATATTACATCTCTTTGTTCTTTTCCTGTTAGGTCACTATCACAAACAAACTTTGAAACATAAATGAGAAGCTCAATGGGTGCTAGAAACCAATGCATTTAATAGGACTTCATTTATATGMAAAAWTTTGGTTGTTTGTTGAGCTCGAATCTAGTAAACTTTGAAACATAAATGARAAGCTCAATGGGTGGTAGAAACCAATGCATCTAATATAACTTCATTTCTATGCAAAATTTTGGTTGTTTGTTGAGCTCRAATTTAGTCACTAGTAAAGTAGATGTTTTGATCATGGGATAATTGCCACACACTAAAAATATTGCCTAGAAGTATTTAGGTTATACATCAATTATTTAATCATTTTCTGTTKTCATTAGTTTATGATCCTAAATATCATGCATGTTTTAGTTCCATATCTAAAAATACAATTGCATATAGTTGGGTAAAGCGCAATTAGATCTAGGCATCCAAATATTAGTGTGTGTGTGTGTGTGTGTGTGTGTGTGTGTGTGTGTGTGTGTTACAAGAGTGGCATGAAGAATTTTTTTGTCTATAAGATGAAACCTACACCCAAGTAGAGTTCTAATTGATTCAGGTGATTCCATGTTTAGGGTTTCTAGTTGATAGTCTGGTGATCTTCCTTAGGTATTCTTTCTATTAACAAGGTTATTCTATCCCCAATATTCAATTCGACTGACATCCCTCATAAGAGTTAGGCTCACTTTTAGATAGTTCCTCTAATAATCAATAGAACACCTCATCGATTGAAAGCAACGGCAACAAGAAAAAAAACACTTTCCTTTCTAGGCAGGTGTTTTGGATCTAGATCAAACTGGCCCAGTTAGTTTTATTCATTCATCTGTTTGTTGTTGTTTCATTTTCTTCATTTTCATCATTTGCATTAACAACTCGTTCAATAGTAGTTCACCAGTCAGGGATTTACCTGTAAGTATCTCTTTTTTCAAGGTCACATGATTTGGAATTTATGAATTATGTATTTCCATCATTTAGGATCTCCTATTTCAAGGTCACTTGGCCCATAATCCCCAAATTATGCATTTCATCTGGAGTTTGGCAAGCTTCCAAGCTTCATATGCTTTCACTTGGTTGAAAATATAGCTTAGAAACTCACTATATCAAACTCAAATTTCAACCTCCTATTAAGTTTCATTGTACTTAATGAGCAGAAACACTAGATGATATAGATCTAAAACTAAATCAGGAGCGGAAATAACTCATAACAACAGACAAAATAACACATTTGGCACCATAAGTTCTGGGCAATGCACCATGAAGAATACACAGAAAAGAAATGAGAGCTTAAGGAGTAATTTCTTATTCATCTCTAGGGAAAATCAGAGATTTACAACAACAATTATATCAACATGAAATACACAGACTTATCTCACTCTCTAGCACAATATCCCTCTAGAAAACAATGCCAAATTGTGTTCTGAACAGAATGCCTTGGTTGTATTGCCTGTGTGGCCCACTACACTCAACAAACAACCACAAAACTCCTAGAAAATCATGCCTGGGAGCTGATGTACAGTATAGTACCTTTTTGTATGGAATACTCCAACAAAATTGTCTTGGAATTTGTGCCAAATTGTAACAGAGTTGGATGCCACGAATTCCATTCCTTTCTCTTGATGTACAACCCTTCCTGTAGCAGTTGTACGGATAATATTTAATGTTGCAATATCTCTATAGATGCATGCAAATCCCTCTCCTAGGGATGCATGCCAATCTCTCTTGTTGCTTCCCTTCCCTCCAAGCTAAGAAACCTCTCTTGGAAAACATGATCCTTCACCTTCCCTCTGAGCTCTCCTCAAGATGTGTGCCCTCTCTCTCCCTCATGAGTTGTCTTTAAGCAATTTCAAAATGTAACTCTTCTAACCCTTTATCTCCCTTGAGTGACTCTTCACTTTCCCTTGAGATCAACGGTCACAACTTAATCATTCATTGAGGTCATTTAAGTCACTAAAGTGACCCATAACATCTTAAAGTCACTTTTACATTTAAAATATAAAAGACCCAACTTTATAAAATCACTTTATAAAGTTACTTTATAAAAACACATTATAAAGTCATTAGGGAGAAATGTTCTCAATCACTTCCGCATGTTGGGCGTCGCCTATGCAGAAGTACCTTCGAGCTATTGATTTTAACACTCCCTCTTGGAAAGAGAGGTACTTCTAGTATCACCACCAAAATTCGTCTCCAACTCATCAACTGCCATAGCTAATCCTCCTGTGCTAAAAGTATCTGTTCCCTTTGAACAAGAAGCCACTACTCCCACTGCATTGGAAGCCTATGTTGTTACCTCTGTTGTTCCACGAACAAAAGACATGCTCCTAGGAGATTGCACACTCTCCTTCGCATCCATCTGTGTCGACTCATGCCTGTTGAGTCCTCTGAGAGTATCGGAAGAGGACTGGGTCCCCGGTATCAACTCTCTCTCCCATGCAACCTACCCACTCTCCAACATCGAATATGAATCCATAAATCCACTAGACCCCAACACAGGTTGACCCAACAACCTGTACAACCTCTCATACCCGACACCAAGCATCATTGTTTTTTCTGGAGTAGCTCCCTTTGGATATAGAAATACCCTGCCACAGTAGAATGCCACTCCAAATCCATCAACCTCCAAAGTTGACAGTCAAAGTAAGTGAACCATCATCTTTGGAACATGCAATACTCCGACAACCTCCAAAAATCCTCCTGACTCTATCTAGAATCTAAAACTTCCAACCCCCTTCACTGCAAGTTGTGGGTCGGTACCAACACCCACCCAACAATCTGAGTCTATTTCTAAAAGACTCAGGAACACTAACCTCATCCTTTTCATATGCTAGGAAGATCCATTGTCCTCAAACCATACTTCAATGTTGTAAAATGCTAGGCAACCACTACCCAAAGGACCAGTCATAAGAGAAAAAACCCTCTCATGTCTATCAACAAACTCTGCAATCTCTGTTGATGCTGACACTTTTGGTTTAGGCTTCTTCTCCTTCTTGTTCGGACACTTGATAGTGTAGTGGCGATTCTTGTAACATACAAAGAATCTCACCTTGCTCATGTCCTTCTTCTTTCCATTGCTTTTTCCCACAAGAGCAACATTCTTGTCATCCGCACCATCCATTTCCCTCTCCCGAGACCCCTCCTATATCTCCTCCCGTGTAAAGTCATCCCACAATATTCTCCAATCAAGGAGATTCTCTCTCCCCACCACACACTTCATGAAAACCTCCCACTCCTTGGTGAAGCCTTTGAGGGATATCCACACCAAATCTGAGTCTAGGCTTCCTTCACTTCATGGGATTTGATGCAAGTACTAGCACGATGGTATTCACAAATGACCATAGCTAGTTCTCCTAGAGAATCCTTGTGATTCTAACCTTCCACTGCAGGTAGTTGGAGATCCCCTCCAACCTATCTTCATATCTGAGTCTAGAAGTCATATTTGTCCATCTGACAAAGAACCTCTTCTTTCTCCCCTCTTCCAAGAAAAAACCTCAACAAATCACTTGTTGTCCCAAGTGTCAAAGCTACCCACTGAACTTCAGAGCCCTAGCTCTGATACCATGTTGAAAATATAGCTCAGAAAATCACTATATCAAACTCAGATTTCAATCTCCTATTAAGTTTCAACAGTAAAGTATTAAAACCCACTACAAAATTATACTTAATGAGAAAACAAAATAGATGATATAGATCTGAAACTAAATCAACAGCGGAAATAACTCACAACAACAGACAAAATAACACATTTGACACCATAAGTTATGGGAAATGCACCATGAAGAATACACAGAAAAAAAAAATGACAGCTTAAGAAGTAATTTCTTATTCATCTCTAGGGAAAATCAGAGATTTACAACAACAATCATATCAGCATGAAATACACAGACTTATCTCACTCTCCAACACAACATCCCTCTAGAAAACAGTGCCAAACTGTGTTCTGAACAGAATGCCTTTGTTGTACAGCTTGTACGACCCAATACAGTCAACAAACACCCACAAAACTCCTAGAAAATTGTGCCAAGAGATGTACAATACAATACCTTGTTGTATGGAATACTCCATCAAAATTGTCTTTGAATTTGTGCCAAACTGTAACAGAATTGGATGTCTGGAATTCCATGCCTTTCTCTTGTTGTACGACCCTTCCTGTAGCAGTTGTACAAACAATATATAATGTTGCAATATCTCTAGAGATGCATGCCAATCCCTCTCCTAGGGATGCATGCCAATCTCCCTTGTTGTTGCCCTTCCCTCCAAGCTAAGAAAACTCTCTTGGAAAATGTGACCCTTCAACTTCCATCCAAGCTATCCTCAATATGTGCGCCCTCGCTCTCCCTCATGAGTTGCATTTAAGAAATTTTTAAATGTAACTCTTCTAACCCTTCATTTCCCTTGAGTGACTCTTCACTTTCTCTTGAGATCAACGATCACGACTTAATCATTCATTGAGGTCACCTAAGTCACTAAAGTGACCCATAACATCATAAAGTCACTTTTATATTTAAAAATTAAAAGACTCAACTTTATAAAATCACTTTATAAAGTTACTTTATAAAAACACATTATAAAGTCACTAGGGAGAAATGTACTCAGTCACTTCCGCATGTTTGGCGCCGCCTATGCAGAAGTACCTCTGAGCTACCAATTCTAACACACTTCAACTTTTAAGCCTAAGCTTGTTCCCATCAATAATTCAAGTTCTAATATTGTTCCAACTGTTGCTCCTTCTAATGAGGATTCACCGCTCATTCAATGACAACTTACTAGATGGGGATCCACTTGGCTCACCAACACTAGTTCTCATTTCGGCTTAAGTTTGTAAATGTAAATATGTGAGTTAGGTCCAAATTCCATTTGGGTATAACTATGAATCAATAATATCATGGTGATTGTTAGCGATAAAAAATACAATGGTATTTTTTACAGTGTTTTCATTTCTCTCTACTTGACTTATTGCTTTCTTCAGTCTTTTGGCCAGTGTCTTAACCTCCAAGCTCTTCATCAAGCTCTTATTGATCACTTTTTCCCATATTAGATCTTCTTGTAACCAGATCACTTAAGGAGAATTTCAGGCCTATTCCAACTCCTAAATACAGAAGATAAATGTCTTTTGTAGATTTGAGGAAAGTTTTAAAGATCAATTTGAACTCTTATTCCGTTAAAAGATTAGCAGATTTGGTCAACTCTAATTTTAGCTTTAGTTTTCAAAGCAGGTGACTCATTGGCAGGTGGCAGAATTTTGTTAAA
>ML784959.1:513475-526910 GCA_009831015.1 Picea engelmannii
AACTATAATAACCTACATGCAACCATAATAATTGACATGCAAACACTTTAAACAAGAGAACGTCTGCATCAAACCCTAAAACGCATCCAGAAACCCCCAGTGTATCAGATCTGCATGTTAGAATAGGAAGATCGTGGCAAATATCTTGATCAGCCGGATCAGGGATATTTCAGAATGGACTTGATTTGAAAAATACTAAGGTTCCTTTCCCACCATAAGAAGTACAGAACAAAACAAGGAAGCGATACAAACTCACTACTTTCCATTTCTTTATTCTAGTCGAACTCCCACTCTTCTAGATTCCCCTCGTAAGAGACTATACAGGACTTTGATTTTTCTGCAACTTTTCTCCGCACCTGGCTTGCAAATGTACATTGGAAAAAAAAGGTGGTTTGTAGATTCTCACTCTAAAAGACATAAAGGACATCTACTTGGACCAAAACAACACCTTTTAATTAGGACATCCCAATTCAAGATCTTCTGCTTCATGGCTAACCAATACAATATTTTCATCTTCTCAAGAACTTTCCACTTCCACATGGATTTCCACCAGCTCTTGATTGCTTATTCAATTGACTCTTTCGCTATAAATAGATAGCCCAATTTACAATATAGGACCCGATATTTTAGTTTTTTTCTCAACATATGGAGTCTTAAGAAGCATAATCTAGACTTATGAAACATAATTTAAGAGCATTCGTGTATTATTTACATTGTGTTTCCATCTCACCTTCAAGGTTCAAAGTTGTCGCCAACTTCTAGATCGTTATGCCTATTAAATATAATCCTTGCACCACTTCATCATTTAGGGAGAATACACTCTAATCATGTAGTATCCTTACCAAGACTTCTAATAACTTATAGTTCCATGCCAATCCTTCCTAGGGGTCTTCTTCGATTCAAACATTTTTTCCATCACCAATGTGTCATTCTTCCCATTTTCCAATCAGTGGAAATGCATCCACCATTGCTTTCCATCTAATAGAACTAACCACCATTGAATTTATTGGACTTATGAATCATTCTTCAATTGTTTTTTCCATCCAAATACTTTGAAATGAGCACTCTTCCCCATATCATCATGTTGGAGATGAGCGCCCATAAGCTTTTCACTGCCAACTTTTTACTAAACAAGAACAAGTTCTCTATTACCCAACTGCCTAGCTCTTTTGGTCTAGCTAAATGAGTCCATTTAACCAATGAGGTTCCTTCTTCATTTTTCTTCCCCGATCACAAAAAATTGAAAAAATATTTGCGTATTTTGGAAATAATTCCCTTTGGTATCTTTTCAATGATTTCCAAATAAACTGGCATGTTGCATAAAACTATTTTGATTAAAACTAATATGCCACCTTGATATAAGAAACAATTTACCCAGTGGTCAATTCTGGCTTGGACCTTCACCACTAGCCATGACTAGTCTATATAGACATACGAATTGGGCTTTAATATGAACCCCAAATAATTCAAACCATCATCATAGTCTGAAGCTTCAAAAGGGAAGATAAGTTTGATCCTTTCTCTAGCCATTGTTTCTAGCTTATTGGTTCTGATAGAATATATCCTTTCATTAATAACCATCCTCGTCGCCATACATAATAGATCCAATATTTCTTTTAATTTCTAAATTCCGTTTACATTACTTGCACCAAAAAGTATAACATCGTCTACAAAAAGAAAATGGGTTAGAATTTCCAAAGAAGTAATCTTCATTCCCTTTAATAAAAAAATACTATTTGCCTCTTTTATGAGCCTGGACAAGCCTTCAACTACAATTAAGAAAAGGAAGGGAGACAAAGGGAATCCTTGAAGGATCCCTCAAGAATAATGGAAGAACTTTGAAGGGTAACCATTTATGAGTAGAGGGAAGGATGTCGAATCAACACATCCCATAATCCAGTTAATCGTCATCAAGTTCATTCCCATTTTTATCAGTGCTAAATGAATGAAGGTATAGTTGAATTTGTCATAAGCTTTTATAAGTCGATCTTGAGCACAAAGGAAGGAATATTTTGAGTTTTATATGGAATGCAAGGCTTCCTGAGCCAGTGACACAACATCATGGATTTGACGTTTGAATAAAAAACCAAATTGTTGTTGAAAGATTAATTTTTTTGAAAGATTAATTGTTGAAATATTGGTTTTCATTGAATTGTTGAAAGATTGGTTGTCATTGATGTCAACCCTTGAGAAGGAAGTTGACAAGTTGCATGTTAAGGTAAAGGAGTTGTAAACAAAATTTAACAAGCTACATGTCAGTTTCATGTTAAAGTAACTGTAAACATAAGTTAACAAGTTGCATGTCAGTTGCATGAGATCCTCATTACAACACGGAGAAGAGTTAATTGAAGATCACTTCTGTGAATACTAATTGGAATATATAAGACAGTGAGTCGAAGTCAGAGAAGTCCAGTGAGGGAAGAATCTTGTAGGAGTCGAGTGTATAGAGAAAAAATTAGAGATCCAAGTTCTTTGAGTAAATCCACAGGTTTCTGGAGGAAAAGTGCATACATCCGCAGGTTGCAGTGATGAAAACCGCAGACATCTATGAGAAAATAGTGTGTGGGTCATAGACCTGTGAGGGAAAGTTGTTGAAGAACATGGATATAAAAATCAAGTCAGCTACAGGTTGAAGGTATGTCTTCTTGTGTATGTTAGAGCGTGTATTCTGAATAAATCAAGATCATATATGTCTTAGTGATTCATAAGCATTTGATTTGAAGAACTCTCTTGTGGATCTTAGTATGAGGTATGCATGGTTGCAGTCTTGATGAGATATCAAAATCAGTAGCAACAACAGAAGTATCATGAAAGACAATAGCAACATGTTATCAGTTATAGCGATAGAGGTAGTGACAAATTGGTCTACATTTTTAGTTCAAGGCAGTTGGATGGGGAAAGGAAATGGGATTGTAGCCCCCTTCCTGTTGGAGCTGGTAAATTAGGGAGTTGGATCTTCCTTCAGGTTGCAGCTTATAAATAGGGGGTTGGAGTCTCCTTCCAGTTGTAGCTGGAGAAATAGGAAGTCGTTTCTTTCAATGAATGCACTCTTTGATAAATAAGAAAATCATTACATGGTTTTCTCCCGCATTCGGTTTCCTCGTAAAATATTGGTGTATTGTGTTTATGTGATATTTATGAATTGAATTATGGTGTTGATGATATATTGAATGCTAATGATAGACTATTTAACAATATTGGAGGTTTTATATTGTGATTAAAATTACTTATTGTGTTCATATTGATTCACCCCCCCTCTCAGTATTCCAACAATTGGTATCTGAGCAAGTCCTTTAGGAAGTAGTCTAACCACTAGAAGGAGATCATGGAATACACTGTTAAGCCCTAAATAGTGGAACATTACCCCTTAATTAGGGAAAATTACATTAGTAATATTATTTTATTTATGTCAGCTTGGGTCCATTAGTTGTAATTGTACCTCCTAGTCTCCTATATATTCCAAGGATACCTTTTCATTTGGAATCATCTAGTATTTGGAAATTTATGTGGTGTATAAGGAGTTTTCCCCCTCGAAGTGGCTTATTATCTGAAATTATCTCTTTTTCAAGGCGTTGAGTACTTATTCTGAGGTTTTTCTATGCTATATTGGTATTTGGTTCCTAACATTTGGTATAAGAACTCAAGGTCTTGGATTTTCGCTGCTACATCTGAGCCACATTGGGATTTTTGATATAAAGTTTTTTCTACAATGTTTAAGAAGAAATCCCTTGGAGGATATTTATTATACGGATCAAGGTACATGGGATTAAAATTTTATCTCTCGAGGCCTTATAATGTGTAAGATAAGGTTCTAGAATCATCTTAAATTTAGTCATCTCAAAATTTTCGCTATAATTTTTTTTTTGTAACATTTCAGACCCTGAAATCTGGAGGATATTCATAGAATTTATCAAGGTATATGTGATAAAAATTTCATCTTCTTGGTCATCCTATTGTTTTAGATACACCATGTGAAAGATAGGGTATCTAACTAGTCATATTAACTAGTCTCAAATAGGTCTTATGGGTAAAACAATGATATATTCTTCAGTGAGTATCCAAATTAAGTGATACTAGTTGTACTGGACAATGGACAATCTGTAGTATTTCTGGTACAAGTTTTAGAATCAAATAGAATATCTTGTGATCTTAGAATTCTTTACAAGTACGCTCTCCTAGAAGGGACAAAAATCAGCAAGGTGTGGGGAAGTTACCATAACTTCTACTTGGCACATCCAATTTTGATCAGACTTGAGGAATTGCAGAGAAGACATATCAAAGAACTACAAAAATAATTTTCTAGACCCATAAGAGATAAATTTTGGAGATATAGCAGAAGAAATATCGTCTAACAGAACCAAATCGAAATCAAGGTTTAAAAGTGATACTTGGCCAACATGCCACAAAAAAGGAAACTTCTACACCAATTAAGCCTCCAGAAAATCCTACTTGGACTCTTGATGAAGGTGAAGAAATGCACAGAGACATAAATGATTTACAAAATAATATAGTAACAAAAGATGAACTACAAGGGATGATGGATTCAACTGAAGCTAAGTTGGAGGAAATAATGGATACTAAGATGGAGGGTTTAAAAAGGGAGATCATGGAAGGATTGAAATTTTTTCTAATAGAGAGGACATCTGAAAGTGAAAATGTATCCCATGAAATTCATGATGAGGACACAATGAAGATGAATCAAGAATGGAGAAACTCCAACTTTGGGTTGAAGACCAACCACTTTCCTAAGATCGATATGAGGAATTTTGATGACAAGGATCCAATCACATGGATACTTTAGATGGAGCAATTCTTTGATCTACATGATGTGCCACATACACAAAAGGTACAAATTTCTTCTTTATATTTAGAACCCAATCAATTAGTGTGGTATCGATGGATTTGTTCTCGCAAATCACTCGTCACTTGGACAATGTTCATGGAAGAAATGATAACAAACTATGATGATACAAGGAGAAATAGCTTCTTTATCCAATTGATAAATCTCAAGCAAAAGGGTTCAGTTGCAGAGCACATTGAGAACTTCCAAATATTGAATATAAAGGTAACATATATTCTAGATGAGCACCTGATTGATGTATTCATAGGAAATTTAAAGGATAAAATTCAACATGAGGTTCTCCTTTGGGAACCCAAATCATTGGAGAATGCATTCAAGGTGGCAAGAAATGTTGAAAGTAAAAATATGGTTATGGCTACTATAAGGACCACTCCTAACATCTATCGAGAGAATAATGTTTTGTCTTCTAAAACACCTCAACCTACAAGGCTGACAACTCAACAATTGGAGGAAAGAAAAGCAAAAGGTTTACGCTTTAATTTTGACAATAAGTACAGTAAGGGACATAAGTGTGGTGAGAAGAAATTATCATACATAGATTGTGAAGAGGAAGAATAAGAAGAACAAGAACAAGAACCATCTCAAGATGAAAACGTAGAAGCTATTTATTTTTAAGAGTTGACTCCCACAATATCATGTCATGCATTGGCTGGAATTAACACTCCTCAAACCCTCAAGATCGAAGGATATATCAAAAAGAAAAAAGGTAATAGTACTAATTGATTCTGGTAGTACTCATAATTTCATTCACTATAAATTAGCCAAAGATCTCAATTTCTTTGTATATTCAGTGCCAGAGTTTCAAGTAATGATTGTAGATGGAGGAACTACCAATTACTCAGGAAAATGAAATAAGATCAATCTTACTATGGGGGAATATGTAATGAATATTCCAATGATTTCTGTACCCATGGGTGGTGTTGATGTCGTACTATGGATCCAATGGTTACAATCATTAGGAACAATGGATTTTAATTTTCAAGAAATTTTCATGAAATTTTCATTGGAAGGAAAAGAAATTGAGTTAAGGGGTATCACAGGGAAACCCAGTAAGGTGATAAGCTCTTATGGCATGGAAAAATTATTGAAAAAGGGGCATCATGGTGTAATTGCACAACTATGCTCACTAGATGTTCAAACATCTAAGCCATCTATTCCCGTAGATCTTCAAGGGATCATTGATAAGCATTCCAAAGTATTTGAAGATATTCCCAAAGGTCTTCCACCCACTCGAAATTATGATCATGTTATTCACCTAATTCCTGATAGTGTTCCTCCTAACATTAGGCCTTATAGATAACCTTATTCCTAGAAGAGTGAAATTGAGCGTATGGTTGAATAAATGTTAGAGGCTGGCATTATTAGACCTAGCCAAAGTTCTTACTCTGTACCGGTGGTTATGGTACTCAAGAAATATGGCTCATGGAATATGTGTCCAGATTATAGAGAGCTCAACAAGATCACTATTAAAGATAAGTTTTCCATTCCCATCATTGATGAATTTTTAGATGAACTACATGGAGCAATCTATTTCACAAAGTTGGATCTCCATTCAGGGTATCATCATATTAGAATGGAGGAAGCATATATTCCAAAAACAACATTCCAAACTCATCAAGGCCATTATGAATTTTTGGTCATGCCTTTTGGCCTTACAAATGAACCTTCCACATTCAAAGGGTTGATGAATTCCATTTTCAAGTCCTTCCATCAAAAATTTGTGTTAGTATTTTTTGATGATATACTAATCTATATCAAGTCTTGGGAGGATCATGTGCAACATGTTGACAAGGTGATACAACTACTAAAGGAGAAACAACTATATACAAAACCATGCAAATCTTTCTTTGGGGTGAAGGAGGTAGAGTATTTGAGTCATATTGTATCTCATGAAGGTGTCAAGGTAGACCCTAACAAGATTAAGGCCATGATGAACTAGCCAATTCCCAAAACATTGAAGAATCTTAGAGTATTTTTGGGCTTGACAGGTTACAACCGCAAGTTTGTTCAGAACTATGGAAGAATACCAACACCTTTAACAACATTAACTAAGAAGGATGCATTTTCATGGACTCCAATGGAAACTCAAGATTTTGAACAACTTAAAGAGGCGATGTGCAAAGCTCTCGTCTTGACCACACCAGACTTCACAAAAAACTTTATTGTGGAATGTGATGCCTCGAGAAATGGCATTGGTTGTGTTCTAATGCAAGAAGGAATGCCCCTTTATTTTGAAAGTCGGACACACAAGGGAAAGGACTTACACAAACCCATTTATGAGAAGGAAATGATGGCAATACTACATGCATTGAAGAAATGGCACCCTTACCTAATAGGTAGGCACTTCAAGGTCAAAAGAGATCATGATAGTCTTAAATACTTCTTGGAACAAAGATTATCTTCAGAAGAAAAAAAAAATGGGTGACCAAGATATTGGGTTATGATTTTGAAATCATCTATAAAAAAGGGAAGAAAAATGTTGTGGCAAATGCACTCTCAAGAAATGATGAAGATGTTGAGGCCTTTCTCTATACTATCTCGATCATCCAATCCGATTAGATAATAGAAGCGAGTGATGAATGGAAGATGTTGGCACAAGGGCAGACCTAGGGTTCAATGCTTCAATATCGCACCAACAAAACCGTAACTACCGACCCTTTCGGCAACACCTGCGAAGTAGATGAAGTCTCACCCGAGGTAGAGGCAGGGGGGGTTGAAGGACTCAAGTGTCTACAGCCTAGATGGGACACAGATCTATGATCACAATATTTAACATAGAAATTAACACTTAACATTCATTAGTATTTAACCCTTATTCACATCGCAGGTTAAAACCCTTATTACAGAACAACGCAGTATTAACAGATCAAACACTCTAAGCACTTAGCATAATAAGCACTAAGCATTCATAGATCTATCTACCATACATCAAGAATAGTGCACTAAGCAATTGAACACATAAAAAACATGAATCAACATAGCACAAAGCACATCGACATAGGATATATGTGGTTCACCCCGGTGTGGGGCTACGTCCACCAAATCTTCTTCCTTATTAGCTTCTTCCAATCTGCTTACATGCACCAAGCCACAGATCCAAATCTGCAAGGACAGGATATCTGCGCATACCTTGCCAGATCCTCCTTCCCTCAATTTGGCATAACACTGAGCCTTTACAAATTATGTGCACAAAGCACTTACAAAATGCTCGCACTTAGCTTTGCAAGATTTAACACATTGTCTTGCACATAGCTAACATTAACACTAATCCATTAGCTTACTAGGTCTCACCATACACTTACACCACTTGGTTACTTATTTATACATTAAAAAAGGGGCCTAAACATGGTTAAACCCATGGGCCGACATCCCATAACTGTTACATAAACCATAAAGCCCAAAAATCCTGCAAAAAAGGCGAGATCTCGCGATCTCCACTTCGCCTGGGCGCTTCGACTTCGACCAACCTATCAAAGTGCCAAAAATGGTAAAACGCGACCAAGGTTCTCCCAAAACTTGGTCAAGGGACAACATGCCCCCAACACTCACCTGTGACGCGTCCTGAGTCACTCTAATCTAGGCAACTCTTCTTTGAATGCCTCAAGCTTAGCTTGAGCTGCCTCAACTTGATGCTTCGCCAGAGCCTCCTACTCGGTGAACTCCTAAATGAATTGCTCGGTGACAGGCCCTTCAAGGCGATGTTCTACTATGGTGACCACCTGTTCCAGTTGTGCACCTTGTCCCTCGATCTCTTCAAAAAGTGTGCAGTCTTCGTCCTGCACCGGCTGGAGTTTCTAGGTCACTTCCATGAATCTACTCTGGATGGAGGTGACATGTTGCTAAATTGAGCACTGCTCCTAAGAACTTTTCATCTTCTCTATCGCTGAAAGAAACTTCAACTTCTCTTACACTGTCGATTCCTATTGCTTCGCCTCCTAGAGCTGTGCTTCCAATATTCTCAGCTCCGGGTCTTCTGCAAGGCGCTCATAGGTTTGTGCACTTCAGTTATTGAGTTTCTTACATTCTAAAGACAACGCCTTGATTCTTTCGACCATGCTTTTGGCCATTTCTTCTCTCTAATCCCGCACTTCCTGCAGAGTGCTTGGCACTTCTTGCAATTCCAACTCTGCTACTCTTGCTTGAAGCTACTGAATGGCTTCAGCGAGCTTCACCACTTTTCTCTCAGCTATCTCTTCTTCCATCTGGGCCAATCCCGAAACAGAGCGAAGTGATCTAGTTACTTCCTCTTTAACTCCAATCTACTCTACAAGTAGTTGATCTTTCTCTTTCTGGATATGTTCTTTGTCCACTTCGAACTTCGCCCAGAGGTCATCTTTATCTTGTTGCACAACCCGAGTTTTCTCTAAGGCTTCCTCATGTGCTTGCTTCAAGGCCTCTGTGGCCTTCTCCTTTTCTTCCTATACTCGTCAAAGGTGAGCCTTTGTTGCATCTGCTAATCTGTGTAGTTGGGTAGGCTCATCCCCCAATTCTACACCTTGTGATGATGATGGCACAATAGACACTACGCGACTCAAATAGAGAGCTTGTTGTACTCCCTTCAGCTCTGCCTCTATTCTGTCATACATTTTTTCCTGCTTTGCTTCATTTCGCTGCAATATATTCTTTGAAGTATCTGCTACAGTGGTGACGATGAGGTCAATGTCATCCATCATGAGTACATTCTATGACTGAGGTTTATTGGCTTGGGATTTCTTCCGTGGTGAGGTTTTATGTGGAGAGACCTTCCTTTTCTTTGATGTCTCGGCTTTTGTAAGGGGATCCTTCGGTGGTGTTACTTTGCCCTTTTCCTGCTTGTCTTCTTCCCTTTCCTCCTCTTGGTTTACTTCGTCACATCCTCCTCCTCCAGGTGAATTAGATGCAGTTTCCTCCAATGTGTTGTTTATCTCCTGCACTTCTTCCTTCTTCTTCTTCTTGGTGCTTCTTGGTCCATTATACTCTTCTCAGGTGACCAAAGGAATTCCAATGATGTCAGGGTCGGAGAGCTCTGTCTTCTCGACTGGTACCAGGAATTCAGCCGACCATTCCTTGGTTATCTCCTTCATGTCTTCATCATTCAATTTGTAGTAGGACTGTAGCTCCTCCTTGCTTTCGGCCCGACACATAGTTATGTAGATGAAGTGTCGGTTTGCATGAAACTTCTCTAGTGGTCTATAAGTATACAGGGTGTTTGGAGTCATTCATGGGAATGACTCAATGGCATGTGTGAGCTGTTGGTAGTAAGTGTGGAACACCGCATTTGACTGCCACTGCTTCTCCATGTCGCTCGAATACCACAAGGTGGTGAACCTCGCAGCCAGTGGTTCTGATGGCTCGACTTTAGGGAATGTCGCTCCCTCTGGCATCTCCCAAGCAACAAATGCAATTAGGGTCAACAACCAACTAAAGTGTAACTCATAGCCTTGGTCATGCGCTTCGTGACAGTCCTTCTCCAACTCGTTGATGAGGTAGCTTGCCCAATTCATCTGTATCCCTTCAGCGCACTTCCCTGTGAGGTCGACGACGAACCCCGTGACTTGCGTCGGTATGTTCTTTCTGATGAGCTTACCCTCTATCAACTGACAAGATAGGTGCACTGCACCATCTTGGATGGAGGCTACCGTATAGCCTCACTTCCCCTTCTTCACATCACCATAGGTCTCCTTTATTCGCTACGCCAGGGAGCGATCTACAACCTTCCATGGGAAGAACTGGTGAGGGTGTGGTCCAAGGAGCAGGAATGCCTCAATCAATATGATTCCATCCATTGTGGCACGGTCCCAACGGTCCATTGGCAATATTTCCGACAATAACTGTGTTTTTATCCATTTTGGAGCATCGTTCTAATGGTCGAGACGCCTCCAATGGTCACATAGCTTCGTCAAGTTGAAGCTCGCTTCTATGTTGTTCTTATATTCTGATGAGGTTCAAGTTCTACCATCCTTCCTTCTACGAAATTCTCTCTGAAGCTTCTTGCGATTTTTCTAACTTTTCTTTCTTCTTACTGAGATTTCTGGCCTTCTTTCCTGTGATCTGAGTCTCTGGATTCCTCTTTCCATTTTTATTATTGTCTGCTCTTAGCATAGTGAATTCACATTGCTGAGGGTTTTTCAAAGGGTTCGAGTGTAATACCTCTTCTCTTATTACTTCTCGGGTAGGTGCTCTTCTCTCCTGCATGGACAATTTCCTTAAGCCTTCTTGTGTTCTTTCAACTTCGATAGCCTTCTGCTACTTCGACTTGTCCTTATGTTCTTGTATTAGTCTCGATATTTTATGGGCTATGAAGTCCCTTAATTCTTGATTTTTATTTTCTTTAGCTTCTTCCTCTTCCTTCCTTCAGATCTGATCTTTCTCAATCTAGGTCGTTCCTAGAAAAAGTGCAAAAGGAGCGTTGTTCTCAACAAACTTAATGACCTCAAATTCTTCTTCAGTCGATGCTCCATGGGAAATCATAGGTACCCGAGTATGTCTTCGACATAGGGTTATCATCTTTCCTTTAAACAATCCTATCCTTCCCAATGAAGGAACCATAGTTGGCTTTACCAAAATTTCCCAATTACTCTCTGGCATAATATTCACTTGTGTTTCTTCATCCAGTAAACAGTGTATGTCGAAGTCTCATATTGTTGTTTCTATGCACTCCTTCTCTTTTAAGATCTCTGGTAAACTGATGTCTTTGTGATCACTTAATGTTTCTTTCATTTGCAATAATATAGTCTCTGATTCTTTCTGGTGTTCTAGAATATTCTTAGTCTCTTGACCTTCCTCATGGTTTTCTTGTCTCATGTTCATCTTTTCAACTTTAGCAATCATTCTAGGGAAATCCAAAACCTCATGATCAATGGATTTACAACAAAGACAAATAGGACCTATACTAGGGAATTCCTTAGCAATATGTCCCAGTCTTCTACAACTATAACAAAGTGTCAAGCCTCTCTTTATTTTAAATGATCTCCAACGTTTTATGTACTGCGCACTGGGATCACAGTGTTGGACCTACAAAAAATTCTTTCTAGGATCCTGTATCCACTTGTTAGTCCAAAAATTCTTTCTATGCATAGGAATAACATATTTTTCACTATCTTTATCAAATTTATTCATATCAAATCTCTTTTCTTCTAGTTGTGCCCTAGTTTATAGATTAGGACAAAATCTATCAAACATACCAAAATTCATACTTTCAAAACAAAAATTTCCACTTATCTTACCTTTTCCAGAGCACAAAGCTTTAAAATCTTACCTCTTTTCTTCAGATCTAATTCCCTTCTTAGCACAGAGCTTCACAAGCCAAGTAGAATATTTCGCACTACAACAACAGAACTACGCACAAATATTTTCTCTTTTCTTTAGTTCAAAGCAATCACAGTTTCAAGTCTCGGCAATGGAACCATTTGTTGGCACAGGGGAAGAACCAGGGTTCAACAACGCACCAACAAAACCCTAACTACCGACCCTTTCGGCAACACCTGCGAAGCATATGAAGTCTCACCCAAGGTAGAGGCAGGGGGTTGCAGGACTCAAGTGTCTACAACCTAGTTGGGACACAGATCTGTGATCACAATACTTAACATAGTACTTAGCACTTATCATTCATTAGTCTTTAACCCTTATTCACATCGCAGGTTAAAACCCTAATTACAAAACAACGCAGTATCAACAGATCAAAAACTCTAAGCAGTTAGCATAATATCGAATCCAACATTCATTCACATGATAAGCACTAAGAATTCATAGATATATCTACCATACATCAAGAATAGTGCACTAAGAAACTGAACACATAAACAATATGAATCAACATAGCACAAAGCACATCGACACAGGATATACGTGGTTCACCCCAGTGTGGGGCTACGTCCACCAACTCTTCTTCTCTTCTTATTGGCTTCTTCCAATCTACTTACATGCACCAAGCCACAGATCCAACTCTGCAAGGACAAGAGATTTGTGCGTACCTTTCCAGATCCTCCTTCCTTGAGTTTGGCACAGCATAGAGCCTTTACATAGTCTGTGCACAAAGCACTTACAAAACGCTCGCACTTAGCTTTGCAATCTTTAACACACCGTCTTGCACATAGCTAACATTATCACTAAGCCATCAACTTACTAGGTCTCACCATACACTTACATCACCTAGTTACTTATTTATACATTACAAAAGGGGCCTAAACATGGGTAAACCCATGGGCCAACATCCCATACCCGTTACATAAACCCTAAAACCACAAAAGCCTCCAAAAAGGGCGAGATCTCGCGATCTCCGCTTCGCCTGGGTGCTTTGTCTTCGAACAACTTGTCGAAGTGCCAAAAATGGTCAAACACGACCAAGGTTCTCCCAAAACTTGGTCAAGGGCCAACAAAAGAATGACGAAAATGTGTGAACTCTCATTCAGAGGTTGCAGTAGCATTCCAGTGCATTAGATACATTTACATGGAAAAATGATTCACTATGGTACATAGATTGCTTATATTTATGTAATAACTCCCAACTCAAACAAAAGGTACTGTTGGAATTGCACACCTCTCCGGTAAGAGGGCACTCGGGATTTTTAAAAACCTACCATAGGGTCAAGAAGG
>ML784959.1:556999-585513 GCA_009831015.1 Picea engelmannii
TATATATGATGTCTCTTTATGACCCATTTTTTCACATCTTTTCAATCAATTTTAGTTTGAATTCTAAACCAATACTTGGAAAGAAAGCACATGTTGATTAGTTCATTGCTCGCGAGATGGACCACCAAGAAAGGGACCGACCTTCCAATCCTAGGCCTATGGGCAAGAAAGAGAGTTTTTTCAAGCTACAAAACTAGCTTGACCTAAAATAAAAAAGCGACATAGAACCTATCACATTGATAATCATTTTCCCACCAACTCATTCATTAGACTAGGGAAGCTTAGAAATAAGGATTGATCAATTACCCCAAGGTGTTTTTTAGATTAGGCCTACTTTATACTCATGTGAATATACACAGGCTCAAAGCGCACGCACGCACACACACACACACACACACACATATCAATTACTAATTCACCAAATGATCTACTTCTCACCAATAAAATAGACACAAACCAATTACTAATTCACCAAATTATCTACTTCTCACCAGTAGAGGGAACAAGACTAGAGTCATTTGACTCAAGAAAGAGAAGTGCCCACCTCGAATGAGTCAATTCATTTTCAAGGAATATTTAATAGACTTATTATTCAAAAGTTGGGTCCAAATTGAGAAGAAATTGATTTCCCTATAGTTTAAAGCAATTGGAAGAGATTGAGTTCACTCATTAGCTAGGAATACATGCTCATTTTCATATATGGATACCCAGGTAGATTGACTCTACCTTTTACTGGGCACCCAATGTATTAATAATAATAATTAAGGGTCTTTTTATTAAATAATAACTACTAGGTGGGACCCCTTGTGACTCATTTTTATTTATTAACAAAATAAACATAATTAGACAACCAATCAAACACATGCCTCCTTGTGGATCCCATAATTATTTCCACAAATTGAAATTTAAATATCAGAGATATTTCAAATTATATCAAACATGTACATATCCACAATATCCAAAAAAAGTTTGTTGTCCAAAACTTTTAGTAGTCCATTGTCCTCAACAAATCAATTACAAACACATAATCAAAAACCACATTTGCCACTTTGAGAGGCAGTTCTTCCTTTGTTGGTGTTGTCCCCTTTGGACTTCCCTAAATTAGCCTTAGGTTGGGTCGAACCTTGAGGCTTGATCTCATTAATGACATGGGAGCAGTCATCTCTCAAGTGCATACAGGAAGACACTGACTTGGCTAAGTCACTTGAAGGAGAGGAGGGAGAAACAACAAATTTACCTTTTTCATGCACATGGTAAGCCTCGGTTTTGAGTCGTTTGTTTGCATGGGAGGACTGTACAGGTGAGTGTGCAAGGGCAGTTTGAGCATTTGGGTTTACAGGTGGAGGAGGAGGAGGTAACAAGAAGTTTGGCCAACCACAATGGTGGGAGATTGTTGGGTGAACAATCTCTTGCCATCCATCATTTTCGGGAACTTCAGGTTGCAAAGATACATGGGGAGGCATAGGGATACCAGGAACATTTTGGGGCTGGAAGGGAGGCCTCTCTGGTCTAAGCTGAACTGTCCCTTTCCCAATCCAATTGAAAAATCCATCTTGAAAAAGATGGTTTAACTCTAAAGGATCGACATCGAAATGAATTGAGAACCTGGACCTTCTAGGCCCTCTGTTCCAGTTACCTATGTCCCTATTGTTTCGTCCATGGTTGCCTCTGCTGAATAAGCTCATTCTGTATGCAACCATTATCAGCAACTAGTTCTTAACAAACCATACATGACATTCTCTTTATATGAAACAAAGTTTGGCTCAAAAATTAACATCAGTCCCATGCAATCCAATCCATAAAAATTATTTAATAATTGTCAAATGAGCAGGGGGTGAAGTAGGGTTCATGGGACATCTAGGGGGATTGCAATAAGTGAAAAGTGATATTATGACAGGGAGTAAGAACACGATTACTTATCGACAATTCGTTAAATAACTGGCTATGCAAACAACACCAAAATATATCATTTGTCATCTATCTCTATGTTAATTTTTATCACTGTCATACAGATTTTAATTTAATTTTAGTGAACAGGGCGTGCAAAATGAATTTGGGATTGCGAGGGGATTTATAATGAGTGAAAAAGTGAGAAAATGAGAGGGAATTATACGGATATTGTTCATAAAATAAATTAAATCAAACATCAATCATAACTCTCTCTCAATTATAAACCTTTAACTGTTCCTTAATTGCATACAGATTACTTGTTGTCTACAATAAAACAATTTAATTTCCAAGAATTCTTCAAATTTTATCAATCTATGCATCCTATATAATAACCATGCAATTACCATTTCCAATTCCACAGTCACATCATAACTATTCGAGCCACAGTCATGTATGTTTTTATGCTGACCTTTTCCTTTTAAAACAAACATAATGTGCACAATGATTCCTATTATCTATATCCAATATTAATCATTGGCCATCAAACTCAATCAAATAATAATAGACCCAACACTAACCACCAACAGTCAACTGTAATCAAACAATAATCGGGCCCGATTTAATCACCCACAGGTCCTCTTTAAATCTGGACATAATCAAGAGCATGTTCGATGAACCTATCATACACACATGTCTTCAATAATATAACCATCAATACCAATATTAATTCGACCACAACACTTAACCCAAAACATGTAGCTCTGAACCTGAGATCTGCATTCATCAAACATATACACACTTCCTTCCAAAAGAAACACTCGATAAAAGACAAATCCATATGATGCATGAAGAGAACAGAACCGTATCGACACAAAGGTATCACTTTTAAAATTGATAGGACCAAGATCACATTTGATGAATTGATCATACACAAAGGTTCCTTTTCAATTCAATTTGAATCATGATCGTGCTAGAATTCAACACAGTAATGAGTTGAAAGACCATAATCGACCAAAAGGAAAACTCTTGGGCTGTAGGTAACCCATAGTTTTTTTTATGTTCAAACAAATTTTTCACAGAGAGGAAACACAAAGACTCGACCAAGAGATATTCTTTGAAGTAAGAGAGAACGTGCCCTTTATAATTACCACAATCATTAAACTAGTAAACCAAAGTCTTGACATAACCAAAAGCGTGCTCGAGGAAAAATAGATTCAAGTCGGGATCAATAGAACCAAGTCGAGTTATTTGGAAATTTATTGCAGAGAGGTAACGAAAGAGTGTTTGATCTTCAAAAATACGGAGAGATCATAATATTTTTACCTCCTAAAATAATTTACCACCGAGAAGCAACCACAGGTAAACATAATCTTGGAAAAACAGAGAGCCATGCTCCTTTGAAACCACCACAGTCTTTCAACTTATAACCCCAAGATCTTGACATAACCATAAAGAGAATGCCCGATTAGAAACAAGGCAATTTGAGCTCAACAACCCAGGCACACACAGATGCCTCTTAACACTTTATTGCAGAGAGGAAATGAGGGTTGATTTAAACAATGAAGATCTTGAAGACACAAAGAGACAATGCCTCTTCCAAATACCCTGGAGGTTGATAACCTTCGAAAAACAATTGACAGTGAGGCTCACAAACATAACAGTAGGCCATTATAACAGAGATGAGAGAAGCGAGTGTTAAAACTCTTGTGAAAATAATGTCAGGGAAAAACTCGTAGCCATTTGGTACATACACAGGTCTCCATTTACATTTTGGGGAAAACAAGATTGGACTGGTGATAGTGACAGTAGGAAAATACATAACAAACAATAGCTTGGGCTCGGACAAACATAGCAAGAATAATACCACTGTCAACAGTTGCATTGCAACTTGGAGGGTGAACCACAACAACGACAAAGACGAAAAAAAGGGGTGACAACAACTGATACCCAAACTGGTGGTAAAACCCCACAATAATGAAACTCAGGGCTCGTTGCACCACTATTATCATTTTCCAGAGAGAATCATCATAAAAAACCAAGTTGATTGAATTTATTTTATCAATAATCAATGCACAGACTTTACAAAGCAATAACACCCATTTCTTTCCTTCAAACTACCAACATTCCAGAGTAATCACAGAGAACACCATAAATAGTATTGACACTCAGTCGAAAACTCAAGAAAAACATAGAACACACGCAATCATGAGAAAACATTTGATTCATAATACAAAGATACCATCATAGATGGAAAACAAAGAGCCATACCTGTGAAAAATCGCTTCAATGAAGAGTTGTCTTGAGTTTTCCCCTTCAAAACCTGAAATCGTGGAGCTTCCACAACCAACAGAGCAACAATGTAACTATGCTACGGTGACAGCTCGAGGGTGATTTGGAGTGAAGTGCAGTAAATGCATATCTCTTCCTCACCTGGCCTTATTCAATTTTACGTACGAGCCAGCCCATTAACATAACATCAACCATTAAATTCAAACCATAACCATTGCATAATTCAATGCCATCTCTATTTTATAGATTCGATGCCATATCCATTGTATAGTGCACCACAAAAAACATGTCACCATAATAACATATGCTAATGTTACCACATCTTCTCATATAATCCTTTAAACAAAATCACATAATCCCTTAACCACAACGCATAGTATAACATCTAGCTCCATTACTTGCAACAATTTACATACACATTCAATGTTATATGTAATATTTTTACCATGGCCTTAGGACTTATCCATAGTTTCTTTCCCTTTTTGTTTTGAGCTCGCTCCCATATCATCATATTTTCCTTTGCATAAAATCATGTACAAGATTACTAACCAATGTTATATCATAACATAACTCATGTAAACAAATTATCCTTATATCCATAGCACCACCCTATAATGCGAGTGAATATTAACATGATTTAGCAATCAATGCATCAACCAACCATTTGTCATATCAAATGAAACCAATATTGCATCATCAACTATATAGGAATGTGTAGGCAACATCATAACAACAACAACATATAAGTGTAACACGTCTATCTTTGTGCCTCTAGTCTGCAAGGGGGTCCCACCTACTAATTAAATATTATTATCATAATTAAATAATAGAGCTTAGCAATCCTTTGCAGCAGAATTCATTGTTGCAATTTTAATCATCAACAGTGGGGTGCCTCCAACTTGGAACACCAATTTATTCTCTATTGTTGTGTAGTCACGAACCTATCTACACTTTGAGCATGCAATAAAAGTGTGAAGGTTTTGTATTTCTTCTTGGAGGGAGTCCTACTCATCATCCAATAGTTGGTGAATATCTTGAATGTGCTCCATGAGAAGGTTATCTTGCTTCGTCTTGTTATCCATACTATAGGTAATCAACTCCTTGGTATTGCTAGTGTAAGTCCACAATTTTGTTGTATTAATTAACTCTATTACGTGAGACATATATGTCTAGGATTGAGTTCTCTATTAATCGTCTCCCTAGTATTGCTAGTGTAACTCCACATTTTGTTGCAATAAGTAACTCTACTACGTGAGACACCTATGTCTGGGACCAAGTTCTTTATCTCTTTGTCCATAGTTTGGCTATAAGTGTTGCGCCTCTATTCGAAAACCGTGTCTTCAAATGATTCCATATGTTGCATAGTGGTTAGATTATGCATACACTCAAACCCCTATGTTAAACACCGAGGTGCACTGGGGGTGAGGTCAATTGGATGCTTAACTTGGCAGTGCGTCGATACCCTAGTGGGTGAGGAGAAGATGTATTTGTACTCTTCCATGATCCTATCCACTTGCTTTTGCTGCAAAGAGAGGTTCTGTGTAGAGGCCACGGATGTGGTGGCGACCTTATGTTTACTGTGAGAAAGGATCACAAAGAAGACGAACTTCCCGTTCTATGAAATGACCTTATTGCATTGCTTGGCATAGATTAAGGAAATAGCGGTAGGCGGCGCTACCTTTGGTATCATGTACAATTGTCTACCCAAAGTAATAATAACACTGCAAGGTATAGACTCATACATAGCATGAGGTTTCCACAAATATGGTTGTCCTAAAATAACATCACAAACTTCATGGGGAGAAATATCACACAATACCTCTTATTTGAAATGCTTGATGTCGTAGGGTAGACGAAATTGTTGGCTAACAGGGAGATCTCTTCCTTGGCGAAGCCAGTCGATGGTGTAGGGTTGCGGGTGTGGTTTCATTGGTAGGTCCAACCACTTGATGACCTTTGCTGAGATCAGGTTCTTCTGACTGTCACTATCAACAATGAAATAAAGCGAAGCTCCCTTTACCCACATCTGTGAGTGAAATAGGCATTCCCCTTCCTTTGGTTATTCTGTTTCACTTGGATGGACTTTGGTGTTAGCGATAGTGTCACTGGGTTCATCATTGATAATCTACTTCCCTCATTCTAGATTTCATTCGGATTCATAATCAACCTCCAACTCGGAAGACTTCAGCTCAACCACCAATGACTGCTTGGAGTGGCATTATTCAGTGTTGTGCCAAGGGATTTTATGGTATTCACACCATTTTCCTATGTCCTTCTTCGTCTTCTCATTACCCTTCTTATGTTGTGGCTTGGACTAGTTGTCCTGAGAGTTCCCATCTTTTCTCTGCCCCTTTTTGTGTCAGTTGGAGTCTCCTTTGCCTTGCTTCGACTGTGAGGAGTTTGCAGATCCAAACTATTTCCTCTTCTACTTAAATTTATGCTCGATCTTGAAAACATATCTATAAGTCGTACCCAATGAGGCGATGTCCAAAAACTCCATTTCTGTTTGAATGTATCTATGAAAACATCCACAGTATTTGAGCACTAGCTGTCACTCGGAGTCTTCAATAACCAATTCGATGTGCGGGGTATGGAAAATATTGGTGAAATATGGTATTGACTGGTCTCTTTCCTAATGCAAGGTGATCCATCTGGTGTACTGGTCCTCGTAGCTTCGAACAGGGTAGTATTGTTCTTTAATGGCATCCCGAAAGGAGTCCCATGTAGGGGCAACCAAAACTATTGCAGATTCCTCTATGTCTCTTTGCTCAGAGTAAGTATCCCACTAGTCCTTAACATGGGGGATGACCTTGAGGAGTGAAAAAGTAATATTTTCCCTATTGGAAAAATCGTGGACTGAAAAATACCCTTCGAGATGATTCAACCATTTATCTATATCATATACATCTATCATTCCTTCAAATAATGGAATATCAAAATTTACCTATACCGTGAAGGGAGTTGCATGGTCGCTTGATGAAGATGCTTCTCCTATGGGTAGTCGTCGAAGGATCTATTCAAAGTTGTCCATGATTTTGTTCCTTTGTCGCACAAGGGATTCCTCAAGCAACATTTTAAAAGGATATCTTGCTCCATCGTCTTTCTTTTCATCCCCCATGGGTTTTTGTCGGGTTCCGCGCGGTTGATATTGCAAAGTATTGATTGTTTCGAGTCCCAACTTCTTGTACCTAGATCTTGTCGGGGACATGCATGAAGAAAAATAAATGAAGAGAAGACCACTCTAATACCACTGATCCGGATTTAGGAGCGGAACGAACTGATTAACATAATGAATACAATAAACACAGAGATATGAAGAACAACACAGATATCCATTGAACAATGTCTTCTATTGAATAAATGAAATGGGATGAAAGTGTAAAAATGCAGAACTGAAACACTTGCTTGAATGGTGGTAGTTATTGTTACTGGATAAATCAGTAGGTGCAGACACTAACAGATCTCCCTAGATCCATCTGGATTTAGAACAAAACAGGATAGGACACGACTCTTTCTCTAAGTTGCATTCATTGAATCTACTACCCAGAAGGAATGAGTGACATACCTTTATATTGCTTCCTTAGGTCTCTGTTGTTCCCTCTTCACTCTGGTGCTGTTGTGAAATCAGGTCCAAGACAACACAAACCAACCAAAGTGAATATATCAAAGTATATTCAATGTCAACCTATGCATATGATCAAGGAGTTATGCAATAAAATCAGAGTGATTTTATGGGAAAGGGACATGTCATTGTATTATATTAAATGAAAGTAGAAGATACAACCGGATCGCCTTGATGTCGCAAGCTTAATTTTAGTGACCCTTGGTTCCAACACACACACTTGCTCTAAATTTGCATGAAGAAGATCCAATACAACTTGATAGACCAACGAAAGTCTTCAAGCTTCTATCCAAGCAGAGTTCTTCACACAATTCTTTCACCAATTCTTCATTCAATCTTGCTTAACCTTTTCCATGAGAAACCTTTCAATATATAGGATAAGGAGAGATGGTTAAATGGATGAGGATGATCCCAMAAAATCTGAGAAGTCAATAAGATGCCAACCATGTGAATGCCAACTCATTTTCTAGAAGATTCCCTTCTAGAACCTTCATGACATCTTCTCTTTTCCAAGATTAAAAATAGGTTTGCACCCTACCTATAGAGAAAACTGCAAACAGTTTGCACCCAAAGTATGGGTTGCCTGTGAGAATCAAGGATTTTGCACCCTATAACATAGGCAGCCTGCGAACTCATCTTAAAAATGTGTTTTTTTGGAAGAAGACATCAATCACTTTTCTCAGGCAAAAAGTCCTTGTGGGAGCCTGAATACATCACTGTAGGGACATCACCAGAGTGACCAAAATAATGTGTAACAAAATGCCCCCCAAAGTATGAGGTTGGAACCTGTGACAACCGAAATACTTTGTAAAATGAGTGTGTGTGTCAGGAACAAGGAGCGCACATAATCGGAAACCTGTAAACAACCAAGCATCTGTAGGATATAATACCAGTTATGAGGTAGACATTCCCATGCTTAGATAAATGAATGGAATCATAAATGTAGGTCATGGCCACCAATCATACACCGTGGATCCATGTCGTCAAAATGCTACATAGCCACCAGGAATACACTATGGATCTATGTGAGAGGACTTGAATTAAGACATAGCCACGCAACATACAAAGTGGATCTATGTGTCGATGCAAACCATACATACTCCATTGCAGCCTGGATAAAAAAGACGAGACCCAGGGTCTTCAATCCCATCACCTGAAAGCATGAATCTAGCCATGTGATTACATGTGTTGAAGTCGAACATGGTAGAAACCACTTGATTACCAGTCATTGATGAAAACTGTTAACAAGTGCAAGGGAAATCACCATTGATGTCAATGACTCCCAAGGTACCGAAGTATAATCCGAATGAATGGGAATGAATGAGTTGAAGTCTAGCACTCGGCGGAATCTCTCGATCAGTGATCAATGATGTGAAACCCTTGTTGAAAGTGAAGAGACCTGCCATCAAGGCATGCAAGTTCCAAGGTACTGAATGATTTCTAAGTCTTATTCCCGGATAATGAGTTGGAGTCGACGGAAAAAAACTCGTCACAGGAGGGCCTTGATGTATCCCCCATCAATGACACGAAATAAGTAACAGATTTTGAAGGTGAATCAAAGTATGAACATGGGTTGAAATGGACACAGGGAAGGCTGACATAGTAAGAATGGACAACTGCAGATGGCCGACTCAATAGAGGGCTTGTTTGAACTTCTCTTGAACATATGAATGACACGACCAAGGACTTGGCAGCAATGACTCAAAGACGACCCAAAATATGACCTTGTAGCAAGTCGAACAAGAGACAAATGGATTTCCCAACCCGGATTCAAATGATGAATAGGGGGTGTCATGTTCAAGAGCGACGCTTACTACCATTAACACAAATACAAAAACATATTCCTTTCCCAAAATTTCCCCTACCATCTCTGGCGAGTACCTCTTTATTTTTACACAAGCTTGAGGAGGATAACATATGCTTGTCGATGTAAGCTCATCCTTCGGATGAGTCCCTCGGAGTATATTTAACAAGCCCTAAGAAGGAGTGGTTTGGTCCCATTACGGGTCTTTCGATGTTTGTTTAACGAGTCCAAGGATAGAAAAATCAGGAGTTTTTCATGTTTTGAGAGTCTGAAAAACACTTAAAGAGAACCCTCCCAGTTCCTTTTTCGTAAATAAGTTCGACGAGACCAAAAAAGTGATAAACTATCGCCCATCGAATGTTTTCTTCAAATACTTTAACGAGAGTGAAAAGAAAAAGATCGCTTGGCAATCTTTTCATTTTTATGGAGCGTGAAAAGAGCTTAAAGGATACTCCCTTACGTTCGTTGTTTTCGTGTTACCATGACGAGTACGAAAAGATGAGAAAACGTATACTCGGTTATGTTCTCATATATTTTTGAACGTGAGAACGAACGAAGACTGAGCTCGAGGTTTTTCCTACAAAAACCCTAAAACAGTAGTCGTACATGTGACAAAAGGAAAAAAAACACCCGTACCCCTTTGTTCGGACTTCAAAGTTGCTATATATTTGAAAAACCATACTCATAAGGCTATTAGGGTATTAGGTTTTATAAGAAAAGCAATAAAAATAACATAAAAAACCAATAAGAAATAGTAAAAAGTGAATAAATATGGGTGAAAAGAACTTTTTACCATTTCATTGTTACTTTGCCAAAAACTTGTCCAACATACCTCATTTTCCCCCAAATTTCTTTGCTCGATTGTGGGAGGTACAAGTGATCATTCGGTGAACTGTTTCAGCCAACAAGGTAATCTCCCGATTCTCCAACTTTTCCATGGTTTATTTTTGGTTTTTATTGGCAATTTTTAGAGTTTTGAGTCCATTTTAGGGTCGGAACATGCGCTCAAGCATTCTCGCAGGTGGGCCATGCGGAACCTGCGAGAATCTAAGATTCTCGTAGGTGGGCTTTAGGGCACCTGCAAGAATCTCGCACTGTGCAAAAGGTTCACCTGTGAGGGCCGAAAAATGGATTTTAATGTGTGGTTTTTCCCAATAAAAATTATGCAAGATTTTAAAACAAGTTGTTGACTTCCTTCTCATGGCTCTATTGTAGGTGTTGACCATCACGATGTTGGAATGGAGGGAAAGAGAACATAAGGAGGATGATACCATTTCCGGGAATGACCCAGGTACAGTCGCTGCCCTCCGGGAATGTGGGCTCTTGAAATTTTTTAGGATCCCGGCCATGAGAGCCCAACTCAGGTTGTTAGAATACCTAGTCCACATGTGGGACGTGGATCAACAGTTATTTCACGTGGGAGTCCACATGCTGACACTAGATATCGAGGATATCTATTTTCTGACGGGGTTGTCACGACGTGGATACCATGCTACTTTGACCGGAGGTAGAGGCGGTGGACTTCCTATGAGCGAGTATGTTCGCCAATATCGTGTTCCCGAGGTGGAGAGAAGCAAGGGTAAGGTTTCCATTTGGGGGGTCCAATATTTGACCCTACGAACTATCTTGTTCACTATTGCACACATGGCTAGGAGTGTGGCTCAACACATGGCTCTCTAGAGCTATTTCCAATACACCATAGAGTGCACAGAGCCTTAGGTTTTCAACTGGTCGGACACGGTTCTCCGCAGTATGAAGAGGCAACTTACAAAATGCAGAAGGGGTGACTTGAAGTAGTTTGGGTACAGATCACTTTTGGTGTCATTCTTCCTCGAGAGGTTCCCACTGCTGCGACTACAGGTAGATTGGGGTTTACCAGCCCCACAGGATCCGAGGATGCTGAGGTGGTGTAACCTCATGGCTCAACACATAGCAGGGCCTATAATCAAGTATAATGATTCATTTTTTGACTGGTTGAGGCCCCAGATGTTGATGATCAACGACTACACTTATGCCAGTTTGGATTTCCGAGGGGATCCAGATTTGGTCCTGCTTGAGGATGCTCAATGGGGTGACTTAGGTGAGAAGTACACATCTTGTTCTTTTTAAATGTTTTTGCAAATTTTGTTATATGAAATGTTTTTATGTTTATCTAAGGACTAATAAAAAAAAAAAAAATTGATGAAACATATGTCGGGCCATATCGACCTCCAGGAACATCTCCCATTCAAAGGTGAGGAGAGGCGGCTCCAGTGGCAAGATGGGATGCCGAAGACTACGAGGCAGTGGAACAGAACTTAGAGGGGTTGACAGTAGACATCCCAGACATTGCTATTGGGGAGATTCTGAGACGTTATCAGTGCCATACTGTGGGCGTGTCCGAGTCTCTCAGTCGACTGCTCCATAGGGTAGCCCGAGTAGTTGTGTGTTATCGTGAGCGTCATCCATGACGCTATTTTGTAGAAGTTATGGGCTTCGTATTTTGAGATTTTGATCCTTGGATAGAAACTTTTTGTACAAACTTTTGATCGTTATATACATATATACATCTTCTACCAGCTTATTTCGTGTTTGTGTTATACATGTGATGTGTGATTGGTTTATAAATGTCCCAAATGTCTGTCTAACACATAGTTATCTAAGGCATCAGTCGATGTATTTAGACATCTAGGAATGTGTTGATATTCAATATAATCAAAATAACGTTCCAAGAGGCGAATTCGTAAATATACCCATAATAAAGTAGTACTTCAGATAGCATAGACATTACTTAACTGTAGTACTACTAGCTAGGAATTGAGTCATATAACCAGGTGGCGGATATCAAATGAAATAATATCAATCAACAATTCGATGACGGCGCTATATTCTGCAATATTATTGGTCATACAACCAAGGCACACACCTCGTAGACTAATAAGTTCGTTTGTAGGCGCGTAAATTGCCCATGCAGCAGAAGCAAGGTCCTGATTACTACGACTAGTGCCATCGGCGAAGCCAATGTGCGGTAGCGAAGACTCCGACATTTGGAAACCAAGCACAATGTAAGATAAGCAGTCGAGGGCAGAGACCAAATAACGAAAAAGCATACTAAAGTAACACACAAAAAGTATGATACAATAAAATACATGAACTCATGCATAGGTGATCTTAAGCATAGTACTTCTTTAAGTACAACCCATTTATGGGTTCACTCAAATGGATACTATCATAGTCCACCAACTCGTAAGCTCCTTTCTCTAAAACTTGTCTGACGATATAAGGACCTCGCCACATAGCTTCAAATTTTCAGGCTCCTAGCATATCCCGATCTTGTTCGTAAAGGAGAACCAGATCACCTTCGGATAAAACGTGTGGCTTGACATGCTTGTCGTATTGGGATTTGACACATTTCTTCTGGGCTTCTATAACTAGGGTGGCATCGTGATGGGTTTCGTCTAATTACATGAGATACAACAGACGTTCTTCTTCGGCAGAAGTGTTTGGGAGAAGTTTGACGACTAGTTTTAGGGAGGGTATCTCACATTCAATCGGCAAGATGGCTTCTAGACCATAGACTAACTAGAATGGTGTAAACCTAGTAGCAGACTTAACAGATGTCTGGTAAGCCCACAATGTTGAAAACAACATCGTGTGCCAACTCGTTTTGTGAATCCCTATCATTCGTCGAACCATGGTAATGAGGACTTTGTTTATTGCTTCAACTTGGTCGTTGGCTTGTGGGTAATAGGGTGTTGAAATTTCATGGCGAAGACCCAACTTTTTAGTGAGTTCAGACATCATGAAGTTTCTAAAGTGGCTACTGTGATCAGTAATGATAGCTTGAGGAACCCCAAACAGAGCAATGATGTGATTGAATATAAATAATGGTGCAGTCCTTCCGGGATTGTCAAATGTTGGCATTGCCTCATCCCATTTCGTAAAATAATATACGGCCACAATAATGTATCCATGCCCCCCGTCCGAGTGAGGGTGACATGTCATGAAATCGATACCCCATTTTGCAAAAGGACCAACAGAGACCACAGGGTGTAGAGGAGCAGGGTGTGATCGTATTTTATCATTGTAGGTTTGACAAGCGTGGCATTTTTGGACAACAATGATACAATCGCTGAATAAAGAAGGCCAACAATACCCTGCTCATAAGATCTTTTGGGCAGTAGCATACCCAGACATGTGACCACCACAGACTCCATAATGGCAGTCATTCAGGGCTTTCTCGGCTTCATCAAATGTGAGGCAGCGTCGAGAAATGGAGTCAATCGCATGACGATAAAGAGTATCACCGAGGATAATATATTGATGGGCTTGGTAGCGTATTCGACGACGATCAGTGCTAGAAAAATTGAGCCAGAAAGTATGAGTTTGGAGATATATGTTGATATCTCCATTCCAAAGGTCATCATAACTGATCAGGAAAAGGGATTCATCGGGTAATGGACCTTCTGCTACATTTTCCATCTCAAAGCAGGGAAGGTCGCATATCAACTCGACAAACACCAAGGATTTCTTGGACTTAGCGTGTTCGAATTCTAAGTCAAACTCCTGCAGTATTACGATCCATTTGGAGTATTTACCCCCTAGCAATTGACGTGTAAGAATGTGTTGCATATGGTTGCAGTTAGAAATCACCGTAGTCTTGCGTAAAAGGATATAGTGCCAGAAACGCTGAACATCTTGGACGGCTGCCAAGGCCAATTTTTCAACATGTAAATACTTAGTTTCGGTAGTTATGAGACTTCGAATCAAGTAATAAATGACATGTTCATCATGAGAATCATCCTCCTGGACGAGAACCATAGTGATGGTATAGTTCGAGGCTGCAAGGTAAAGGAAATAATCCCAACTATAATCAGGTGGGAAGAGTAATGGGGTACGTGTTAAAAATAGTTTCAAAGCTTCAAAATATTTGTCGGCAATGGTATCCCATACAAACTCATAACCTTTCTTAAGCAGTCGTGTAAATCCAAGAGTTAGCTCAACATAGTTTGGGATGAAACGACAGATAAAGTTTGCCTTCCCTTGCAAACTTTGTAACTGGTGAAGTGAGGAAGGAGGAGGAAGATTGAGAAACGCCTTGATCTTCAAAGGATCTACCCTGATCCCTTGACGTGAAACAATAAAGCCCAGAAGTTGGTCGGATTCTACGCAAAAAACACATTTGTGTGGATTCAAGCGTATATGGTAAAACCAACATCGAAGGAAAATGGCGCGGAGGTGTGTTGGATGATCTACACGGTGCATGGAATGAGCAGGTAAGTCATCAAGATATGTGTTGTTCCAGAGTTTGTACCTAAGGCTTAGAAGGTACAGTTTCTAGGAATCCGAAAGTGAGTGAAGAATAATAAGGAGGAGAGCATCAACCTTCAGGAAAGGAAGCTAAGGTTGATTTCCAAGTTGTCGCTTTCTAGCCTCCAACTGTTCCTGGATGTTTATATCCCGCTCGATCGCAACCCACGAACACTCAATTTCTACCTGAGTATTGGTTGTTTTAAGAATAGTATCCAAAAGGTTCAAAGTGATATGTGTTTGGTCCGATAAACCGGGCTCAATGTTAGGTTGTCTTACAACAGGGACAGTCATAGAGGAACAATGAAAGTAAAAGAAAGTTTCAAAGTTTTAGATGTTGTCTCAATTCGATCGTATAAAAGAGAACTATATGATTTAATGTAAAGGATAAATTACAAACCAAAGGCCTTTTCCCATAATTGTGTTATCTATTAAATAAGTGGTGTGTGTGAAAATGCGAGAAAAACATAAAGCTGATTATAATACGAAGCTCCTATCAAGGGAGAATCTCGCCCTGTAAACAGAAGAAGAAAAACGTGAGAAGAAATCTGACGAATGTATAAATTATGAAAATCTAATGAGTCCACAATTCTTGTACCTATTGATAGTCGATACAGAGGAAAAACTGTAAACTATATAGACAATTAAAATTAATCACCACAGTAGAGGTTTTACTAAATTGCAGTGCAACATTCATCAAAGATATATGTGTGAAATGAAATTGAACAAGAAATCAGAGAGGAAACAAACTCATAACACAGTCTTGACAGAATCAGGAGTCTTCGGATTGTTTTGTATTAATATTCAAAAAGGAGAGTCTCTATTACAATCGACCAAAATAGGTCCAGCCTCTGTTCTTTCTTCAAAAGGTATATTTATACAAATTTCTATAATCTGGAATCTCAATCGTTCCATAGGTTTTCAGTTACAACAAAGGAGATTAAACATTTCAGTTCTTTATTTGGTACCAGAAAGCTGTCTCTTCGCATGCTCTGTGCAAATGACACACTTATCCACTAGCTGGGATATCAACTAAGAAGGTTCTGCTTGATTATTGGCCTCGAAAGTGTAACAATCCTTCGCCAATTTTAGCAATTTTCCTTCCACGTGTTGGTCTTTGGCGCTAATAGAACATAATTGTACACTCTATTTAATTAGCCATTTATCTATTTGGACTATGTCCGTCTGGGTCATTTGTGATATTTTAGCCAATTCTCTTTCTTCATTTTCCTTGATCTTGAGCAGATGCTTGGCTGTACTGATCTGGCCCAGTGTTTCAGTGTTGCCTTCATCATCAGAACCCAACCAACTTCCATCTAGAAAACCGAAGGTTTCTTCACAAGATTTTCTTACCTCTCTAGCTTTTTGTCTGCCTTCGGATATGTCACGCTCCCATTCTTTCAACAAGATGTTACCTCAGGTCTTCTCCGAGATAGAAAACCTGGAACTACTGCCTGTTTCCCTTCTCGTCATGGCTATAATAGCCTCCTGGAAAGAAACTTCGGCCACCCTAGCGTCTTTTTCTCTGAGAGTGAGTTTTTCCAATACCAAATCAATGAGTTGGCAGTTGTTTTGAATCATTTCTACCTTAGCAAGTAGACCTTATTGGGTTGTCGAAACTATTTTTCTTATCTCTATAGCTTGGGATTGAAATATCCCAATATAGATTACCTGGCTTTCGGTGAAGTCTAATTTGGTTTGTAGCTAATCTATCAATTCTCCTTACTGGCCTACCTGTATCTGACTTGTCTGAGCCATCATCTATGTCTGTTCGAGGTTGGCTTTGAGCCGCTAGATTTCTTTTTGATCAACTACTCTAGCTTGTTCCAAACCTATATTCGCCTGATCTTTGGCAACGACCTCTGCTATAGCTAGTTTAGCCTCTAATGTTTTGATCAAACGATATTTTCTCTTCAGCTGATCCTTTAGGGTCCCAAATGAATATTGGTTGGCTGTAGCGAAAGACCCCAATGTTCTTGCTATTTGAGTCACAAATTCCTCCTTTTTCATAGCTCTCCCGTTAGTTAAAATTTTAAATTTATTTGATACTGTACTTGCCTCTTGGTAAAGTTCTTGTTTCACGACAGCCTTTCTCTTCTTATCGAAGAATAATTCATTCAGAGGTAGCTCTTCCATTGTTATAGGCATTAATTCTTCGTCGAAAACCTAACCTACGTCTGGGACCCCTTTCGTGAACTATAGGGGGTAACAGAAACGATGGGATTGCCGACATGCTTAGATGATTTCCCTGGAGTAACAACCGAGGTTGGCTCGCTTTGAGGGTTGGAAGTCTCGGCTTCCTGTTTCGGGCCCCCCATTTTCTCTTTCTTGTCCTGGTGTTTTTCTTGATCGGGTGCTGAATCTTTGGAGCCTTCGACTTTCGTTTGCTGCACCTCTACGGTCGTTGGATTCTCACCTCGTAATACTAGGGGAAGGCAACTTCGTCGATGTTCTTGGAATTTGAAAACATCGGCCCTCTCTTCGGGCGACAAGGCTTGTATCCAAGCCAAAACCTCGGCATAAGATCTCGCGCCTCGGAAAATGTCATCATGAGGCAAATTCTCGTGCTCAAATCTTTTAAGACCACAACTAGCCAAGTGATTACTCACAACCCTGTGTGGACCGTGTTTCTTGAATTCGATGTGAACCAATTTAATATCTTCCAAGGTTGTTGCCTTAGCCTTTGCATGCCCGAAATCTAATAAAGAATAGGTAGTTAAATGAATGGGGAAAGATGTCCATGCCTTTTTTGAAAACCCTTTAAGCTCTTTGCTTATGCCACCAATCACGGTTTGCTTGGCAATCTCGCGACAAGCCATCCTATCGGGTATAAATAATGGTAGAGCATGCGGAGGGACAGAAGCACCGAAAACCCTGATGTATGAAAATTATTCCTCCACATACCATTCAACCACACTGCTCAAATTGACCGCGATGCTATCTGAGATCCTAGGTGGTGGATTACCGAAGATGGTGACATGCATCGGTACCATTACCCAATTGAAAATTTCGTATATGAAATCTGAAGCCTTGTCCTCCCAAAGCTTTGAATGGTAGACATGGATAGGCTCAACATCCGATGGAGCCCAGCTCCAACTCATTAAGGGAAAATGAATCATGAAACACATGGTGTCCATGATGTATGCGGACATAAATAATGAAGTGGCTTTCCTGCTCGCCCTCTACATCTGATATTCTGTAATCCGACTGGTCATACTATCTGACAACAGTTTAGCCCAGTTGAAGGAACATCCTTCCACGACTGTATGCATCAGAGGCACCCATGGGAGGAAAAAATGTGTGGTTTCTTCCCTCCCATACAATCTACAGGTCATCATTGCTATGTATTTGAACTGTGGTTCCAAAAAAGATATGGAATAAATTTTGTTTCTATCGGCCTTGAACTTAGCGGGGTGTGAGACCCAATCCTTAATCAAATCAGATAAGATTTTGTTGTATTGCTCGCATTCCCTCTATTTAAAATCCTCCAAAAACTTAGCATTGTATGTGAAGTTCGACGTGGGTGGCAACTTGTACATCACCTGTAATTGTTCTCGTCTAAAGGTCCCAATAGTGACCTTTTGCTCGTTGATGATGGTTCTAGTTGGGATATCTACATGGTCTAGCACCCATCAGATCATGTCATAGTAAGGAAGAAGGCATGGCCTGGCCACTACTTTATGCATTTCTACTTGGACGACAATCTTGTATTTGGTGTCCAAGTCATCCTTCTCATTATCACTGAAGTTGTCTGAATAGTTCACCAACTCAAGCTGTAGAACCTCGGAATTGTATGACTAGGTTCTAATAGAATCGACGCTTCGGGGTGAAGTATCAAAAATGTTATTCGAGCCTTGACCTGAAATCTCAACACTTTCCTTGGATGCTTTTCGTGGGGCCATGATGGGGAATTTTGATTTAGCTCTCCTGCGATAAAAATATGTATACATACAGAAATCAGTTTGTCGAGGAAAACTTCTCTGCGTAAAATAGAAATGAGCTTTGTGACACTGAAGAAAAAGATCTATGTCTTCGACCATTTAAAACCTCGACGTCCTTATGAATAGAACGGTCAAATCATTTTTATAGGCAGATTTAGTAATAAAAACCATATCCTTACTTGTCGCTTCGCCTCATTCCCAATTAATGCCATAAATTTCGACGGTTCGCGACACAAGTTGGCGCAAGGAAAATTTAAATTTACCTATTAGACTGTGCATATTATTATTTGCATTAAACATTGATTAAGCTGGCTTAGCTTCTTTAATTAGGATTTCTTAAACTTTAATCAACCTTTCGGCATTCGTTGTATCGGAAGCTTTCACTCTAACCTTTCGAGCCTCTAAAACCCGAGATCACGATGATTAGATTTAGTTAAGCAAGAACATAAACAGGATTAAGTGTTTAATTAATCATGTTTTAATTTATATCGCGACTCGGGGCTTCGAAGGTATAGTTTCATGGAGGATCGTATGCCGAGTTGCGAAATCCCGACAGACTTTAACCATGGTCAAAACTAAACACCCCTAACACTAACCCAAGTTACTTATGTAAAAAACTCGCAGATTCACCTATAGGAGTTATGACGGTAATGTTTTTGGAGAGAGTGAACGCCGAGATGCGAAATCCCGATAGCACTTAACTAGGGTTTAAGGAATTTTACTCTCGGCTTTACCCTGAGGTGAGATTTTAAATACTTATCGCGACCTCACACATCGGGGCTTGTAAATCTTGTGACTTGTAACTCCCGAAGCGCGATATCCCAAGGTAAAAAAAGTAAAAAAAATTGTTTAATGATAAAAGGTGGTGACTTATGAAACATAACATTCTTCTCTATTTCGCATGTCGGGACTACTGAGATTTTTAGTAGGTAAATGTCACGAAGCGAAAGAGAACTTAAAGACCAACATTTGACTTTAAAAATTACATTTAAACCAGTTGAAAAAGGCGGCTCCAACATAGGCTCCAACTAGGGATCCTATCTTCCTGCAAGTTGGGAAGAATAGTAGACCACGTGCCTATATTGGGTAAATGGAGTCAATGGCTTTATTCCAGCGAAACTGCTCCTAGGAAAAGGATATAGAGGGAAAAAGACATTTTGTCTTTTACTTGTGAAAAGTTTTTCAGAACTCAAATACGTTTCACACTCAGCTGCAGTCCCTTTCACGACTTCCTCTTTCTCTTTACTGAATTTAGGTCTGCATTTGGACAATCAAGACAATCCTAGGAAATCCAACAGATCTTGTGGCTTTTGGTTTGCATCAAACGAATTTTATTACATGTTTTTAATCAGGGAGCCCTGTCTGAACTTAGTATGTAGATCCGGTTTCAAGAAAAAATGGTTACTAGAGTAGAGTGAGATTCACATATAACAGCCTTGAAGATATCTCAGACATTGCTTCACTACCAGCGGGCCTGTTCAGTACCCCAGTGAAGTTATCTGACCCTTTTTACTGAATTTCCTTTCACCACTTCGAAATATATTTATGCAGTTAAATGTTGAGACAAGGGCAATCATTTTTGAATTTCCTTTCATCATATTTTTGGACAAGATGGACAATTAAATATGACTTTCCTTTCACCATCTGTCCTATAACTTACTTTTTAGAACACGAAGTGGGGGCAATCAGTTTGTATGAGGGGTGATATCTGCGTAATATTTTGCAATGGAGGTCTATCAACTTACTTTGATTACTCGGTACCAATCCTCTATTAACTTTCACCACACCTTAGCTCGCAGGGAAAAGGGGAAAAAAATATTTCAAGGGGTTTTCCTTCGAGCAAGCCTCAATCTTTCGAAACTGTTGAAAAACCTAGAATAGTTAGGATCAACCTATGCATCGCTTTGTTTAGTAAGAGACTGAGGAGTTGTGAAGACCAACTTACTTTCCATGTATGCAAACCCGAGAAGATGCTTGGATTTTCAGGAAGGTAAATCTGAGAACAGAAGGAAGGGTGACTGATAGAGATCTATAAACCGAAAGACAAGGGTCAAAAATTAAAACTGACTGTTGACATCCCTTTTCAGAGAGGATTTATTTTCTCTACTTATTTTAACTACCTCCTATCTTTATTTTAAGTGAAAAATCTTAGGACCCAGAGTGAGTAGTTGTTATTTTTTAATAAACATTCAAGCGAAAACATTATATTCATGAGACCATTGCGGCGTTCTGAAGATCTTTGTTAGAAAAATAAAATTCTCAGGAATTCAGGCCTTTACCTTACCATTTTATAATAACATAAAACCTTTTCTATCACTTATTTTGGGTGAATTTATTTTCCGATATAGCTCCTTCTGTTTACCCTTTTCACTCATTTGGGCTGCAAACCAGAATCCTGAAAGGGAAAATGCGAAAAGTAGTAGGTATATATATATATATATATATATATATATATATATATATATATATATATTGTATTGAAAATTCTGTTTTTCTATTTCTACAAAAATCACTTACCTGATTAATTATTGGTGAAAGTGCACTTACCAAAAAGAAATTATGAAAAAAGAAAACACAAACTGATATATACAGTGGAAATATTTTGGGAACCAGTTATTGCATATAATGTTTTAAATAACGCTCGTTGACAGGGGTGTTGAAGATTTTACCGTCCAGATTTTCTAATAGAAATGAATTCTTTCCTTTGGGAGATACGACTCTAAATGGTCCATACCAAATATGATCAAATTTATTGTGTTTCGCTAAATCTTCCTTCCTAGCATCCCATCTCAAGACCAAATCACCCGGGAGAAATTCTCTATCTTTTGCCTTACGGTCAAATAATGTTTTCATGTCATCTTGGTATTTCTGCAACCTTTCATCTACTTTGACCCTGTGTTGTTGCACTTCAATTAGCTGATTTATCCTTCTGGTAACATGATTTAGTTCTTCTTTCTCATCTTGCCATAATTTCATCACGGGGAGTGCTAGATTTATCGATAATACCACGTCGGTCCCATACACCATTTGGAAAGGCAAGGTGCCAATAGTTTTTTCCGTGCCTATCCGATTTGCCCATAAGGCATATTTCAAATGCACATGCCAAGATTTTTTATTCTTGTCCAACACTTTCTTAATTACATTTATCAGTCTCTTGTTTGAAGACTCGGCTAGTCCATTTCCTTGGGGATAAAAAGCCGTGGAATGACTGAGTACAATATTGTGTTTCTGGAAAAAGCTTATCATAGCCATAGATTTGAAAGTTTGGGCATTATCTGTGACTATTTTTCAGGAGCAGTCGAATCTAAACAAAATGTTGTCTTCCAAGAAGTCTATTACCACCGAATTTGTTTCCCTTCTAGTTGGAATAGCCTCCACCCATTTAGTGAAGTAATTTATGGCAGTCAGGATCCATTTGTGTTGAGCGCTAGAATGGGGGTTAATTTCACCTATAAAATCTAGTCCCCATTGTTGGAAAGGGTCTTCTATTTTGACCGGAACCAATGATAGCACTGGGAGTTTATGCTTGTCTATGAACAATTGGCACGGGTTACAGGCTTTGAATTTGGCATTTACGTCTGAGAAAAGTTTTGGCCAATAATACCCTGCCCTCAGGATCTTATAAGCTATCGCCCTCTAAGCGTGGTGTCCCCCACAAACTCCTTCATGACATTCACTTATCTCCCTCTCTATTTCTGATTCAACTAAACAAATCAACATGAAACCTAGTGGGTCCTTCCAATACAATTGATTTTTGGATATACAGTATTTAACCGCATGTAATTTTAGCGTTCTGGCTTTGGATGGGGATAAATCACTCGGGCAGCTCAATGTCCTCAGGTATGACACTGTGTTTTTGTACCAGTCTAATGAGACAAACTTCTCTTCGATTCTGATTGCGCTTGTTGGCTCATCACACTCGTTCATGTCTACACCTTCTTCATATCCTTGTAGGCCATTTATACTAAGAGCTCTGAAATTTGATTCTGCTAAGAGTTTGGCCAAACCTTGTCCTTTTACCAATTTCATTGGTTTTATCTCCAGGTTGAATTCTTGAATTTTGGCAAGCCAACGTCCCCTTCTTCCATCACTGTCAGATTGAACCAAAATATCCTTTATAGAACGGGTAGGTACATACGCGATTATCTTGGAATGCAACACATAGGTTCTAAATGCTTTCAATGCCTTCACCATAGCATACGTTTGCTTTTCCATTATGTCATATTTAAGTTCTGTGTCTCTAAGACTCTTGCTAAAAAAATCTATCGATTGTTCGAAACCTTCTTCATTTTTTTGGAGGAGTACTGCGACGATTGTGAGTTCGGAGGTGAACGAGAAAATAAGAAAATCTTTTTGATAATCAGGGCTTGCTAGTACAGGTGCCTCGCTTATGACTCTCTTGATGTGTGAAAATGTCGCTTTGGCTTCTGCTGTCCATTTCACTTCGTTGTTTTTCTTTAGCATATCTGTGATCAATTTCACGATTTCAGCAAAGTTTGGAATAAATCTCCTCAAAAAAATTATTTTTCCTAAAAATGACTGAATTTCTTTTACATTCCTAGGAATATTTATAGTATCTATAGCCTCAACTCTTTTAGGTTCGATTTTAATACCATCTCGAGACACAATATGGCCCAAGAGTTTACCTTCTTGCATGGCGAAGTGGGACTTTTTGGGATTCAAAGACAGACCAAACTTATGGCATTTCTCAAACATTTGTTTGAGATGTACCAGATGATCTTCATCAGATTTAGAAAAAAAAGTTAGATCATCAAAATAAATGACCACAAATTTATCCCTTTCACCGATGAAAGCAACGTCCATAGCACGTTGGAAGGTAGCGCCTGCATTCATTAAACCAAAAGGCATTTTATCATACATAAAAGTACCCCAAGGGGTAGTGAAAGTTGTTTTCTCTTTATCTAGTTCACTTACGGTAATTTGATTATACCCAGAGAACCTGTCGATCATTGACATCCTGTTTTCCCCAACTACCTTTTCTAAAATGTGATCCATTATGGGTAGAGGATAGTTATCTTTAAGGGAGGACTTAATTAGATTTCTAAAGTACACACACAGTCTGATCTCCCCACTCTTCTTTCTATCCGGGACTAGGTTTTCTACCCAATCGAAGTATCTCAGAGGTACTATTATTTTTGCATCCAAAATCTTTTTAACTTTCTTTTCGACCACAAGCAATACAATAGGGTTGATCTACCTGAGTTTTTCTCGAAAGGGTTTGACACCAGGTTTTAGAGATATCTTGTGTTCAATCACAGTGGTGTCATATGTTCTCAGCTCTTCGTAAGACCAAGCGAAAACATCTTTATATTGTCCGAGCAATTCTTTATACTTGCTTTTTACCTTAGGAGGGAGGTACTTTGATATTTTTACCATCCTAGGTTCTTCTTTGTTCCCTACATCACAGTCTTCAAACTCCTCTGGTTGGGGTTGCAGGGTGGATTTCAAGGGTATGTCATTCTGATCGAACAATCTCTCCAGGGGAATTAGTCCTTTCGGAATCTGATTTTTCTTTAGAACCAGCATGCGATGATTTGCAATCTTTTCCTGAAACTCTTGAGGATCCTCTCCTTCTTGCATGATCCATATGTGATCATTTTGATTCTCTTGATCAATGTGAGTTTCAGAGAAGTCTCCCACTGCTTCGAGGAATTTCCTGATCTGTTCATCATCCTCGAAAACCTACCAGTGTTGTATGTTGTTTGGGATGGATGTTCTATGCCTTACCTCTATGTGGTATTTTAGTTTAAAAGTTGTAGGGGGAGCGAAAGTCGAGGCTGCCTTGGCTAATGAATCGGCTTGCAAATTTTCGACGTGTGGGATGAAGTGGATATTCACAGATGAGAAGAAATTTTCCATTAGATCCCAGGCACAATTTCTATACGATCTCAATCTCGAGTGCTTGGTCTGGTATTGTCGATTTTTCTGTTTGACTATCAACTCTGTGTCTCCATATACTTCCAGGTTCTTTATGTTCAGCTTCTTGGCAGCTTCCAATCCTAATATTAAGGCTTCATACTCACATACATTGTTGGTGTAGTCTATATCCCATTGAAGCCTGTAAGAGAAGGGGACAACAAATTTATTTTCAGGTGCCACAAAAAGTACTCCTGCACCTACTCCTTCACATGACAGGGCACCATCAAAAAACATTTTCCAGATCCCAGTGCTATGCATATTTTCTGATTCTTTCTCATCTATGTAATTTTCTTCTGCGCAACTATCTATACCATCATCAAAAGACAAAATACAATTTCCTAGATCTTGATCAACAATGTAAACAGGAAAATTGTTAGGATTTTGAGGATTGCTCACTGTATAGGCTAACCTCGTTTCCCTGTATAACTGAGTAAGTTGTCCACCAAACATAGGAATTGTGGCATAAGTCATGTCCAGTTGGAGGGACCCCCCAAGTTTGGCTCCCCATGACCTTGATAATAGTAATCCATACTTTGGGGGGATATCAGCAATAACTACATCCATCAGGACGCTCTTGACTGGGACCTGTGCAAGGGTGACTACTAAATCTTTTATCATACCCATGCACTTAACTCTTCTCGAATCGAAAGAGTAGAGATCTCTGTAAGGTCTGGTGATCTTGAGGCCTAGTCTATCCATAATAGTTTTGGGCATCACATTATGTGAAGCTCCAGAGTCTAGCATGCAGTTATGCAGTAGTCGATCATGCACATTTAGGGTGATATAGAAAGGAGCGAAGGTGTCTCTGGCACCCTCGAAGTGCGGACCAAAAGTGATATTGGACTTATTGTCTTCCAAGTTTATCACGTCAGATTGACTTTCTTGATCTGGAAAAACCTATCACTTTGGTTATCTGCTTACAATATGCAGGATTCTTTGCTAATTCAACTAGAGGGATCGGTATTTTGATCCTATTTATCTCATTTTCAAAACTAAAACCACCACTACCTTTGTTTGTTTCTCTGGTTGAAATCGTGGACTCTCTCTTCTACAACTTATTTGTCTGAGCTGATTTATTACTCGTGAGTTTATTTACCGGTGTGGGTGCCTCAGCTGTCTTGGTTTCCCTTGTTTGGGTTTCAACCTCCTTGGTTTTAAGATCCAACAAGTCTACCCCTTTTATTTTGTTAGTAGATGTTTCGGTCTCTTTTGGGGCTGGTACGTATATTTAACCTCTAGGGAGAATTTTCTTGGTTTGAGGAATCAACACAGATTTGTTTTTAGACCTCAGGTTATATCTAGGTTGGACTTCGGCCATTATTGAATCAATTACTTCTTGATAGTCAGGGACATCTATATTGTTTATGTCATCATTTGTATCTGAGGATTGTTGTGTGTTTAAAGACTTATCATAATCTTCTTTAGTTACATAAGGCTGAGTGCAATCGTCACCCAAATTTGTCACATCTTCTTCCAGATCCTCGAAATCTTCCAGGTCATTTCCTCCTATAAAATTTTCATTTTTTAAAGGGGTTTGAATTTTCTGATCTTCATTTTTAGTCTATCTTTGTTGATTTTGAAGATTGAGGTTTCTCCTGAATTCCCTTTTAATGAAAGGATCAGCCTTAGATTGATCCAACTCCATCCTAGAAATTTTATTTGACAATTCCTTAATTATCCTAGCCATATCATCCATTTTGTTGTATGTGGATCTATTAGACCCTGAGGGTCTGGCTTGTTCCCTGAAATGTCTGGTTTCTCAGTTTCTCGTTTCTACCTTAGCTTTCAATTTGCTAGAAGCCATCATGTTAGATTCGATTTCCACAACATCATCCTCCATTCGGGTTAAGGTAGCCCCTCTTCTTTCTCTTAAGAGAAGGGAAAAATCGGGTTCAAAAGCTCCCGTGAAGGTTACTTTGGCTGCAGGTTGGGATGGTTTAAATTCGGCTGGGATTTTATTATATAGCTTATTAAATCTTTGAATAAATTCCATAATTGTTTCCGAATTCTTTTTCTTTAAAGATCCGAACTCAGTCAAATAATACAAGTGGTCTTTCCTTTCACCCCACTTTCTAAGGAAGGCGTTTTCTAGGGCATCGTAGGATAATATCGATCCTGCAGGTAGGCTTCAAAACCAGGTTTGTACCTATCCTTCGAAAGTTTGAACAAACAGCCTCGAATACACGTCTTCATGCTTGAGACCTAGGATATCCCTGAACTGATCAAAAAAAATTATATGTTCGACTGCGGTCAAGTCTCCTTCTTCTATAAACTTAGGTAGGTTTTTTATATAATTTTCAGGAAGGTCATGAAGAGGGACAAGTAGAACCAAAGGCACATATCTTGCAGCCACTTTAGCGAAAACTCTGGGAGGGGGGAGAGGTCCTTGGCCTCCTACTCCTCCTCATGGAGCCCCACCACCTCCTAAAACTCCACCACCTCCGAAAACCCCTCCAACTCCTCCTCCAGGGACTATCATCGGTACTACTAGATAGGGAAACGATGTATTGTATAGAGGGTTCTAGAACACTAAAAGTGAATCTTTAGCTTCTTTGTGAGATGAGAAAACCAAAGACAGGTGGTAAGTGATGCGAGGATTGGCTCTTCGCACTTGCAAGAAATGTAATTAGGGGAACCCGCGGGCATGTAATCTAAGTGTAAGGTATACTCTCTGAGATCTAGTGAGGTTTTGAGATCTAACTGAAAAGTTGGTGGGATATCGATCTCTGATAAATCCACTGCAGGGCTTTTACCTCTGCATGTGTCAGCAATTACCGAACGGGTTTCACTTTTAATCTTAGAAAGATCTAAAGTTGGATTGATGGTTTTGGGAGAGGAATTGTGTGAAGTTGAAGGTTCAAATGAACTCTTGACCTTGGGTTGTGAGTACTTAAGCTGGTAGACTACAGTAGTTGGCTTAAGGGGACCTCTAGTTTTCAGTATTTTTTCGGGATCGAAAACAAGCGTGGTCTATTTTCCCTCTGGGTTTTGTCTGGTATTCCTTTGACCGGATGCCATCTTATTTTAAACGTGGAGTCGCCAAGTGAAAGATAAGAAAATCCTTAAGAAGGTGTTCACTCTTTGTTCACTATCAAAGGGTGAAACTTGTAAGAATGTTGTTCTTCCTAGGGAAAAGGTTTCGAAACTTCGTTCCCTGGAAACGGCGCCAAAAAGATTTTGTTCCAGAGTCTGTAACTAAGGCTTAGAAGGTACAATGTCTAGGCATCCGAAAGTGAGTGAAGAGTAATAAGGAGGAGAGCATCAACCTTCGGGAAAGGAAGCTAAGGCTGATTTCCAGATTGTCGTTGTCTAGCCTCCAACTGTTCCTAGATGTTTATATCCCACTCGATCGCGGCCCACGAACGCTCAAGTTCTACCCGGTTATTGATTGTTTTAAGAATAGTATCGAAAAGGTTCAAAGAAATATGTGTTTGGTCCAATAAACTGGGCTCAATGTTAGGTTGTCTTATAACAGGGACAGCCATAGAGGAACAGTGAAAGTAAAAGAAAGTTTCAAAGTTTTAGATGTTGTCTCAATTCGATCGTATAAAAGAGAACTATATGATTTAATGTAAAATATAAATTACAAACCAAAGGCCTTTTCCTGTAACTGTATTATCTAGTAAATAAGTGGTGTGTGTTAAAATGCGAGAAAAACATAAAGTTGTTTATAATACGAGACTCCTATCAAGGGAGAATCTCGCCCTGTAAACAGAAGCAGAAAAAGGTGAAAAGAAAT
>ML784959.1:600658-613316 GCA_009831015.1 Picea engelmannii
ACAAAAGAGGAAAATATATATGCCTAAATGTTGAAATCATTTAGTTATGCTACATGAATGGAAATAAATGTTCATAAATTCACAATCTCCTTTAATTTGGTTGATTAGGTTTAGATTCAAATTATTTCCAAGTTCACACCTTACTCCATAATGGATTTTGAAAACAAGACAAGGTACCTACGATTTGAATAAAATCCTAGTGACCATCATGTTGGAGACTAGATTTGCCTATATGATGAGATTGAAAAAGGGATCTCTTCGTGACATCATAAATGGGTTTATATCAATGGTAGGATCACTCTCTTCAAGAGTGTATTTGAATCTATTTCGTTGTATTAGATGAAAATTGCACTTATTTATAAGTCTATCCTTGATAAGATAAGAATAAAAAAATAGATTCCTTCAAGGTGGTAGTAAGGACAAGTATGGCACACCATTGGTTAAATGGTAGATACTAGCCAAACCAAAGTCATTGGATGGTTGGGTAACAACAAATTTTACTAACTTTTCAATGGATTTGGAAGCTAGAGATATATGAATGGTGGTTAATACAAAGGATTATGGAAACAAATAATTTATCAAAAGTACATGTATACCCTGAGTTTGATGGAGTATATTATATCCCCTACTAAGATATCTTATGGGAAATCTATCATTCAGAAAGAAATCGCTTAGTCCCTAGACACTGTAGGAGATCACTTGCTATGATCCAATAATGAGAAGGCCAATGGAGATTCAAATGGAAGGAAGCATAATTTTTTGGTTTAGCAGGTCATTTAGCAAAGGACTCAAATGTCTACATGGAACTACTAAGGAGGGTTTTTACAAGACTATTGACAAACATGATGGACTTATATGGGGCACAAATAAGGAATTTAGAGTTTTCAATGTGAATAAGGGTTGACATGTTACTTTTCTTCATAAAATGAATAATGAGCCCAAGTGGTGTTGGAGCTTGATTTGAAAACTCAATCCTCCCACAAAGGCAAGGTTCTCCTCTAGCTTGTATTGAATAACAATTTCTTTGCTTAGGAAATTTGATGAGAATAATGTGCATGGGCCAGGAATTTGTAGTTATGCATGGAATGTAGTGAATATATTCTACATATGTTCTTCTCATGCCACTTTATAAGGGAAGTTTATGATGCTATAAAAAGAATAATTGGCGGTAAAGGAGAATGGATGGGTGAATCAATGTAAAAGGTTGATGGAAACATGCAATTTGGTAGGGATACAAATAGAAAATGATATTCCCTTCTCCTTTTTTTTTATATGGCCTGTATGGTTCCGAAGTAATGCAACCATATTTGAGGATAGGTTCTCTTCCTCATCTCTATTATGATACAAAATATAAAGATCTTTTCTTCCTATCAACTTTCACAAGAAACCTAGGTCTTTCATAAATGTTATGGATTTTAAAGTGGAGTATCATCATTCCCATGAGTTTTTTCCTTTAAGGGAAACATAGGTGGTAGTGGAGTTGGAGGCCTTTTATTATAGATGAAAACATGTGACTTTTTTTTATATATTGGGTATAAGTAGAGGACCCAACATCTTTGCATAAATAAGGGTAGGTTGTATGCTTATGATGATTGCATTAGAATGCAATGTCACCTCTCTCATAGTATATGGTGATTCCAAAATGGTGATATATTTGATTGAAGGAAAATTTTAGGCTCATAACGTCAACATTAGGTATGTCTTTCAGTGCGAAAAATAAGTATCCACCTCTTTTCAGAAGCATATATTTTAATCACACCTAGAGGAAAAATAACGGTGTTGTTGAGAAGGAGTTTGTAAATGAAATTGTTGTTCTTAGTGATAGAGTATTGATGATAGAAAATCATTTAGAGGGTACATATATGATCCCAAAAATCCTTATATGATAATTAGTTTTTAAATACAAATAAACTTCTACTTGATCTTCAAAATAATAATGACCACTTGACTATTTGCAATTTACATGTGCAATACTTATCTAACCAAATACACTTTAATGATAAAAGACTTACAAATAACCGAGCACAAAATGAACAACAATGATAATATCACATACACAAGTTTTATAACGAAGTTCACCCAATTTTGGCTACGTCTCTGGGTCCGCTTCCAATAAATACCTCTTTATTAATGCTCAAATGTTTGTGTTTTAGAATGACCTTTTTCTGCGTTTCTCAAATATAAAAAACATAGTGTACCATTGGATTCCGCACTCCCATTAAATAAGGAGTGAACCCCTTAACCACCATCCACAATCCATGGTATGTCTTAACTATTTGTTATGCGGGTCCCTAACAAACCTGCACTTGTAGCCGAATTGGTTAAGTGTTGGCGCATATTTGTGGCAGGTCGAGGGTTCGAGCCCCACCGACCATCAATCTATTCGTTGTTTTTCTTGGTATATGGTTATAAAACCATATATTACAAATATATATATATATATATATATATATATATATATATATATATATATATATCACATATGGTTTTAACTCCCCGCAGAACATACGGTGGTCACAGTTATATGATATACACCATAGAACTATGGATCAAGGGCTTAGGCCCTCGACCATTTTGCTGCCACTTATTACAATATGTAAGTTCAAATAAAAATGACACCCACTATGGTTAAGTAAATATCGTGTGGCGCATTGGTAGTGGAGAATTTGGTAAGGTTTATGGAGGTTTCAGGTTCGACCCTTGTTGACTCCATAATTTTGGTAAACCATGATCATTAATGGCCAATGGGAGGTCGCCATGTAGTGGCCTCTCATTGGTCTACCATCCCACATGTCAATTGATGATTAGTCCACCTAGAGGTACGGATGTTGAGTCACTTGCCAACACATTTTTTGCATGCTTGTGCCAAGTGTTACCCTTGTATTTTTGGCACGTGTCACCCCTTTTGACTCCATTCACTTAGACCTTTGACTTTTGCCCCACGTTTGACTTGAACTTTGATTGGTCATAACTTTTTCATACGAACTCCATTTTAGGCGATTTTCGTGTCGTTGGAAAGATATCGTTGAGATCTACACATTTATGGAAGTTTCGAGAGAATTTGTGATGATTGAATTTTGAGCATTTTTTTAACTATTATGGACCTTTGTGGATGTTCCAAATCTTCTTGGACCTCTGTGAGAATTATTGGATCCTCTTGGATCATTCTTTCCCATTGGAAGCCTTTTGGACCACCAATTTTTTTTTATTAATCAACTACTAGGTGAGGCTAGAGTTCCCTCACCCTTTTGATATCCATCCATTTTTCTTTACTTGGTTTTGCCCCATTAAGACCAACTCAAATATATTCCACATCACCTTGCTATGAAGTCTCGATCCTTTTGTCAAGAATAATATCTTCTCATAGCTTGTCCAAATACCCTAGAGAAAAATAATCAACTGTTGGAACCTGAATACTTTCATCTTCATCCATAATCATAGGAGGCTCATAAAGCTTCAAATTCTCAACATTTACCACTAAATACATTTGCATGTAGGATGGTAGATCTAAATAAAATGCATTAGTACCAATATTCTCCAAGATATTGAATGGACCATATCGGATTGGTCTTAGTATTTTACCTTCACCTTTCATTCTATCCTTGTTGATATTCAACCATACTTGATCATCGACTTCAAATTGATGATCAACCTGATGTATGTCATGCCTTGCATTGTATTTGGCTTGACTTTTCTCCATTTTTTCTTGTACTGCTTGATGTACCTGTTGAATCTTTTGAATGAACCTTTTAGATTTATCTGTATCATCCTGTCCATCTTCTTTACTTGCTTCTCCAAAAATAAATTCCATAGGTGATTTAGGAAAGTACCCCAAACATAATTCAAAAGGAGTTTTCTGAGTAGAAGAATACATAGCATGATTATAGGCATGTTGTACATAAGGTAATTGTTCATCCCATAACTTTGGATTCTTGTTGCAGTATCCTCGGAGTAAATGTACCATTTTTTTGTTTGCCACCTCTGTCTGTCCATCTGTTTGTGGATGAAAAGTTGTGCTCTTATTTAACTTAGTGTCCATGAGGTCCCATAAATGAGACCAAAATTTTCCCAAAAAGAGAGAGTCTTGATCTGATATAATAGATGTAGGAAGTCGAAAATGAACCCATACATTAGCAAGGAACATTTGTGGTGTCTGCTCATCCATGACCTATTTCTTGCATGGAATCAAAATACACATCTTGTTGAACCTATCCACAAAAACATATAGATAATCATGACATGTCTTGGACATCGAAAAACCTGCTACAAAATCCATGGAGATACTTTCCCATGGATGAGAAAGTACTGGAAGTGGTGTATATAACCCCAAAATTTTGTTGCTAGGCTTACTTGTCGCACACATAACACACCCTTTGATATACTTGGAAATTTTCTCATTCATTCAAGGCCACTAAAAATATCTTTGTAAGTGTGAAACTATCTTACCAACCCCAAAATTACCATAAATGAGAGATGTACGAGCTTCCCTTATTATACTTACTCTTTCATCTCTAGGTATACAAATATTTCCAAGATGATATAAAAAAAAACCGTGCATATAATAATCTGACTATAGATTGCCATGAGTTAATGCATCATATACGTCTTTAAAATCATCATCATTAGTATATTGTTCTGCATAAATTTCATGAGCTAGAGGATTATATCGTAGTATTATAGATTCATTAATCATTGGTCTTGATAACATATATGCAACCTTATTATTAATACCTTTCTTGTACTTGATTACAAGATGAAATTGTTTAAGAAACTCATCCACGTGAAATGTCATGATTGTTGTAGCTTAGTCTGTGATTGCAAATATTGTAATGGTTGATGATTTGTATGAATAATTGTCTCCTTTCCCATTAAGTAATGCTTCCATTTCTTCACACTTTGTACCAACGCATACAATTCCTTATCATGTGTTGGATAGTTAATCATAGTTTGAGTGAAAGTCTCATAATGATAACATATAGGTTTACCATGTTGCATCAATATTGCTCCCATGGCATATCCTCTTTCATCAGTGTGAATCTCAAATGGTTGTTGTAGATCTGGCAGAGCCAAAACTAGTGCAGTGCTTATATTTTCCTTCAATTTCTTGAAGGTTCTCTATTGCTTTCCTCCCCATTGAAAGACATGTTTTACACTTCTTAATGCATGTAGAGGAGTTGTGATGTATGAGAAATTAGCAATGAATTTCCTATAGCATTATACTTCTCCTAAGAATCTCTTGACTTCTATGATAGTAGTTGGCTTGGGTCATCTCATAATGAATTGTAATTTTACAGGGCCTATTTTTAGCTGACCATTCCCTACAATGTAACCCAAATATACCAAAGAAGTTTTTCCAAATTCACACTTATAAATTTTGATTTACAACTTCTCCTTCTTCAAGAATTTAAAGACTGTATTGACATGATTTATATGATCATCCCATCTTCGACTAAATATCTATGTATAATCTAAATAGACAATAACAAAATAATCTAAGTAGGGTCTGAACACATCATTCATTACCCTCATAAACGGTGTTGGTGCATCACATAACCCAAATGGAATAACTAACCATTCAAACAATCCTTGATTGTTCTTGAAATCAGTTTTCCATATGTCACCTTCCACAATTCTAATCTGATGGTATCCACTTCTCAAATCCAACTTAGTGAAATACACAACATTATCTAATTGATCCAATAAGTCATTAATTCTAGGAAGAGGATAACGGTTATTTATCGTAATCTTGTTTAGGGCTCGAAAGTCAATACACATCCTCCACGTGCAATCTTTCTTTGGAACTAATATAATAGGATAACCACACGGAGAGGAGCTTGGATCGATTATTCCTTTATCGAGCAACTCCTGAACTTGCTTCTTAATTTCTGCATTCTTGATCATTGATGACCTATACATTCCAATATTAGGAAGAGGAGCATCCTGTTGCAAATAGATTTCATGTTCAACCTCCCTCTTGGGAGGTAACCCTGTAGGTTCTTGAAACAACTCATCATAGTTAGATATGGTGTTGATCAACTCCTTCCTATGATCTGGATCACAACCTGATAAAGCATATGTTATATCTTCTTCTTTATGTTTCACTATCATGATAACAAAAGATTTACTTGCGCTCACGAGTCTCTTCATTTTCCCTTTGATCACTAAATAAATTTATTTTTGATACGATGAGCTTTGAAAATATACTCAACCTTGTTCTTGAAAATATGATATTCATTCTCTTCACGATAGAATACAACCTTCATGTCAAATAGATATGGACTGCCCAAGACACTGCCGCAAATGTTAAGAGGAACAACATCTAACTCAAACTCATCAAAGAACTTAGTTGTACTAGAAAATCTAATCTTACACTATTTCATTATCAACAAATTAGCATCTTTACATACCCATCCTAATGGATAAGGATTTTTAAGAGGTGTCATCTTCAAACCCAACTTCTTAACAATTGCTTCAAATATTAAGATAACTTGAGATCCACTGTCAAATAAAGTATATTCCTTTGTATGCTTGACTACAACTCTGACTTGAAAAAGCTCGCTTCTCTTCTTTTGATTAGTATCAATTTCCAATTTAGTGGATTGAACTAAAGAATTAGAATTGATCGTTGATATACCTTTGCTTCCCATTTCCGTGATCTTAGATTCATCCTTGGAATCTGACCCTAGATCTTGATGAGTTGATGCAATAATCTTTTGATTTTCTTTATCCTTGAACTTCTTCGATCATAATTCTGGATGCAGCTTCCAGCACTGTGATTCGTCGTGTCCCTTTTTCTTACAGTGGGAACATGTAGGTCTTCCCTCAACTTGCTTTATTGTAGTTGATTTCTTACTCTTCCATTTTCCTTTCAATTTCTTTTCAAACTTGAATGGCTTCTTATCTTCAATTGCATGCTTACCCTTACTAGCCTCCAGATGTGTATCTTGTAAAGACACCTTATCAATGTTAGTAGGGTTAAACATTAAAATAGTCTGACGAAGATATTAGTGCATGGAACCAATATCATTCAGAAGAGTTTCATGGGTATACAACGAAATACCTAAGGATAATGCCTTATTGTGGAATTCATGTGTGTATGCTTGAATATTATGGCCTTTAACCTTCCTTAGAAGTTGCCATTCTATTTTTTTCGATTGCGTATAAGCTAGTGGATATAATTGTTTCTTATAGCCCTAGTAAAATTATTCCAAGAAGAGATTGCTTGACCCTTTTGAACAAGATCAAATCACATCTTACTCTACCACCATATTAAGGTTGTTCCACTTAGTCGAAGAGAAGCTAACTGTATCCTTGTAGCTTCATCCATGATATTTTGAACCCTACAATATACCTCAGTTTTCTTGACCTAGTTGTCCAATATCTTGGCATTCAATTCTCCATCATAGGTCGACAATTCAAACTTGATGTCCAATTTTAATAAAGGCAAATTATGATCCGAATTCTTAGAGGAATTCTTTTTATTAGAAGAATTTTTAATTGCCTCATAAGGAGATGATGATGAGGATATTGAAGGGGGCTCTGAAGGTCCACCACCTTCGCCTCATCCTTCTCTTTTTACCAAAGATTCTCCAATTACGGGCTTCTAAATTCTTCGTTGCAAAAATATCTATTATCTCTCTCATCAAGTGAAGTGTATCCATCATTTCTTCTGGAATCATGGGAGGATCTTCTCCTTCCTTTCCTTCAAAAGCCATCTTATGTTTACGAAGTCTTCTTTCAATCTCAGACTTATAACTTGCAAGCTCTCCTTTACCAAGTTTAATTCACTCACAAACACTTGTCAAACCGGCTCTAATACCAACTTGATCTGAAAAATCCTTAGATGTTGATTAGTTTTTAAATACATATAAACATATACTTGACCTTCGAAATAATAATGATTGCTTGACTGTTTGCAATTTATATGTGAAATACGTATCTAACCAAATACGGTTTAATGATAAAAGACTTACAAATAACTGAGCACAAAATTAATAATAATGATAATATCACATACACAAGTTTGATAATGAATTTCACCCAATTTGGGCTATGTCTCTGGGTCTACTTCCAATATAGACCTCTTTGTTAATGCTCAAATGCTTGTGTTTTACAATGACCTTTTTCTATGTTGCTAAAACCCAAAAAATAGAGTGTACCATTGGATTCCTTGCAAAAAATCATGAAAAATGAGTATAAATTTCTTCAAATTCCATTAAGGGACCTCTTGACATGATTTACAATGTAGCCTCAAAGTCCTTGTACCCTCGGGCATGAACTTCAAGACATAACTCTTCATAAATGATGAGTCTATTTGTACAGTTCTTGATCCATGCACCCATTAAATAGGGCACAAACCCCTTAACCACCATCCACAATCCGTGGTCAGCCTTAATTATTTGTTAGGTGGGTCCCTAACAAACCCACACTTGTAGCGGAATTGGTTAAGTGTTGGCACATATTTGTGGTGGGCCAGGGGTTCAAACCCCACCAACCATCGGTCTATTCATTTTTTTGTTGGTATATGGTTATAAAACCATATATTAAATATTTATATGGCATATGGTTTGAACTCCCCATAGAACATATGGTGGTCACAGTTATATGATATACACCATAGAATTATGGGTGGAGGGCTTAGGCCCTCCACCCTTTTGTCGCCACCTATTACAATATGTCAGTTCAAATAAAAACGGTGCCCACTATGGTTAACTAACTCTCGTGTGGCACGTTCATAGTGGATACTTTGGTAAGGTTTATGGAGGTCGCAGGTTTGACCCCGTCGAAACCATAATTTTGGTAAACCATGATCATTAATGGCTAATGGGAGGTTGCCATGTGGAAGCCTCTCATTGGTCTACCCTGCCACATGTCAACCGACGATTAGTCCACCTAGAGGTACGGATGTTGAGTCACTTGCCAACACATTTGTTGCAAGGTCGTGCCACAAGTCACTCTTGCAGTGGTGACACATGTTGCCCCTTTTGACCTTGTTGACTTTGACCTTTGACTTTTGCCTCTAATTTGACTGGTCATAACTTTTGCATATGAACTCTATTTGAGGAAATTTTTGTGTTGTTGGAAAGCTATCACCAAACTCTACGCATTGATGGTGTTTTTTTTTTATAGAATTTGGGATGATTGAATTTTGAGCATTTATGAACCATTCTGCACCTCTGTGGATGTTCCATATCTTCTTGGACCTCTGTGAGCATTCTTGGATCCTCCTAGATCAATATCCAATTCCATATTTGAAACAAATATTTCAATGACATGCATTGAAACAAGTGGGTAGTACATTTTTGTTAAAATATTATTCTATAGAATAAGTAGACTTCTCTTGCTTTAGGTCACAATGGACAATTATGAGATTAGTTCCATGTGGATCCATGTAAAACAATGAGTGTCAAAATGGACAACATAAGGTTGATAATTATGCTACAACCTCCAAAAAATGGCTAGTGCCCCCATCAATTTGATATTTTCTAATAGTGAGTACAAAATGATTTTTTTTGTTGTTTCCAAACTATAAAAAGGATGCATTTTTTCCACCAAAAAAATAGACCCGTGTGAAAAAAAATGTCTCATAAATCTGAAAACAATTACGAAAAATGGAAAACTAAATTCTTTATAACTTTTTCATTTGCTCAATAGAATTATTGATCGAATCCTCATCACTCTCTTACTTTTCCACATCCTCCTCATCGTCAATACCCTTGGACCTATAATCAAAACCAAAAATCTACAAAATGATACTTGCCTTAGAATTTCATTCTTTTCCATTTCCATAGCAAGTTATATTACCTCAGTTGAGGTAGCTTACAACTTCATTAGTGCTTTCCTTGTTGCACTTGATGTCTATGTGGAATTTTTGAAGATATGTGGATCACTTATGATAGAGGTAGTTCCACTACTCACCCTACATCGACATAAATTGTAGAGGCTTGTGGTTAGTGTGGATACATAGGGTATATGTGAATAGTGTTAGAGAGTGTATCACTATAATAGGCCACTAGATGTCCATGATGTGTTAGGACTACATCAACGACATAATCTGAGGTGTATGACTTGATTCAAACGATTGTTGCAGATTTGGAAAAATGAGAACTTGTGGCATGCAGAGGTGATGCTTTAGCCCCTCAAATGTTTTTTGTTGTGCCTTTGCCAAACGGAATTGACCTTGGTTCCACCCCTATTCATCTAACTTAAGGAACAAGCAATATGAGAGAAACCCAACACAAAATCATAGTAAAATTCGAGAGGCCTAAGAAGCTACAACACTCCAAATTACTATCTTAAGGATCAGAAATATCGAACGACATGGATCTTGGTTGGATCCAAATGCACACCATAATCATTTGTTATGTACCTTAGATATTGAATTCTTTACATGTCAAATGAACACTTCTCTAGCTTGGAATATAGCTTGCATCGCCATAGGGTGTTGAAGACATGTTGATTGTGCTTCATATGTTCTTCCTAAATTTTATTTAAGATGGGGTTGTTGTCCTTGTATATGGCCACAAAATAATTGGTGAATTCTCACAAAATATCATCCATCATCCTCATGAATGTTGCTAGTGAATTAGTCAAGTTGAAGGGTATAATATCCCACTCAAAGAGACCTTCCTTAGAATGGAAGGTCTCCTTCCACACATTAATTGATTCAATTAGCACTTGGTGATATCTTGACTTGAGATCAATCTTACTAGAAAACTTAGCACCTTCTTTTGATCAAGTAGATCATCAATCAAATAGATTGTATATTGGTTCTGAACTATGATTTTATTCAACAACTCGTATAGTCACGATGTATTTTCCTTCTTTCGAACCAACAAAATAAGACTCACATAGAGTGGGGAGCTTGGTCAAATGTGGCCCTTCTATATCAAATCTTGAATCTAGTGTTTGATCTGCTCATTCTCAATAGGACAGTGTTTGTATACAGGGCCATTGGGTATAGGGGCACTTGATGTCAAATCAATTGCATGATTTACTGATGTCTTTGTATTCTTCCATCAATTTAGCTACCTATATTCGTGGCACAAAGGAGGGACCTTTGTAGAGACCTTAGTAGTCATATTGATTTTCTTTGCTCCTAACCAAACCATAAAGAGGACAAATCTCTTATTTTGAGAGATTATCTTCATACACTTCTAAACAAGGAGATTGTGGTATTTGGGGTTACCTTTGGTATCTTTTAGAGTTGATCTACTAGAGTGATAATGACACTATGAGGCTTGGACAGGTAAACAACATGATGCTTCCACATATATGGTTTTCCTAAAAAAACATATATTGCCATGACAATAAAAGAAGTGTTACCCTCAGAAAATTTAACCATCTCTCAAAAGTTTTTCATCTATCTTTCCCACAAATAAGGAATATCTAAATTAACTTGTACATTGAAGGGTCTTACTCTTCCAAAACAACTACTTGTTGAAAGTGTTATCAAGCCAATTTGACCATTATTTTCCCCTTAAGGGAAAATACTTCCAGACCACCCTCTCAAGGGTGTGATTTTGTTTCTTGGATGAGATTTCCTGCTCATCTCTACCGATTCAAACTTGTTCTTACAATTCTTCCATCAGATACAAGAGGATCCATTCACTCATAACTCACGTGTTTTTTAGATGAGTCCACCATGGTATATCAACTCCTATGCCTTACACCTCAAATGTTATGTGCACTCACAAATGGTACTCCATGCATGATCTCTAATTAAATTGATGTGTTATGTTCTCGCACGTGGGTTTCTTTCTTAGACATGGTGTGATGGTTTATTACCTAGTCGTGAACATAATAAACATTAGGTTTGATCTAATAACACTTCTTAACAATAACAATTTTATTATTATGTCTTGTTGTACCATGGGGGAACATAATTATCTTTAGATAAGTGTCATCATTACTTGGCTCAAGTCGTACTACTAGTAATTTGGTTGAGTTAGTGTTCTTCTTATCCTAACTATACCTAACACTTTCTATTTTTTCCCTTTCACTTCCATCTCTTTCATAAAAAAGGTATTATCCTCAGTTATGTTTTACTTATCATATGTCATCCAACAAGGTTTAGTTAAGCAAATTGAAGATCAATTGTAAGTCTAAGTCAAATAAAGCCAAAAAAGGGTAGAGGTGAAGAGCATGAAAGAAAAAAGATGAAAAAATAACAAAGCTAGAGCTATGCTACCTCATTAAATAGGCTCGACCCCTAAGTTCTGTGCTAAAAATGCATATATAAAGAAATAACTAAGAAATCAAAAAAAAAATACAAAAAGGGTTAATGAATAAAGTGACAAGGTGGTAACTCTAAGAAAAGCTCGCTTGTTATGATCCAACGCCTTAAAAATGACAAAAATTCAATGAATACAGTCCACTTCAAGGGGGAGACCTCCTTTTACAATATATCCAATTCATAATACAATATGAGATGAGATAAGATATCCTAAGACTAGGTCTCCTTGGTATATATATAGGAGACAAAGGGTACAATTATAATGAAAATGTTAGGGACTTAACCCCTCACATAGGTAGAACAATGTATTCCGATGTAATAAAGGTCAATATTAATAAGGCCTTGCAATAAAGTAGAATAAGTCGAATGTAAGAAGACCTAATAGAAGCTTCCGCTTCTAGAAGGATCTTCCTCTAGATGGTT
>ML784959.1:613366-629964 GCA_009831015.1 Picea engelmannii
CCATTTCTAGCATTTTATTTATGTTATGCGTGCTTTTTATATCTGGAATATTACAAGTGGTATCAAAGCACTTTCCTTGGCAGAAAATTGTGGGTTAATTTTTTTCAGGGTAGAGACGTATTCCGACGTCTTTAAGCCACAAAGATCTATCATTACACGCATAAACCCACGGTTGAGGGAGTCATACATGCAGGAAATACAAGTGGTTCTTAAGCGCACATCTTTTGGCCACCCTTGTAATCCCTGTTGGTACCCCTTCGAGTGGTAGCGCATCAGATAACACATGTGTACGGATCGGCCTAGATTTCCTGAAGCCCTCTTTAGATAAACCGATTGGTCGCCTGACTGTTATAGTGCCACTAACAACAACACTCGAGAAGATACTCTCTAGTACCTGGGTAGTTGGGTAGTACGACTAAGGGAACAGTCTAGCCTCCTTAGTTAGTTCTCTGAGATATTGGGTCGAGTACTACTGTTGGACCTCGCATGTATATCAGAGAGCTATAACACAGGGGAAACCCTTGTTTGTAGAACCCTTGAATACCTAACCCTTGGGGACGGAAACAAAAAAAAATTAAAACAGACAAGATCTATTGTCGCACAACTGTGTTTGGGTTGCCAAATCACTACACATTTCTTCCTGGTTAAGCATTTGGGCATTTCATCACTGCAGTATTCTTCAGATCGGAGTATAACTCCGTAGGTGAAAAAAAAAAGTCTGGAAATTTTTGCGCCATTATTTGAGACCTATTCCTTTGGATTTATCTCTTCGGCCTTATCACATTCATACATATCATTTTTCAGCAAAATTTTTTACCCCGCCCACCTCGTTTCGGTTCCCTCATCATCATGGCCCATACTTGTAGCCAAGACTTGGAAGATCACCTCAATACCTTGCAATCTGATTTCACAAAGACCCAACAGGAAGTGAAACAGCTCAGTGCCAATGTTGTCACCATCAATACAACCATGCAATCCTCCATCACCGCCTCAATCAAGGAACTCAAACTAGACATGACTACCCAACTTGAATCTATCGTTTTGGTGATCTGCACCAAGCTACATATCCCTGCAAATAACCCTTTATCTGACCCACCTCCACATACCAAAGCTGAAACTTCCTCTCATTCCCATAATTATTAGCCCCATCACTTTCAGCGTGACCTACGCCTTTCGTGAGTGGATGTGACCAAATTTGATGGCTCGGATCCCACTGGTTGGGTAACCCAAATGGAACATTATTTCTCTTTATACGACATTACAGATGACTTGGCCAAACTCTGGTATGGTGTTCTCCATCTAGATAAAGAACGTTGGCAATGGTGGCAATGGAGAAAAACTTCTCGTCAAGGGTATATTGCTTGGACACACTTTGTGGCAGAGCTTTATGAACACTTTCACACTGACACCAACCATTTAGGACGTTTGACAAAGTTGAAACAATTTGGAACAGTGGAATACTTTATAGCTACTTTTGAGCCCCTAGATTTTTGGACAGAGGGCATGTCTGATGCCTTTTTCCAAGAATGTTTTATCAGTGGCCTCAAGGATGAGATTCGTGCCCATGTCCTCATGGCTCAGCCTCAGAGTTGGGTGGAGGCTACTAAAAGAGATAAATAAGAACAACAAGTTGTATCTTATCAAAACCGGAAACCCTCCTTTATTCCTCACACTAAACCAGTAAATCCCACTACTCCCTCTGCTCCACTAAAGATCCAAAAATTGACCAAGGATGAAATGGTTGAACGCCAACTCAAAGGCCTTTGTTATAATTGTGATGACAAATATTTTCCAGGCCACAAGTGTAAGGAACAAAATATTTTTATGGCCATCTCAGAGAATGTTTTGGAAGAAGATGTTGAAACTCCCCTTGTGTCTGAGTCACCTGAAACCACGGACATAACCCCTCCCTCAAACCCCCCCGAAGTAGAACTGGTCATTTCCCTAAATGATCTAACTGGTTTCTCTATTCCCCAAACCCTCAAGCTAATTGGTTACATCAAGCATAGGAAGGTCATCATTATGGTTGATAGTGGCAGCACCCATAATTTTATTCATTGTCGCATTACCCAAGAAACTCATTGTTATATCCATGTAGTCAATAATTTCCAAATCATGATTGCCAATGGCGTCTCCATGAAATGTGTAGGGCGTTGTGAAAATGTGTCTCCAAATTGGTGACTACCACCTGAAATATCATATGTTTTCTATCGACATGGGCGGTTGTGACATTGTGTTGGGTGCAGACTGGATAAGGAATTTGGGTCCCATTCTCATGGATTTCAAGGAATTAACCATAAAATTCGACCAAGAGGGTCAAAAATATAAGTTCCAAGGCATCATTGTCAGTTCACCAGAGATCATTAGTTCCCATGGATTGGAAAAGATGCTAAAAAAGGTCATTCTGGCGTTATTGCCCAACTCCATGCCATACAGGAAACTGAGACACCCTCTGTGCCGCAAGACCTCCAATCCATCTTCTATAAACATCAAGTGATATTTTCCACTCCCCAGGGAATCCTGCCTTCCTATGGTGTTCATGATCATTCCATTCCCCTTATCCCAGGAAGCCTCCCTCCCAATATCCGTCCCTATCGTCACCCCTTTTCCCAAAAAAATGAAATTGAGAAAATGGTTCAAGAACTGCTTAACGCAAGTGTTATCCGCCCTAGTACGAGCCCCTACTCTTCTCTTGTGGTCATGGTCATGAAGAAAGAAGGTTCCTGGCGCATGTGTCCTGACTTCCGCGCCCTCAACAAACTCACCATTAAAGACAAATTTCCCATTCCTGTCATTGATGACCTCTTGGATGAATTGAGTGGCACCCAGTTCTTTACTAAACTTGATCTTCGTTCTAGCTACCACCAAATCCATATGAAAGAGGCAGACATTCCTAAGACTACCTTTAGAACTCATGAGGGCCACTATAAGTTTTTGGTCATGCCCTTTGGCTTGTGTAATGCTCCCTCCACCTTCCAAAGCCTCGTGAATAATGTCTTTCGCCCTTTTCTCCGTCATTTTGTCTTAGTTTTCTTTGATGATATCCTCATTTATAGAAAAACCTGGACAGACCATCTTGCTCATGTGGACCTCGTTCTCCATCTACTCTCTCAGCACCAACTTTTTCTGAAAAAATCTAAATGTGCTTTTGGCACCTCAGAAGTCGAGTACTCGGGTCATCTTGTTGGCAAGAACGATGTTAGGGTGGATCCTAAAAAGATTGAAGCTATGCAAGACTAGCCTCACCCAAAGACTCTCAAAAGCTTGTGAGGATTTATGGGCTTAACAAGTTATTATCGCAAGTTTGTTAAGAATTATGGAAATATTTTGACACCTCTCACCACACTCCTTAAAAAGAATTCTTTCACTTGGACTCCAACAACTACTCAGGATTTTCAAACCTTGAAGATGGCCATGTGCACCACTACAGTCCTGGCCCTTCCTGATTTCACAAAGACCTTTGTCCTGGAATGTAATGCTTCAGGGAAAGGTATTGGCGTTGTCCTTATGCAAGAGGGTCGACCTTTGGCATTTACCATCAAACAACTGTCTAAACGAAATTTGGGCAAATCAATCTATGAAAAGGAAATGTTGGCTATTATGCATGTCATTGATTTGTGGTGACCTTATCTATTGGGGCAACGCTTCCAAATTAAGACAAATCATCAAAGCCTCAAGTATTTTCTGAAACAACACATTTCCTCCCCAGAGAAACAAAAATGGGTGACTAAGCTCTTTGGATATGATTATGAGATCATTTACAAGAAAGGCAAAGACAATGTGGTGGCAGATGCACTTTCCTAAAAATATGAAGATGAAGGCTCCCTTTTTTCTCTCTCCTTCATTGTACCCAATTGGCTCCAAGTCATTCGCCAGGAATGTCTACATGATCCCAAAAGTTCGCTTCTAATACAACAATTGCAGTCCAATTCTCCAGTTTCCCTAGTGTACTCTTGGCTCCATGATGAGATTCGATACAAAGGTTGTTTGTATTTAAGTAAACAATCGAAACTTAAATCCACGATGCTTTTTGAGCTTCATGCTACACCCACATCTCGGCACTCCGGGTTTACCAAAACCTATGACAGGGTCAAACGTTCTTTTTTCTGGGATGGTATGAAACAAGAAATTCGTAAATTTGTGGCCGAATGTGATGTGTGTCAACGCAACAAGGGAGAAATAGTCAAATCTCCTGGAACACTACAACCGCTTCCGATTCCACTTGCTATTTGGAGGGATATCTCTATGGATTTTATTACAGGCTTACCTAAATTGGGCAATAAATCAATCATCATGGTGGTAGTTGATCGCCTTTCCAAGTATGCTCATTTATGTGCTCTTCAACACCCATTTACAACATCCACAGTGGCTCAACTTTTCATGGATCAGGTTTTCAAGCTTCATGGCATGCCGCATTCTATTGTTTTTTATCGCGACCCAATTTTCACCAACAATTTCTGGCAAGAACTATTCAAGATACAAGGCACTCAATTGCATCTCAACATAGCTTATCATCCCTAGACGGATGGTCAAACGGAATTTGTCAACAAGTGTTTGAAAACATATTTGAGGTGTTTTGCATCAGAAAATAAAAATCAATGGGCTCAATGGTTACCCCTAGTTGAATGGTGGTACAACACTTCATACCATACATCTACCCACATGACTCCTTTTGAAGCGGTATATGGACAAAAGCCACCGTCAATTCTCTCATATTTACCAGGTGTCTCGAAGGTCCAGGCGGTTGACCAAACGCTTACAGTTCGAGAGGCTATTCTTCGTACCCTCAAAGAGAATTTGGTCATGGCCCAAAATCCGATGAAGCAATAAGCAGATCAAGGTCGCTCTGAACGTCATTTTGCAGAAGGGGATCAAGTGTTTCTTCGACTGCAACCTTACAAGCAAACTTCCCTCAAGGCCGACCATTGTCAGAAGCTGGCACCCAAATTTTATGGTCCTTATATAGTTCTCAAGCATGTGGGACAGGTGGCCTATCAGTTAGCTTTGCCCAGTCATTCTAAGCTACATCCTGTTTTCCATGTTTCATGCTTGAAGAAGGTGATTGGAACTAAGTTCCAAACTCAAACCAGCCTTCCCGAGTTGGACGAAGAAGGTTCCATTTGACTACAACCACAAGCAGTTTTGGACCAACGTGAGTGTCGCCTGCATCAGCGAACCATCAAGGAAGTGTTAGTCTAGTGGAAAGATACAACTCTAGTAGATGCCACTTGGGAATCAACTACCATTCTGCAATAATTTCCACATCTCAAGCCTTGAGGACAAGGTTGTTTTTAAGGGAGAAGAAATGTTAGGGACCTAACCCCTCACATAGGTAGAACAATGTATTTCGATGTAATAAAGGTCAATATTAATAAGGCCTTGCAATAAAGTAGAATAAGTTGAATGTAAGAAGACCTAATAGAAGCTTCCGCTTCTAGAAGGATCTTCCTCTAGATGGTTCTATTGATAGACATATTTAGTATAAATAAGAGTCGAGGGTATGAGAACCCTATCTTGGATATTATTGTAATAGAGCTCTGCTCGACTGGAGGTTGCCCCGTCGAAGAGGCCTGTGAACATTGCTCTCAGTAATCGAAGTGTTCTTTCTGGTGTTATCCTGTTATCATTTCAGTATTATTGTGGTGTTATTTTTGTTCTGCATACTTTTTATATCTGGAATATTACAGAAAGGGTGCAATGAAGGGTTCTAGCCTACATACAAATATAACACTAGAAATGTAATAATTCAATATATAGGGCTTAATAAGGGGTTTTGTACATAACACGAGGATTTTTCTAGAGATTAACATGCCCCTCCCCTTCAAACAAGTGTCGTCCTCAACACTTGACTAACCATGGGTGTTTCTGCAAGAAGAATTCATATCCCCATGTAACCTCTTCCAATGGTAGGTTCTTCCATTTGATGAGGTACTTTGTAATTGCTCGATTTCTCAGTTGCTTAATCCTTGTTTCGAGGATTGTTTATGGTTCGAGTATGAATTCCCCTTGTTCATTAATCTGTGGTAAAATAGTTTGGAAGAGAATCTTGTTGTCGACGAGCTTATTTAAGCAAGAAACATGGAAGACTAGATGTACACATGAAGATGAAGGCGGCTCTAATTTGTAAGTCATACTTCCAATCCTTGGAAAAACCTTATAGGGGCCATAATATTTGGGTGATAATTTATTGTCCTTCTTTTGTTGCTTGAGGTACGTATGTTTATAATGTTGTAGCCTAATAAATATTCAATCCCCTACTTCAAATTCTCTTTCACTACGGTGTTGATCTCCTTATTGTTTCATCCTATTTTGTGTCATAACCAAGTTGTCCTTCAATAGTTTGATAACCTCTTATTGGTCCACTATGTGGTCCTCCACTACTTGAACCTTTGTATTCCCTTTCAAGAGTGATGTAATGGATGGAGGATGATATCCATAAAGTGTCGGAAATGGGGACAATTTTGATGAAGTATGGAAGGATGTGTTGTACGACCATTTTGCCAAGGGAAACCACTTGACCCATTGTGTCTATTTATCATATGCAAAGCAACAAAGATATCCTTCTAGACATTTGTTTACAATCTTAGTTTTCTCATCGGATTGAGGATGGTAAGATGAATTATGAGCCAACTGAGTACCCAAAGAAGAAAATAATTTAGTCCAAAACTTTTCAACGAAAATTGGATCTCTGTTACTTACAATAATATTGGAGACTCCATATAGCTTTTGAACTATTTTCATGAATTTTGTGGCTACTATACTTGCTTTAAAAGGATGAGAAAGATAACAAAAATGGGCATACTTTGTCACTCGGTCCACTACTACCCTGATGACAGTCTTTTCTTCATATTTGGGTAAACCTGTAATAAAATCCATTGAAACTTCTTCCCAACATTGAATTGGTGTAGCTAATGATTGTAGGAGACCCGACGTCTTGATTGTCTCTCACTTATTCTGTTGGCAGACCAAACATTTAGACACAAACTTTTGAACATTAGTTTTAAGACCTTCCCAAAAAAAATCCTTCTTGATACTACCATAAGTTTAATTTTCAAGAATCGTGAATGTCCTTCTAAGAGAACTTTTTAGAAGTGTGCAATTACAGAGAGACTTTCTATTTGACTTGGGAATTCTTGGTAATCATCATACCATATCAAATCATTCTTGCTTACAAAATCATATTTCCCTCAGGATTCTCTCGCAACATTTGTCCCAACAACGTTTTGAGGTGAGGTGCAGGGCTTTCTATTTGAGTTGGGAATTCTTAGTGATCATGATACCATATCAAATCATTCTTGCTTACAAAATCATATTTCCCTAAGATTCTCTAGCAACATTTGCCCCAACAACGTTTTGAGGTGCAGTACAATTCTAAGGTCTTCTATTATTTGTTTCTCGTCCTCGCGCGCCCGCATCAGTAACACAGTTGGAAATTCCTTCAGTTTGTATAACAGTTTGAAATTGATGTGATCCTTCAGTTATCGGATGGTTTGCGTAATATTAGAAAACTAACTCACCCCGACCATTCAATTATCTGAACTAAATCATCCCGACCCTTCATTTAACTGGTAGTTTCCATAATAATGGAAGCACGCATATACCAGCCAGCAATACCCAAAGCTATCGATATGGTCGTTGGTCTCCACCCCTAAGTCCAAAAAAACACTTACCAGATTGCAATGCAGGAGGCCTAATTAAGGCCTAGTTGGCGTTGAATTCTTCTGTTGGTCTCTTAGTTTTCTTGTGTTGGTCACTTAGTTTTCTTTTGTTGGTCTCTTGGTTTTCTTTTGTTGGTCTCTTAGTTTTCTTCTGTATTGCATGCAAGCTCAGTTCAATGACCACCTGCATGGCATCAACAATGGCCATCCCCCTTATTCCTCGAGGAAGCCAACCAATGCATCCCCATGCCGAACAGCTGCCCAGGCCGTTCAAGGTGCGAATCCCCAAATCAATCCCCGCTCGAGCAATTAGTCCCTGCCGATGCGCATGGGTTCTTGCAATCCTTCGGCTCCTTTCTTCCATAATTGAAATTACGAAGCGTACACATAGTCCAATAACCATTAAGGTGAAACTACCCATATTCAAATTCCGTGGTTTCCTCCGGGGACTGCACCAAATGCCAATTGGCGCAGATATAAAACTCCCCCATGGGATGCTAGAACTCTATAATTGAAGGCGTCCCATAACTGCTTTTCTGGTATCGCACTGTTTTCAGTCCCCTCGCTTATTCAGGCTTGTGTTTTTTTATTCTCTGGTCTGGCGTAACCTGCGAGCCCGGTGCTCTCAGAGGGCAGTAGCATTCCGATTTGAAGCTCTCTCTGCCTTCACAGAGTGCCCAATTGTCAATTGGGTATTATTATCATTATTATCATTATTCTCATATGGCTAAGATGACAAGGGAAGAAGAGGCTAAGAAAATTGAAACGAAATATGCTTCTCTGAAAGAAGATTACGTGGAGCTCCAGCGGGTATGTATGTTTTGGGTTTGACCAATTGTGTCCGCTCTGCAAACCAAATCTCGCAGAGCCAGACCAACAATATCTGATTTCTGTTTGGTTCTGTACATGGTTTTGTGATTTATTTGTTTGTTTTTGGTCTTTTCAATGTGTTTCAGCATATAAGGGCAGTGAAGAAAAGAGCTAAGAGAAACAAGGATAAGAAGAAGCGGTTGGAGGCAGAAGTCAGGTTTGTTGGTCTTTTCCTTTGATGGTATTCTAGATGTGTTTTCAGCTTTTGTGAAAGCGTGGGGCGTCTATTGATATAGTGCAGGACATCAACGGATATGGGGTTTCAAGCATGCTTTTTTGGGTGGTTTCTCTGTGCTGTGACTAAAGATACCAGATACCAGGAAAGAGTTTTTTGTGTTGCTGAAAATTGTTTGTGCTTTAGTTTTAGGAATTGTGGTTTTCATTAGTATCATGGTGTTGTAGTGTAGGGAATGCATTGGATGCAGACTGATTATTTTTGTTTTATTTTGGAGCGTTACTTGTTGGAGTATCTAGGTTTTTTGTCTTTTAACTTTTCCCATCGACCTGTACATCTAGGGCTTGCAAGCAGAAATGGACTAATGGGTATTTTTTTCATTGCCCTCCTTGCCAACCCCCTTTAGTTTGAGTAACTGTGTTGGATCTTTTAGCAGAGGGTGATTTAAAGAGTGTCCCTCGTCCTTGAAACCATTATATGCTTTTGTGAAAGGGTGGGGCGTCTATTGATATAGTGCAGGACATCAATGGATATGGGGTTTCAAGCATGCTTTTTTGGGTGGTTTCTCTGTTGCTGTGACTGAAGGTACCAGGAAAGAGTTTCTTGTATTGTTGAAAATTGTTTGAGCTTTAGTTTTAGGAATTGTGGTTTTCATTAGTATCATGGTGTTCTAGTGTAGGGAATGTATTGGATGTAGACTGAATTTTTTTGTTTTATTTTGGAGCATAACTTGTTGGAGTATCTAGGTTTTTAGTCTTTTAACTTTTACCATCACCCTGTACATCTAGGGCTTGCAAGCAGAAATGGACTAATGGGTATTTTTTTCATTGCCCTCCCTGCCATCCCCTTTTAGTTTGAGCAATTGTTTTGGATCTTTTAGCAGAGGGTGATTTAAAGAGTGTCCCTAGTCCTTGAAACCATTATATGCAAAAGCATGGGCATGCATGCAGTGGTGGATTGATGGCGTTTTACCACTCCCCTCCCTGCTAATCCACTTTATTTTGAGTGACTCTGTTGTATCCTTCAGCAGAGTGTGATTTGATGTTTGTCCCAGGTCACAGGAACCACTATAAGCAAAATCATAAGCACATAGACTGTGAGAATCAAATATTCATAAGTGGTCAATGCATGCCTCCTAAGCCAGATCCAGACCACCAAAGCAACCAGAATGCAGGTGGCTAATAATTATGGAGTTAACTTTATGCCCCAAGTTTCTTTAGCTTAAGTTCAAAAAGCTTGTGATGTATTTAGAATGTTTATTTTTTGGGGTGCATATCTTTTTTTTTCCAAGGAAAAAATCTCTATATTGATATTTCAAGGAGAAATCAAATACACATGTTCTAGCCTTTTGGCCCCATTAACAAGCAAAATCAAGGCTGTCCTCAACAGATTGTCCTTTTCCTATACCTGGACAAATACAGTCATCCTTTCTGTCTTTGTTACAAAACAAATTTTCACAAAGTTTTCCATACTTGACAGACCTATAATAAAAAACATGAAGAAACTAACTAGAATTCAAAACAAGACAAACTGTAGAGCTAAAAAACAAGTACTGCTAGCTTCAGAAGAAAGACAGATTGACAACATTAATTCTTGAACAGACAATGTTCCTTCTTCGTGGTAGATGGCTTCTTTTGAGAGCTAGTCAGCTTTGTGATTGAATTCTATGAATACATGGGCAAAGGAAACCTCCTCAAAGAGAGCTTTAATCTCTAACATCCTTTCCAGAATGGGCTCCGGAACTATAATTGATATTTGTACTTCATCATTTGCCCAATCCATCCCCAATTTGGAGTCCCCAAGGATTTTTGGGGGGCATATCGTTTTGAAGAACTTGGTCCTTTCATGTCCTAATAAACCTATCTCCCCCAATCTCCCTTGACTGATATGGTACTTTCCAATGGGTAATACAATATTGGAGTTTGTTGTTTGCTAAAAAAAATATTGATTTGCTTGCATTGCACAGATTGGCTTTTTTCATACCCAGATAACCTCAAATCCCGTGTTTTTTATTTTATTCTTATATTTGTTATAAGGGTGCAATCTTAACCTTGTTTAATATATTCATTTTATACTAGCATATGTTTTGATTCATTTGCTATTGTGGAAGAATGTTAGTCTGCACAATTTGCATTACATACCTGAGTCATTTTTCATACCCAGATAACCCCAAAACCTGTGATCTTGATTAGATTCTGGTATTTGTATAAAGGGAGCAATTTTAAGTACTGTTTAATCTATACTTTTAGTATCAGATTATGAATTGATTTCAATGAGTATGAATTGGGTTGGATGCATCTGATTTGGTTTAGGTTATTTTATGCAAAAGGGTTATAATATTGCCAACATGTTAGGTGGACTGTAAATTATAATATTGTGTTCATATAGTTTATACTTCTGTGCAAGAATTGTGAAATAAAAGTGATCTATATGCAACTTATAACAGTTCTGTACATCTGTTATGAAACTTACTTTCATGTATGATATAAAAGTTTCTTGAGTATTATCTTTGAGCATCATGTTTTTCAACTCTCGATCAAAGTTTTCTTGTGTTTTTGCAACTCTCTCACCTTTGTGAAAAAAGTCTCTTCAGTTTTTTTTCACAGATGTTTCTTTTGACAATTGATTTGAGGTTTTTCAAATGTTTCCTAATCAAATGATAAATGATGCTCGAATTCCAGATTTTTGCAGCGCAAATACCAAATGTTTACAGAAAAGGATCACGAGGAGGCAACAGATCCATCGGTATTCCCAGAATCTGGTGCTAAAGCTCTTTCAATTTATAGAAGATCCAAAGAGATAATTGAAGACGAGCCTGCAAGAGATGAATTGACTGGGCTGCAGGCATTGATGTTAACAGATTACTGTACCTCCCCTGAAATGGTAAGACTTCAAGCAAACATGTTCATCTAATTGTTTAATACAGCCTTTATTTCCATTGATAGGAATGTGATGCTAACTGTTATATTCTCCTATGTTGATATATTCAGACTGGAATACAGCCTTCACTTATGAGGTTAATGCCAGCTCTCGCAGTGCCTCATAGTTCATTTGTCACACCTGTTACTGTACTAGCTAACAAAAAGAGAGATCTTGAAAATAATGGGTTAGTCAGTGCTCAGAAGTCATCTAAATTTAAAGATCGTCGAAATAAGAAAATCAAAGCAGATCTATTGGTATCCCCAGAGTACAGTGCTAAAAGCATTACCATTTCCAAAAGTCCCAAAGAACCAACTGAAGTGTTGGCTACTGAAGACAAGTCTGCAAGACATGAATTGATTGGGATGCAGACATTGTCGTCAACAGATGATTGTTCCTTGCTTGAAATGGTAGGACTTCATGACAACATATTTATCTAGTTTTTCACGCCACTTTTAATTCTGTTGACTGCAATGTGATGCTAACTGTTTTATTCTCTTATGTTTGTATGTTCAGACTGGACTACAGCCTTCTGCTATGAGGATAATGCCACCTTTCAAAGTGCCTCATGGTTCATTGGTCACACCTGCTGTTATAGATGGCCAAAATGAGAAAATCAAAGCAGATCCATTGGTATCCCCAGAATTCACTGCTAAAATCACTTCCATTCTCAAAAGACCCAAAGTACCATGTATTCAACCAACTAGAGAGATGGCTATTGAAGACGAGCATGCAAGACATGAATTGATTGGGATGCAGCCATTGTTGTCAACAGATGACTGCACTGCACCTGAAATGGTAAGACTTCAAGCAAACTTATTTATCTAATTGTTCAAGACAACCTTTAATTCTGTTGACTGGAATGCGATGCTAACTGTTTTATTATTTTATGTTGATATGATCAGACTGGACTACAGCCTGCAGGTTTCAAAGTGCATCAAAGTTCATTTATCACACCCGCTGTTGAACTAGCTAACGAAAAGAGACCTCTTGAAAATAATGGACTAACCAGTGCTCTGAAGCCATCTAAAGTTAAAGATGGTAGAAATAAGAAAATAAAAACAGATCCATCGGTATCCCAAGGATTTGTTGCTAGAAATACTTTTGTATCCAGAAGTTCCAAAGAACTGACTGAAGCACTGGCTATTGAAGACGAACCTGCAAGATATGAATTGACTAGGAAGCAGCCATTGCTGTCAACAGATAATTGTACCTTGCCTAAAATGGTAAGACTTCATACAATGTTTCAAACATATTTATCTAATTGTTCAACACATCCTTTAATTCTGTTTACTGGAATAGGATGCTGACTTGTTTAGTCTCTTATGTTGATATGTTCAGACTGGATTACAGCCTTCAGCTATGAGGACAATGGGAGCTTTTACAGTGCCTCATAGGTCATTGGACACACCTGTTCTTGAACCAGCTAACAAGAAGGGACCTCTAAAAAATAATGGACTAGTCGGTGCTCAGAAGCCATCTAATGTTAAATCTGGCCGAAATAAGAAAATCAAAGAATCTCCATTGGCATCACTAGAATGTGTTGGTGAAAATCTTTCCATTTCCAAAAGACCCCCAAAACCAACTGAAGCACTGTGTATTGAAGACAGGCCTGCAAGTTATAAACTGTTTGGGCAGCTGCTATTTTCCTCATAAGATGCTTGTACCTCACCTGAAATGGTAAGACTACATGCAAACATATTTATCTATTTATTTAACAAAGCTTTTATTTCTGTTGACTGAAATGTGATGCTAACTGTTTTATTCTCTTTTGTTGATATGTTCAGACTGGACTACAACCTTCAGCTACGAGGATGATGCCACCTTTGATGGTGCCTCAGGGTTTATTGGTCACACCTGTTGTCAAGCCAGCCATCAAGAAGAAACAAAATAAGGCAAAATAACTGGCTAGTCAGTGCCCAGAAGCCATCTAAAGTTAAAGACAGCCAAAGGAAGAAAACCAAAGACAGCCCACAAAAGCCCATCTCACTTACAGAGGAAAGGGGTGTGGGAAGTTTTTGGGATAATTAATAATACAAGAGATACCGTTTTTACCAACCCAGATTCCATCAGTCTGTTTTTTTCGAGCAGCTTCAAGGCACTCCAAGAGAATTCTTTGGGAGACTAGAGTTCTGCAGAATTTTAACTGTGTTGAACATCAATAATCTTTTATTCAGTTCTCTAGTTGTACAAAATTCATCAATAATGTTGTTCTTATTTGGACAGAAAGATTGTACAATGGGAATTCTTTTGAAACAGAGATCTCTTCGAAGGTAAAATTGTATTCTTCTACCCCTCAAACTAGATTGTATATTTAGACAGAATTTCATCAATCTGTTTCTCAGCCCAAACAGGTCATCCCGAATAGTAGTTTGTTGTTTTTTGTATAATTCAAATTATCTGCAGAGGACATAAATACTCATCGATGAATGGCAGAATCCACCCTTAATCAGTAAGGTGCAGAAATTAGAAGGCAGAAAATTTGACGAGTATTCCTTTAATAAGTAAGGTACAAAAATTAGAAGGCAGAAAAATTGACAAGTATCTGCATTTATAGTTATCAACTCTTTATTCCTGCGTTGAAAATATTAAGTTTACTTAAACTACAGATGTGTGCTCGATATATTACTCATCAGCACACAAGCAAACAGTTGCCATTAGAATTAATTTTTAATTGCCATTACAATTAATTTTTAAAATTAATTTTTAATTGATTGCATCAAGAGTAGTGAGGAACATGATGTTGCTTTACATGAAAGCAAAATATATATATAACTACATATGTACATAACAACATCTAAACTTGATATGAAATGAAATGATAAAAAAATTTAGACCTTAAGAAATTTGATCCCTCGTTAATATTGTGATTTTATGTTATCTATGCATTATTGTAATTTGTTTTGGCCAAAATTTCTACTTATTTTATTTTATTCATGTAAAATAAATAAAATAAGGTAGCAATGCATATAAGTTTCATTTGAAAAAAGGTCGAAAAGCCATCCTGAAGGGCACTACTACATAATTGGCTCTACCGACTCTTCCTCTCTAAATCAGCAAAACTCCTTAATCTATTCTCACTGAGAGAGAAAATTGTAATAAAGTTGTCGAAACCAATTTGAGAGTTGTCTAAACCAATTTGATGAGCTGTCCCATTTTAAAATTCCAACCCTGCTTGCATATATACATGGCCTTTTTAACGAATTGCCTCATTTTGAAATTTCAACCCTGATTGTATATATACATATACATGGCCTTGAAGAGAAAGACAACATTTCAAAGATGTCTCTTGGCTAATGGTTTTGGTGATCTGTCTTTGTTTAGTTTATGTAAACTTGAAAGAGTTTGAAATTTCAACCCTGATTGTATATATACATATACATGGCCTTGAAGAGAAAGACAACATTTCAAAGATGTCTCTTGGCTAACGGTTTTGGTGATCGGTCTTTGTTTAGTTTATGTAAACTTGAAAGAGTTTGAAAGAGACGTCGTCTCCTTCTTAAGGTGTCTTTAATTTGATATTGAGACTTTAAAATGATGTTATTATGTTTTTTTTTTTTAAGTAAAAAAGCGAATCCTGTTATATTAAAGCTTCAAAAAAGAAATACACCATGACATACATGCGCCAGCTGTCCCGCCTATGCAGGAAACCAAGACAGCTGGTCTGTCCAGAATAGCATGCAAAATCAAACAGTTCGTTTCGCCACCCTGCCCGGAGGAAACCAGGGTGCATGTCCATTTTCATCAGCAGTTTAGTAAGGCCTATGCTAACGCTAACCAGGCTAATAACTAAAAGAGCTACAGCTCTGATAAACATCAAAAGAAAAGGAGTTGGAGACCATGCTAAACAAAAGAACCTATTCATCGGAGTCCTCGCATTCTTCCTTCGCCTTGCCGCTGCTGACAGGAATGACATAGAGCTGAGTGCAGGTGGGGCATTGTCGCCGTGGTGTGGCACTGGAGTAGGTTGCGTACAACATGTCCAAGCGTTGGCTAACGCGGACAGCCTTGAAGATTTGGTCATCCACCATACTGCGAACCTCAAAGATCAAGTTTAAGTGCTCCGGGTGAAGGAGTGGTGGCGGGGGCAGCGACTCTGGTTTGGCATCCGTCTCCTGGTGACCCTGCGTCTTCCTCTGCGGCTGCGAGTCGGTGTTGCTTTACGGCAGCTCCTCCTCAACCAGGCAGGTGGCGAACTCTTCATTAGGGGCGTCGTTGGGACCGTGTGTCTCTCTCGAGCTGGGCGGTGGTGGTGCTGCTTCAATGCACGTCGGGGGGTTCCAATTATCCGGAATTGTAAACATTCGACTCTCAGAGAAGTCTGAGGGGAGATCCATAGTCGGAATTTCCTCGACGTAAGTTCTTGGGGGCGAGTTTGTTGCTATGGTCTCCCTGTGTCGTTTCCTCTTAGCCAGAACCAGAGCCCGTTCGAACCGCTTATGTCTTTTCCTCCTGGAGTCCGCCACGTACCATCGTGCTCCTCTGCGGGGTCTTCCCCTCGCCCTCGGCATAGTGAGAATGAGGACCAATGCCAGGATGTCTCTGTTAGAATTAATGATTAATTTGGAGTTGTTTTTGGTTTGTTGGAGTTGTTGAGATATTCTCTCAACCTCCATAACTTATTCTCTCAACCTCCATAACTAACTTTAGAATAAGTTGGAACTGACTCCAACTATATATATATATATATATATATATGTTGTAATTGAGATTCAAATAATACAAGTTATTATTGTGTGTGAATCCGTTGCAATGGCTGCTCTCCATTTTTTCAATTTGGTATCAGAGCTTGATTCCCTTACGGGAAGGCCAGGAAGATGTGAGACATAAGTGTGAGAGTGAAGTGTTTGTTTTTGAGTGTTTTATGTGTTTTCTAGATTTGTTGTTTGATTCCGTTTTCCACTGTCACTGTTGAAGGAGATTTAATTGTTACTGCACCGATCGTGAGAGAGGGAGGGCCATCACTTAGAATTATA
>ML784959.1:631780-648719 GCA_009831015.1 Picea engelmannii
TGGCTGAAGCAATAAGCTTCAATTTATTTGAATGATTATGATAATTTCTTATATATACAATTTTTTGTTTCTTTGTTTTCTTAATTTTAAATTAAGATTCAATCACTATTTATTTATTTTTGGATGATTATGATTTCTTATATATATAAAAAAATTTGTTACTTATTTTGGTAATTTAAAATGTGATAGGTTAAGATTTTTTCTAGGGATATTTGCCCTAAATTAAATGATCATTTCTGTAAAATCCAAGTGTTCTAGGAGTTTTTGAGCATGCTGAATCCATTTCTGCATTCAGAAATGGATTTTGAACAACAAAAAATAGAATTAAATGAAAATTGTAAAAGTGTTATGATAATAAATATTATATAAAATACAATTTTAAGATATCTATACAGATACTAAAATTACAATTAATATTAAAAGGTAAATAGTTAGAAAAATAAGTTTTTAAATGTTCTATTATATTTGGAAAAATATTTTAATTAAAATTTTAAAATGTTTTAGCTTTGAAATTTTTATTTTTCAAAGGATTTATTCATTTTTTTAATTAAAGATTAATGTTTTAGAAAATTTAAATAATTAAGAAAATAAGTTTTTAAAATGCTCTATTATATTTGGATAAATATTCTAAGTAAGTTTTTAAAAAACTTTGGCATTGAAGTTAAGGATTTATTCATTTTTTATTAATTAAATATTAAGAAAAATGTATAGTTTATTTACTCACTTTTTTATATAAAAATATTTAAGGAAGTGTATGATTGAATTATAATTAATTTATAAATATAAATTTTATATAAAATGTTGAACTATTAAAAAATAAAATATTTATATTAAAATTTTAAAAATCATATCCTTAGAGATTTTAATATAATGTATGTTTTTCCTCGTGAGGGGTCGCCACCCAAGGAGAACAACCACACGACCACTCCTTGTCACCACTTATAATGAGGACTAATCACATCAATGATCCATGCACCATTTGACCTACCGCACCCTGTGGTTGTCAAAATCACACCTTGAATTTGATTGACCTTCGATACTTCTCTTGCACCTCTTTCATCCCTCCCTTTTGAACCCTCGCTATAGAAGTTACTCCAACATTAATCCTAACTACTCACCCACCCTGCACTCATGGTGATGCTTTTGCCACCTTCTTCGACTGGATGCCTACCCTCTTTATCATCTCTCCCAGCCTCATTTGGCCCTATCACCCCACTTCCCTCATGTTCACTTATCGACCTTGCTCCTTTAACTTATTGTCTCCCTATTCTTCAACGTTCTCTTTGTCCTTTGACCTGTCCAACACCTCTCCAATGGCATGGGGTAGAGGTTCTCGTCATGGCCGCATAAACTCCTCTCGACACCTTCCCCGACACACCAGTTCTTGCCTCGCAACAGCGACCGAAGAGTCTTTCGACTCTTATATAGCTCATACCCCCCCACATTCAAGAAGAAATAAAACTTGTGGAAGCAGATGTTTGAGTCTTAAGGCGCTTCATCTCTGACGATGAAGTCTTAGAATCAATCCACTCTTGAAATATACTGGCACATGAAGCTCTTATTCTAACGTGTTTTAATGGATCGAAAGGATGATAAGAACAAGGTTATGCTTCAACTAGATGAGATCCAATCCCAATTGCAGCTTCAGGACCTCAAAATGAATTTGTTAGCCAAGAATCTCACGGGACTGGACCTCTCGACCATCACTTTGGCCAACACACAGACAACTCCAGGTGAGGGCCAACCCTCTACTAAATTCTGATGTTTATTATGTTTCTTTTTTTGTTGTTTAAAATTGGTGTGACAATGTTTAACCAAAAAGTTAAATATTTTATTTTTATTTTATGAATTAATCTTTGCCAAAATTATAGTTTAGATTGATGAAATTGTAATTTTTAATRTAAAAATGGATTCAACACCCTTGAATATCCTTATTGCAATATGTTTATGTAATGTTAACATATATTTGCAATTTCATGAATCCAAAATGGATTTTGACTAGATTTAAAAGTAAAAATGTTGTTTTCCTTCCAATTATTTTAAGTTGTGAGAAAATGACCTATTTGTAGAATGTTTAGATTATACTGTAATAAAATGATAGGGATTTCTTAGCCACCATGAAAATGTAGGTATTTGGAACTTGATAAGCCACATACAAAATGGACCTTTTTGATGATTGATGTGGTTTTTTGAGGTCATAGATCAATTGAAACTCTTCAAAAAGGCAAGATGAAACCTTGAGTGGGTAAACTTTTTGTGGTGGAACCACGAGTGAGACAAAGTGTCATGGTGAAACCATGCTTCAACATTGATTAATGCATTTTCTATGTTGTTTATTTTAAGATGATAGATGCAAAATTAAGTTTAAGTAAAATATTTCCATCACAATATGTAGGCTTTCATAGTTCTTCATAATGTTGTTTTATTTTAGATTTCTGGATGTAAACTGTGTATGGAGTTTATGAAACGTTCTAATTTTATAAACTCCATACACAATGTACATCCAAAAGTCTAAAACAAAAGGTTTCCAATAGGTTTCCAACTTAAAAAACAATTTATTTTCTATAATGTTAGATGTCTAATCAATACAAAATTATATTTAAATAAGATATTTCTAACTTAAAAACAAAGTAAAAAATAAAAAGTATTAAAATTAGTTTATTTTGAAAAGGCAAAAGGTTTAGATTTTCACCGATTGACATTTTATGATATTATAAAATAAAAAATTCCCATGAAAAAAAAATGTAATTCTATTCATTCAAAGAGAAGCAAATTTCATTTTGTAGGTGCCTTAAGCACAACTCAATCATGGGTAAAGTGATAAAAAAATAGAATCTCAAAGGGGCCCTGAAGCTGGCTAATAAGACACAAAGAAATATACAATAAAATAGTTAGGAATAACAAGAAAAAATAGGGGCAGCAAGAGGACCATCACCACAAGCTTGCAGAAAGAGAAAGCCCCAAACCCTGTCGCGAAAAAGCAACAAAGAAAACCTCCACAGAAACTCCAAAGGCTAGATGGACCAGGTAAGAGAGGCATACAAACTTTAGCGAGACCAGAAACCGAAGAAACCCTGCACTCACGATCAACAAAAACACCTTCACACTACCAATAATAAAAGGCCCAATAGCTACCTGCCCTTTGATAGGACCTCAAAGTATTGACCTTCTCTCCAAATCAATAATGCACTCCTAGAAAAAGGACCTCAAAGCTCAAACCAAACCACAATCTGAAGCAAAAGGAAATAATATTGAAAGTGAGGCAGGAAAAAGACCAGCACAAGGCCCCCCAAAAAGGGGATCAAAACTCCAAACGCAAAGCACCGAAGACGTTGAATCACGACATCAACACCATGGCACCTAGATAAACTCTGAAAATGCATTAAACCCTTAACGAACCAGAAAAGGATACAACCACCTGCCACAAAAGAGAGAAAGGTCGCACCAAGAAACCTGCAACACGAAGAAGAAAACCAGACGGTCTGAGACTCGTCACAAAAAAACCTCAGAAGCCAAAGTAGAGGCAACCAAAACAACACCAGCACCAAGACGGACCGAAAGTAGAAAAAAAGATCGAAATCCCACAGGAGGGGCAAGAGAAACCAGATTTGGATGCAAGCGCACCAAATCGAGGGACACAAACCCCAGATCTAGGAGTAAAAAATTGGCCACAACCAGGAACGAAGAAGGAGGCACCAGATCTGAGCACAAATGCACCAGATCTAAGAAAGCAACAACTCCCCCAGCCCACCGAAGAAGGAAAGTCACTCGCATCATCTACCAATGCCACACTAGAGACATAATTGTCATAATCGCGTCCAGAAATGAGAGCACAACCACTAGAACAAACCCCAGCCACAGAAAAACCGAACCGCCTTGCGTGCAACATAACCTGCTCTTTGGTCCGAGAGTCTATGGCTAGGGTTCCCCAACCACAAACTCCTTCTCAACATTATGGCTATTGAAAAGTGTGATATTATAAATTATTATTATTAAAATTAAATAATAAATTATTATTATTAGATTTCTAACTTTAAAATAAAAGATATTAAAATTTAGATTTCTAACTTAAAAATAAAAGATATTAAAATTAGTTTATTTTGAATAGGTAAAAGGGTTAGATTTTCAATCTTTAACATTTTATGACATAATAAATTATTATTATTAAAATAAAAATAATGAGAAAATCGAAATATTACCTTATGTTAAACACATATCTTAAAAGTAAGACCTTTTACTTATGATATAAGTGCTTAACCAAATGATATGATCCTCATGAAACTCACAACCTAGTTTTCGTTTAGGACAAAATATTACAATTTGAATAGAATTCTAACTTTTCAATATAATGGTGCCAATTCAAACTTTCCCTCCCATTAGCATTGATTATTGTAGCTTTCAACTGATCATTTTTCATGGTTGTTTTTTTTAACGAAAATGGTTATAGATTATATTAAGAAGGTGGACTGGCCACAGATTCGATTACAAAAGGGCCTCGAATTTCTTCGGGCCTAGCTTTCTGAAACCATTCTACTTCTATAGCTATAGACTTGGAAACTAATCTAGTTCCTGTACTCCTTCGAAAGATACTGGATTATTTACAACAATGGCTTCTATACAAAATGCCATTTTGCTGGTCAGATCTTGCTGACAGACTGTAGTGAGATGGATTAGTTCTTAGGGTCTTGATTCTCATTTTTCATGGTTGTTATCTGAAATGAGATACTTATTATAAATACCCCTTTAGTAAAAACCTTAGGAGAAGTTTAATAAAATTTAGAATTCACACAGAGTGCATGGATCAATTCCTCGTAGGTAAGAGCTACTCTGTAGCTCCTAGTACGAATATTTGCTTGAAGATGCCCATTTTTCCTATACTAGTCACAAGAATCCCATTTCAATTAGTCATTATTTTACCTTAGCCCACATAACACAGAGAATGGGATCCCCTTTGATAAACAGTCCTTCATGCTATCCAACTTCTCTCCATGCTCCAATGCAAGTTGGTCAAGAATTTTAAGTTGTAAATTAATTTTTTCCTCTTTTACTCAACAATGCCCCATGAACTCAATCATGGTTTTCACATGGTTTCATGGCTGCAATGTAACATTCCCACTATAATCTCCAATTTAATTAATGCTTAATGTAGATATAATGTGTGGCTATAACCAAAACAATGTATATGTGAATGTTTTCCTCAATGTTAATAATAAAATGTGGCGCCAATTGCTAAGGAGACATGGACACAGATGGGGACTGAATTAATCCACAAGAGAGGGGAGGGTTTAAGATAATTCCTAAGAGGGGTCCATACGCATGTATATTAATTCAACTCATTTTCTTAAATTTGCTATTGGTATATGAACCTTCTAATTTTTTATTGAGTGTTCCCAAAGCCAATCATTGAATACATGTAAGAGGATGAGTGTGAGAGGTCACATCCCTTAGTTATTGGGAGCATGGGGGTTGAGTACAATCAGGTTTGGGAAATGTGTGAGTCAAACAAGTAAGCTAAAGGGGGAAAATTTGTATGGGCTACTACAACAATTTTAGACAATCAATTTTTGTGCATGAACAACAAGGAGAGAGCAATAAAGAGAACTTGGAGTTAGAACATCCATGGAGGGTGAAATCTAGAGCATGTTGGAGCATATTGGAACATATTTGGAGTTGAAGATTGAATATCTAGGTTGTCAGCCCTGAAGAGTGAACACTTGAGTGATTTGCACTATAACAAGTGTTTGTTGTTGTTTGTTGGTAGTTTTCTTGGCAGCAAGTTCCCTTGAGTTCCCAAATGAGATATTCATGGTTACTTACGCTAGAGATATCCTTATAAATGAATGGGACATATGAGGGATTGAGATCAGTGAAGAGGTACATTCCTTAGGTTGGGCAGGTCGAGAGGAAGAGAGCTGGCGGAAAATTATGATAACTGTAGGAGAATGCCAGTGGGTTGTGGTGTTTCTGAGTTGTGAGTGGAAAATGAGAGACCACCCTCTTTTGTGGATTACTAGTCTCAGCTCGGGGGTGACTTGATGTTGATATTTGGAAAAACAAGTATAAATTTGGGTGGAACGTTACTCTCTAGCAGTTGGTTGCACAACTATTATAAAAATATAAGTGTTTTATCTTGTGACTGTGTTAATTTATGTGTTTAAATTATTATGCATGAAGTTTGTGTGAGAAAGATTATATGCTATTGTGTTGAGTTACTTAGCTTCATTTCATGTTTAATTTAGAATGTTGTAGATGTATCTAATTAATAATAACAAACAACAATTTAATCTGTGTGTAATTCGTAGCTGAGAGCTACACGAAATTAATTAGTTAGCTATAAAATTTTAATTTTATGAGTTTTTTGCATCGTAGTGTTTCTCAATTGGGTTGGGGGACATTATACTATGGTATCAAAGCCTCTGGTTTAAACATTGGGCTTGTATGGGCCAAGAACCCGTGTGAATTGGACAAATTCATTGTTGCAGATTCCAGTCTATGCGGATTTGGGGAAGATGGTGAAAAATCATAGAGAAATATCAAAATTCGTTAGGAATATTTGAGTTTAAAAGACTTAGAATTGTTTAAGAGGTTCAATGGAGTCTGTCTGCAAAGTTGTAGAGTTAAATTCAACATGGAAGGTTGAAATTTGAGTTTTAATGGTTGTTGTAGTGTTTTGCAGTGTTCAGTGAATCGACGATTGAGATTGTGTTTAATCGCAAAATCAACAATCGAGATTCACTTTAATGAATTTAAAAATCCATAAGGTTGCGATCCTTTGGAAGGTTGAGCAAATCGATGACCAAAATTCATTTCGACAATTGGGAAAATAAGGTAGATCGATGGTTCGTACATATTTTCATTCATTTGGAAGTTGGATCAGAATTGACAGTTAACATCATCTTGGCTGGGAGATCGACGACCCAGATTCATCTGGGATTTGGTTGAAAATTTTCTAACTGTTGGAAATTCGCCAAAAGAAATCGCCGATGACTGATGGTCAGGTTAGCCAAATTAGTGAAGAGTCTTGTTCGACCAAAGGAAATTGTTGATGGTCGGGATTTGGTGGGATTCGACGAAGTATTTTTGGTTTCCAAAGGAAAACACCAATGTTCGATGGGTGGATGGTCGGACATCGATCGATTTGACGAAGTGTTTCGACAAAGCAAAGAGAAATTTCCAATGATTGATGTGTCGATGGTCGGGCATCGATCAATTTAGCGAGGTGTTTGAGTTGTCCAAGAGAAATGATCCATGGCCGATGAAAGAAAGAGGGTGATGATGTGTCATGCCAAGTTAGTATCCACATGTCATGCTACATCAACATCCAATGTCATGCCTTTTCATCAAAGTTGACACCTCACAATGACGTGTCAAGCCACATTGACATCCACTTGTCATGCCACATCAATAGTTTCGATGTCAACCAAAAGGGATGGTTGATGGCCGATGGTCGATTCAGTCAAATTGAGGAAGTGTTTTCAACAGTCATTGGGGATCGTCGACTATCAATGGACTAGCGGTCGGGTCGGTTAATTTAGCGAAGTGTTTCAAGTGGTTTCCAAGAGAAATGATAGAAGACTGATGGTTCGATGGTCAAACATCGATTAAATTGATGAGAAGTTTCATCGACCAATAAAAATTGTCGACGGTCAATGGTCGGATCGACTAGTTTAGCGTTGGGTTGCAAATCGATTTTCAAGGGAATGGGTCGATGACCAACGGTCGGATCGAATGTTTGGGAAAAGTGTTGTGCGGGTCTAAGGAAAAGTGTCGATTGTCAATTTTTGATGGAGCTTGGATCAACAACTCAAGTTTCACGTTCTTTGAAATCGTCAGTTCAGTTTTAAAATGTTGTTACAACAACAAAACAACTAGTTTTATACGAGTGTTTTTGAACTTCTCATATTTTTGAAGTTCTAAATGACATTTTTAGTCAATCAAAACCCACGAGAGTTGATCTAGGTGGATATCAGTGGACACCCATCTTTTCCAACTGGCTTAAAACAGTTTTCTAGCAATTTTGGCAATTTACTATTTTTAGCAGTTTTAACTTTCGGGGCTATTTTGAGGGCCTAAATGAAGGTTTTTTGAGATCGAGCTTCTCAACAATAGTTGAAGGAATTATTGAGACCCCATAATGAATCTCCTGAATGATACCTTTCCAATAGGATATCATACGCCTAAAACGGAGATCGTATGCAAAAGTTACGACCCCGGGAAGTTGATGTACTAACTTACCCAAACAGGGCCCACATGAATTTTGGTGCTTCATTTCCTAGGGTTAGGTTTTTGGATGTATAGGGTTTTTGGCATTCCGGTTTATTGTAAAAAGGCTTTCAAAGCCTCATTATAATCATCTTCTTGCGAATGCAAGTAGCTGTCACATCTCTTCTCAGAGATAAGTTGTCACCATTCTAGTGAGTCTTTCACTATGTATTTTTACAGTCTCTGTACATTTATTTCATTAATAGAAATTGTGTATTACTGTATCTCTATGTTTATGGTTGCATATATGATACATTTATGTTATATTATTGGATATCTGCGATATCTCTATACATTTATTTATTATACCTCCGCTCTCATTTTGTGTCAAAAATAATCCAGATCAATGGTATCATAGCAGGCTGCTCTTGATCATTTTTCAGTGCATGTGCCCGATGAGGTACGAGTATAGAAATTTGGGTCGATCTCGTCTCTCTTAAAGACAATCTCTCTTGCATGCCCAAGAAACCCTCCATGGCGGAAGAAAAGTAAAACGATGGAGCAGACGATCTTATCAATTTGTTGCTTGAGAAATCTCTCACGCGACAGAGGGACAAAATGATGGAGAATTTTTCCCACATCCTTCAACGCCCCCCGATAGCATTAGGCACATCTTCATCAAGCGGCCACTTTGGAGGCACCTCGCCTTTTATGGTACAGGTCAATTTTGATATTCCTATATTTGAAGGTCAGATAGATGTGGATGCTCTAGATAAATGGTTAAATCTGTTAGAAGGTTATTTATTTGTTCACAATTTTTCCGACAGAGAAAAGATCATCTTCGCACTCCTTAAGGATCTCCCCCATGTCAAACATTGGTGGGAAACTTACTGGCAGCAGATTTCCACAGAGGAGTCTGGAATATATGGGGTCGAGCCTACTTGGGATTTTTTTGTGGATGCGATAAAGGAACAATATTACCCTGTTGGAAATTATGAGGACCAGTACATGAGATGGACCACACTGCAGCAAGAGAGAGGCCAAGCAGTTTCGGAGTTCACCAATACCTTCCATACCTTGCGCACCAAGATGGGTATCAAAGACTCTGAACAACATTTGGTTCTGAAATACCGTGGGGCTCTACACAGATACATCCAAACTAAAATGGATTTTCTAGGCATCTCATCACTCGATACTGATTATACATATGTTGTTAAAATCGAGCAGAAATTTAAGCACTAGAACAAACGGGAGTTTGGGTCTACAAATCCGCAACAACCAAAGTATGATAAATACTACCCTAACAAATAGCTTTCCTGAAAACCAGTCTAAGCCACAGGAAAAGAAGGGTCATGGGAAGACGAAGAAGGACACCGAAAAATGGTGTGATTTCCACAAAATCCCCTGGCACAACACCGATGAATGTCGCTCAAAACAATCATTGGTGGCTAAGATCAAAGACAAGGAGCCAAACCATGATTCCGAATCTGATTCTGAAAATATTGGTAAAATACATATCATCGACGCAGGCCCCACTGCTATTATCGTGATCGCAACAATTCAAGAAGTAGAATAAACAGATCCTGAAGAGGGGGAGCGCCTTTTTCATTCACAAATGTGGGTGAAGGGGACCCCGCTGCATTTTATTGTTGATAGTGGAAGACAGAAGAACCTCATCTCAACAGAGGTCATCAAACAGTTGTTATTGTTGACAACACCACACCCTCAGCCATACAACATCGGGTGGCTTCGCCAAGGACGAGATCTCTGTGTTAGACAACAGTGTCAATTTTCATACGGCATCCAGCCCTTCAAGGATGAGGTATTATGTGATGTTGCCCCATTGGATGTCTGTGATGTTCTCTTGGGCCAACCATATATGTGGAAGCGCCATGTTATTTATGAGTCTCAACCCCATAGTGTCATTGTTACTTTGGGGGGTCATCTCTACATAATACTAGAGGTAGTTTCAAGTATTATTCCACCTAAACAGTGCCACAAGGTAGTATCTCATACTGCAAAATTCAACTTCTTCACAATCTGTTCAAAAGGGGAACATAAGGACACTGCAACCACTACAACCTCGCCCCAAGCACCTTCTATCCAACAGAAGTCGGTCGAAAAGGTTGCAGCAAAGCACAAAGATTCATTCTGCACATCGTCCTCTCATGTAGCTTGAATTTTTGAATATCCTCAGCCTCAATAGGTTCATGACAGACTTCCACAAACTGAGCAGCGCGACGTCTCCAGCAAGGCAAGCAACTCACCAAGATGCAGATTCAGCAAACGATTTTCCCTCTCCCCCGGGAACTCAATGCAATGGATACCATTGCTTCCTAAGGAAAGAGGATTGATCCAGGTGGATATCGGTGGCCACCCACCTTTTCCAACTAGCTCAAAATAGTTTTCTGGCAATTTTGGCAATTTACTATTTTTAGCAGTTTTAACTTTCGGGGCTATTTTGAGGGCCTAAATTAAGGTTTTTATAGATCGATATTATCAATGATAGTTAAAGGCATGATTGAGCCCCCAAAATGAATCTCCTCAAAGATACCTTTCCAACGGGCTATCATACGCCTAAAATGAAGATCGTATGCAAAAGTTACGACCCCGGGAAGTTGATGTACTAACTTACCCAAACAGGGCCCACATAAATTTTGGCACTTCATCTCCTAGGGTTAGGTTTTTGGATGTCTAGGGTTTTTTTCATTCTGGTTTATTATAAAAATTCCTTCAGAGCCTCATTGTAATCATCTTCTTGTGAATGCGAGTAGTCGTCACATCTCTTCTTAGAGATAAGTTGCCACCATTCTAGCGAGTCTTTCACTCTGTATTTTTACAGTCTCTGTACATTTATTTCATTAATATAAATCATGTATTGATGTATCTATGTCTTTATGGTTTCATCTTTGATACATTTATGTTATATTATTGGATATCTGCGATATCTCTGTACATTTATTTATTATACCTCCACTCTCATTTCGTGCCAAAAATAATCTGGAACAAGAGTAGAGTGTATCAAATTATATTTGTATCTGCATCTCAAATAAAAGAATTCAGAGAGAGATATCCAATGAAATATTCCGAGTGTAAAACAAATATTGTATGAAAAAGTTACATCCAAAACAATGAGGGTAAAATTTTGACATAAATTTACTTCCATAGGGCATAACTTATTGCTCATAAGTTTGTTTGGGGTACAAGAGCAGTCCATGAAAATCTTGTGAACCATAGAAGACAGTCATAGACCTGGATTTATAATTTGGGTATGTAAAAATGTGCAGGAGGAAAAAGAAGACACATGTAGCATACACAGATAAATTGAGTAAAACAATCTAAACTTCTTCAAACCATAAATTTAAGCTCGGAGTTTAGATTTCAACAAAAGAATAGTCGTTGGAAATTTCTTGAGGAGGAGAAGAAATCTGTCCAACCATAACTTTGATTTGGGCACCAATTCTTCCTAGAGAGTGACAAAAGTGATTTTTGTAGCAGTAAAAGAGTGGAAATTGCAACCTGTAAATGTCGTAACTTTTGGCTCAGAACTCAGATCGAGGCACGAGTACAACCATTGGAAAGTTGTTTTAAAGAGGAATGCATCTAAGAAATCAAATTTTGATTTGGTGCATTGTGTCCTTCATAAATTATTCGACTTTGAACCTTTCAAACATTCGTTGGAAATTTGTTTCAGAGAGGAATGCATCTAATAAATCAAAATAAAATTTGGTGCATTGTGTCCTTCATAATGTACCTAGTTGTCTAATTAAGCTGAAATCAACATTTATTTTCCATGGGAAAATATAAAAACAACCTTAACAAAATGTATAATGTACCCAGTTTCCTAATACAAATTATGATTTAGATATGATAAGAAAATAGAATTTAAGAGCAGAAGTAACATTTCCCATAACAATTTTGTTCAATACCCATGTGCGCATTCAGCCATTTCGAAACTTAAAACATAATTTCTGATTATATATGGAATGTACTCAGCTAGTACATGGGAAATTATGGAAACATACATATGAAATACTTTAATTACATTTATCCCATGATTTTGGCTTGTGTGATATCCACAATGGCCATTACATCCATTTGATATAGTTATAAATTAATATACATAATAGGGACATAATGATGTCCTTTGTATTGCAATTAATGGTTGCAACAACCTTTAAATCTGCACATGAAGATATTTAGACAAACCGGAATGCACTCTTGAGTCAATAATAAATTCTAAACACTTTATTTCCTAATTAAGCACATATTATTTATTTACAACAATACCCACAAGCATTATTGTATTGATAGTAAAGAACATTCAACAAATTACTTATCTGTTATAGGTTGCGCTTAGGGAAATAGCTCAAGGGAAGCATTTTTCATCCAATCCATAGGCACGAGATTTTGTGTAGGTGCCACCCTTGTGTCAAGAAATGCAACGAGGACGAATTTACTAGCTATGGCTCTGGGTTCTCCCACTCAGTCCAATTTCTAACTATCTCAAAAAAGTAAGTAACAATACAACCCATACTAGTCACAAGAATCCTATTTCAATTAGTCATTCTTTCCCCTTAGACTGCACAACAGAAATAATGAGATCCCCTTTGATAAGAAATCCCTCAGGCTATCCAACTTCTCTCCAATGGTCTAATGCAGGTTGGTCAAGAATTTTAAGCTGTAAATTAATTTTTTTTCTCTTTTACTCAACAATGTCCCATGAACTTAGTCATGGTTTTCACATGGTTTCATGGTTGCAATGTAACATCCCCATTATAATATCCAATTTAATTAATTCTTAGTGTAGATATAATGTGTGACTACGACCAAAGAGATGTATATGTGAATTATTTTCTAAATGTTAATAATAAAATGCAATGTCAATTGCTAAGGGGACATGGACATAAACAAGGATTGAATTAATCCACAAGAGAGGGGAGGGTCTACGATAATGCCTAAGAGGATCCAAGGGGGAATTACCTATGTATATTAATTCAACTCATTTTCCTAAATTTTCTATTGGTATATGAACCTTCTAATTTTTTATTGAGTGTTCCCAAAGCCAATCATTGAATTCATGTAAGAGGGTGGGTGTGAGAGGTCACATCCCATAGTTATTGGGAGCATGGGGGTTGAAAGATTATAGGCTATTGTGTTGAGTTACTTAGCTATATTTCATGTTTAATTGAGAATGTTGTAGATGTATGTAATTAATAATAACTGACAACATTTAAATTTGTTTGTGTTATTCATAGTTGAGAGCTACATGAAATTAATTAGTTAGCTGTAAAATTTTAATTTTATGAGTTTTTTGCACCGTAATGTTTCTCAGTTGGGTTGGGGTACGTTAAAATATCGTATCAAAGCCTTTGGTTCAAACATTGGGTTTGTATGGGCCAAGAACCAATGCTAATTGGACAAATTCGTTGTTGTAGATTTCAGTGTTCAAATTTGGGGACAATGGTGAAAAATTAGAGAGAAATATTAAAATTTGTTAGGAATATTTGAGTTTAAAAGACTCGGAACTGTTAAAGAGGTTCAATGGAGTTAGCTTGCAAAGTTGCAGAGTTAAATTCGACCTGGGAGGTTGAAATTCGAGTCTTAATGCTCGTTGTAGTGTTTTGAAAAGTTCAGTGAATCGATGATCGAGATTGTGTTTGATTGCAAGATCAACGACCAAGATTCACTTTAATAAATTTAAAAATTCATAAGGTTGCGATCGTTTGGAAGGTTAAGAAAATTGACGACCGAAATTCATTTCGATGATTGGTAAAATAAGGCAGATCAACGGTTCGTACTTATCTTCCTCCGTTTGGAATTTGGAGCAAAATCGACAGTCAAGATCATCTTGGCTAGGAGATAGGCGACCTAGATTCATTTGGGATTTGGTTGAAAATTTTCTAATTGTTCGAAATTCACCAAGAGAAATCACCGATGGTTGATGGTCGGATAAACCAAATTGGTGAAGAGTTTGGTTTGACCAAAGGAAATTTTTTATGGTCAATGGATCAATGGTCAGGTGTCGATGGAATTCGATGAATTTTTTTTGGTCGCCAAAGGAAATCACCCATGGTCGATGGGTTGATGGTCGGGCATTGGTTGATTCAGGGAAGTGTTTTGAATGAGTAAAGATAAATTACCAATTATCGATGTGTCGATGGTTGGGCATCGGTCAATTTGATGAGGTGTTCGGGTCGTCCAAGAGAAATGATGAATGACTGATGAAGGAAAGAGGGTGATGATGTGTCATGCCATGTTAGCATCCACATGTCATGCCACATCAACATGTATTATCGTGCCACGTCAACCAAGTTGACACCTCATGATGATGTGTCATGCCACATCAACATCCACGTGTCATGCCATGTCAATAGTTTCCACACCAACCAACAGGGATGGTTGATGGTTGACGGTCGAGTCATTCGAATTGAGTAAGTGTTTTCAATAGTCAATGGGGATCGTTTGTTGGATTACTGAGAGGGGCGGTGAATCAATAATAGAGCAATTTAATCCTTTTTAACCATATAATCCAAGTGTTATATCAATGTATCATTATCATCCAATAACTCTAGAGTAAATATGTAATGAACAAATGAACAATCATACACATACAAAGTACACTAGTGTTTTACGTGGAAACCCAAAGTGGGAGAAAACCACATATTAATTTTTATTATATGTCTTGAAGAATTACATTCATTGGAAGCACCAACTTCCTTTTTTTTTCCAGCTGCAACTGGAAGGAAGCCCCAACCCCCTAGTTTCTCAGGCTACAACTTGAGGGAAGCTCCAACTCCCCAATTCTATGGATACAACCAGAAGGAGGCTACAACCCCCTATGTTCTCCGGCTACAACCAAAAGGTGGCTACAACCACCTGTCCTTTCCCGGTCCAACCTCCCTGACGTTTAAGTAGAATTATGAAACCACTTTCACACTATCAATGTGATATATATTGTTGTAAACCTGTACCACAACCTGCACCAAATAACCTGTACCACAACTTGCACCAAATAACCTGTACCAATAACCTGAACCATGCATCAACCGTGCATCAACCTGTAATCAACCTGTACCATAAACAAGTGCATCAACCATGCACCAACCTGTACCAAACAACCTGTAATCAACTTGTTCCATAAAAATGTGCATCAACCATGCACCAACCTGTACCATGAACAAGTGCATCAACCATGCACCAAACCTGTACAAATAACATGTCACAACAACTTGTCCAAAAAACCTATCACAACAACTTGTCTCATCAATTTTATCAACCAAATCAAATCTACTCACCAAGATCAATCACCAAGACAACTCTCAAAGATGTGCATCAACCAAGCATAACACAACAACTCATAATCATCACCAAGATCAATATGTGCTTATAATAATACAAGTATGCTACATCATCCATAAACCATTTGTCAATAATACTACTAACAAGTGCCTCCAACCATGTACCAAGTATGTACCTATCATGTATCAACTACTCATCAACTATGACTCATCAATATGTACCAACATCATCAACTATACACCTCATGTATGTGCCAACTCATCAACTACTTGTTTCAACCATGTACCCAACATGTACCTTAACCAAAATCCATCATCAATTTCATCATCCAAATATGATTTGTAACTCTGTAATAGACTTGGTGTATATGATCACATACCTGCAAACCTTCCTTAAATTTAACAATAAGAGACTATCATTTTCATCAAAATTTTCTTTAGTCTCACATGACTAGTTTTGGGTTAGTCAACAACCCTAACTTGAAATAATCATAACTATGTACCTCTAATGAATAAAGATCTGAAACTGATACACAATGTTCTTCAGTGTGTTTTATGCAATTCCTCCAGGTTTCACTACTTGGAACCTCTTAGAAAAGGAGTTATAGCAAAAATGCATACCTTGTTGAATTTTGGCTTATTCTAGAGAGCGACCTTGTAGAGTGTTCCCCACACGGAATGTTTGTTGAATCGATCTAAAAATGTTACACAACATACTACATACTATACTCTAACCAACACATTTGGTATTACTTAATTTGGATCTGTTATGAAGTAGGTATGACATTTTTACTCGAAACACTTGTTTTAGACTAGTTTAAGGACTAGCTACAAACCATATTTTCCACGGCGTGTAACTCCACAAATACAACAACCCAAAAGCTTCATTTTTTACCACATATACTTGGATATGTTTCCTCAATTTCCTAGAAATTTCACTGTCTGAATCATTCTAGAAAAAAATTTATTGCGAAAATGGTGAGATGACCTGTAAATAACATACCTTAGAAAGCGTCATCAAAAGAATTTATCCTCCCTTGAATTTCGGCCTTCTTTTCTTCACCTTCCCTCTGAAATTCAACTTAGATATCCTTTGGCTACCTCAGTCACCTATAGATATTCAATATGCTCAAGTGTGATGTAAAATGAGAGAGCCTTGCCTCTTATTTATACTCTCCATCTTCTAGGTCACTTAACCCATTTCTAGCTCACTTAACCTATTTTCCTCATTTTTATGGTTAACCACTTTCCATATTTAGAAAGTTCTCCATTACTTTATCATTTAAATATTCTTCCTTGACTTTGTCACCTCACTTTATCATTTAAATAATCTTCTTTGATTTTGTCACTTCACTTTATTATTTAAATAATCCTTCTTGAATTTGTCACTTTACTTTATCATTTAAATAATAATTTCTTCTTTGCAAGCTCTTTGA
>ML784959.1:649314-667320 GCA_009831015.1 Picea engelmannii
CGTAGAAAGTGATACTTGATTGGAATGTGCTTCATCTTGGAGTGCATCACCAGGTTTTTTGAGATACTAATGGCGCTTGTATTATCACAATAGATTGGAATGGGCTCATCAACTCAACCTGTATATCTATCAAAGTTTGTTTCATCCAAAGAACCTGTGTACAACATGTTGTTGCTGCAATATACTCTGCCTTAGCTGTAGATAGAGATATTGATGATATTTTCTTTCTTAGCCATGATACTAAACACTCACCCAAGTAGAACGTTGCTCCACTGGTGCTTCTTCGGTCATCAATACAACCTGCCCAATCTACATCTATGTAGGCAATAAGAGATAGATCCTTTCTTTTTGGATACCATAATCCAAACTCTTATGTTCCTTTGAGCTATTTGAAAATTCTCTTTACTGCTAATACATGTGATTCCTTTAGTGATTCTTGAAATCGTGCCACCTGTCCAACTGCCTGCATTACATCTGGTCTGGGTGTTGTCACATATAGTAGGTTTTCAATCATTGAACTGTATTGCCTCTGATTTGTAGACTTTCAATCATCATATTTTCTTAACTTGCAACTGGTGTGCATGGGAGTGATAACTGGTTTGCAATCTTCCATCCTGAACCTCTTTAGCATTTCTCTAATATACTTGGTTTGAGAAATAAAAATTCCTTGGTTTCTTTAATGTATTTGAAGTCCCAGAAAGAAGGATAGTTCTCCAAGTAATGAAATTTCAAATTCATTATGCATATCCTTTACAAAATTCTGGCTTAACCTGTCATCATCACTACCAAAAATAATATCATCAACATAAATTTCAATTAATAAAATATTACCTTGAGTTACCGTGATGTAGAGGTTGTTGTTTGCACTTCCTTTCCATAGTTCGTAGGGAGTTTTTTCATTGTTGTTTCTGATCATTACTATGTTTTGAATGTGAACTAATGTATGCACTCCATGTGTCCAAAAAATATCTGTCAATTTGGAATCCATTAGCATTGTTCGAGCCATTTCCTATGTAATTAACATCCATTATGATAATGTTCCTTTGTCTCTGAACCACTCTCTGAACCAATCTATGAATCCATGCTCTCGTCCACTATCACATATCTATCCAAACCTACTAAGTGTTCTTACGAATCCATCTTTGTCCATACTTTCCAAGACTCTACTTGTGCAATTGTCCATAATGCTAACCCATTTATCACTATACTATCATGAAGTCTTGATTAATATATCAAATTGTACTTCTGCTAACTGATTTCTCTGAATCTGTCTTCTCAAACTCTGCAAGTTGCTCGAAGGATGGTTCTTTGGTTTGTCACAACTATCACATAGACTCCCCCTATCTAATATTCATATTACTTGGAAGTCTCTAATTCAGATGGCTCAGAACAATTCCTGCTCTGATGTGTATTCATCATCATCTTCATTGGTAGATTCATTATCTCTCTGAGCTCTGACTTCTTTCTTTCTATCCGTGGATTCATCTTTCACTACAATGCCTGAAAGTACAATCTCTTGAACCTGTTCCTTATTTACCTGTCCTTCCTTTCTTTTAGTTATTTTCCAAACCTTTCTGTATCTAACATCTTTCTTTTTCTCTATAGAATTTTCTTCATCTCGTTTTATTGCCAATATTACGATCTCTGGTACCTGGTCTTTGTTCACCCATTCTTCATGTTTTCTTATCCATACTTTCTTATATCTAATATCAATATTCTCTTTCATGGAAGTATCGATCACGATTCTACAATCACTGGCTATGTGTCCATAGTTATGAGATTTGTAACACTCAATGTTACGTGCGACCACATAGGCACTTATTTCTTGAACATTTCTTTTATAATCCCTGCAATATGAAACCTTATGTCCAAAGTTAGTACAATAAAAACAATGACCACAAAATAAATTTTCATACCTAGGAGTGAATGATCTTCTTTGTGGCGTAGTCCTTATGATTTTTTCCTTGACTGATCATGATCATGATTGAAGCTTCTTTGTGGCTTGAACATGGATGGTATTCTTGAAGATGTATGTTCAATAGTTTTCTAAATTCTGGTTGACCATGATTCCTTCCTTTGAGTACTTTTGCATAACTCTTTCTATTTTATTCATTCTTCTTTTGTAGAAACCTAGAGTGCTTTTCTTCATTCTTTATAACTGATATGGATGTTTTTGTCTCTTCAACATTCTTGTTGAGCTTGACGATTTTACTTCTCAATGTGACAACTTCTTCTTCAAGCTTCTCAACCTCTTCTTCTTTCTTCATTATCTGAGACTTCATGACCTCTTCTATTCTCTTTGCTTTTTCAAGTTGGATTTTCAATATAATTATTTCTTCTTCCAGTCTTCTCTCTTCTTGACCAAACTCTTCCTCAAGTTGGTTTAATTCATTGGTTCTTTCCTTGAGATGATCTATCAATATATTTTCTCTCTTTTCCGCGTCTTCCTTTTGCGCTGCTATGTTGGCTTATAAACATTTCTTTTGATATTCTAGAGTTTCTTCAATTCTTCTGGCCACTTCTAGTTGAGCTCTTAAATTCTTGATGACCTGCTGATCCTTTTTAGAACCTTGAACACTTTCCTTTCGGTTCATCAATTCTTTCTTGGATGACTTGTTTTCTTCTCTTTCTTTCTTTATATATTTAATTGCACTGATCAATTTTTCTCTGTAATCAACTTCTTCTTCATACTCTTCCTCTTCTGAATCCGTCTGACATGATGAGCATCTTTCTTCTTGTTCCATATCTGCATATTCTTTGGAATTTCTTGAATCTATGATGGGTGAAGAATATATGTCATGTAACTTATCCAAAAGTTCTTTTGCGGGTGAACATTTACCAACCTTTTCTCTTACCGGATTAGGTAATCCTTCCCAGATGAAATCCATTGCTATTTTTTTATTCTTCCTCAATTCCTTCTTGGTTGCAGTCTTTGCCTTTTTTGAACTATCATATCCTGTAACAACTGATAGCCAAATATAATGTCCCTGTGCCTATAAAAATACTTTTGTCCTTATGCTCCACATCTCATACTTCAAACCATTCTGACCATTAAACATTGGTACTCCATTCTCAGCATAATCCATGATCTCCTTCTAGTGGTTAAATTGTTTCCTGAAGGAACCGGCTCTGATACCAATTGTTGGATTACTGAGAGGGGCGGTGAATCAATAATAGAACAATTTAATCATGTTTAACCATATAATACAAGTGTTATATCAATGTATCATTATCATCCAATAACTCCAAAGTAAATAAGCAATGAACAAATGAACAATCATACACATACACAGTACACCAGTGTTTTACGTGGAAACCCAAAGCGGGAGAAAACCACAATGTTTTTTCTTATATGTCTTGAAGAATTACATTCATTGGAAGCACAAACTTCCTTTTTTTCCAGCTGCAACTGGAAGGAGGCTCCAATCCCCTAGTTTCTCAGGATACAACCTGAGGGAAGCTCCAACTCCCCAATTCTCTGCCTACAACTAGAAGGAGGCTACAACCCCCTATGTTCTCGGGCTACAACCAAAAGGTGGCTACAACCACCTGTCCTTTTCCAGTCCAACCTCCCTGACGTATAAGTAAAATGATGGAACCACTTTCACACTGTCAATGCGAGATATATTGTTGTAAACTTGTACCAATCAACCTGCACCAAATAACCTGAACCATGCATCAACCTGTACCTCAACTTGTAATCAACCTGTACCATAAAAAAGTGCATCAACCATGCACCAACCTATACCAAACAACATGTAATCAACCTGTGCCATAAAAATGTGCATCAACCATTCACCAACCTGTACCTCAACTTGTACCATGAACAAGTGCATCAACCATGCACCAAACCTGTACAAATCACCTGTCACAACAACTTGTCCAAACAACCTATCACAACATCCTGTCTCATCAATCTTATCAACCAAATCAAATCTACTCACCAAGACAACTCTCAAATATGTGCATCAACCAAGCATAACACAACAACTCATAATCATCACCAAGATCAATATGTGTTTCTAATAATACAAATATGCTACATCATCCATAAACCATTTGTCAAAAATACTACTAAATGGTGCCTCCAACCATGTACCAAGTATTTACCTATCATGTATCAACTACTCATCAACTATGACTCATCAAGATGTACCAACATCATCAACTATACACCTCATGTATGTGCCAACTCATCAACTACTTGTCTCAACCATGTATCCAACATGTACCTTAACCAAAATCCATCATCAATTTCATCATCCAAATATGATTTGTAACTCTGTAATAGACCTAGTTTATAGGATCACATACTTGCAAACCTTCCTTAACTTTAACAACAAGAGACTATCATTTTCATCAAACTTTTTTTTAGTCTCACATGACTAGTTTTGGGTTAGTCAACAACCCTAACTTGAAATAATCATAACTATGTACCTATAATGAATAAAGATCTGAAACTGATACACAATGTTCTTCAATGTGTTTTATGAAATTCCTCTTAGTTTCACTACTTGGAACCTCTCAGAAAAGGAGTTATAGCAAAAATGCACACCTTGTTGAATTTTGTCTTATTCTAGAGAGCGACCTTGTAGAGCGTACCCCACACAGAATATTTGTTGAATCGATATGAAAATTTTACACAGCTTACTACAGAATGTAATCTAACCAACACATTTTGTATTACTTAATTTGGATCTGTTATGAAGAAGGTATGACATTTTTACTCGAAACACTTGTTTTAGACTAGTTTCAGGACTAGCCACGAACCCTATTTTCCAGGGTGTGTAAATCCACAAATACAATGACCCACAAGATGAATGTTTTACCACAAATACTTGGATATGTTTCCTCAATGTCCTAGCAGTTGCATGGTCTAAATCATTCTAGAAAAAAAAGTTATTGTGAAAATGGTGAGATGACTTGTAAATAACATATTTTAGAAAGCATCATCAAAAGAATTTATCCTCCCTTGAATTACAACCTTCTTTTTTTCACCTTCCCTTTGAAATTCAGCTTAGATATCCTTTGGTTACCTCAACCACCTATATATATTCAATATTCTCAAGTGTGATGTAAAATGAGAGAGCCTTGCCTCTTATTTATACTCTCCATCTTCTAGGTCACTTTACCCATTTCTAGGTCACTTAACTTATTTTGTTCATTTTTATGGTTAACCACTTTCCATAATTAGAAAGTTCTCCATTACTTTATCATTTAAATATTCCTCCTTGACTTTGTCACCTCACTTTATTGTTTAAATAATCTTCTTTGATTTTGTCACTTCACTTTATTATTTAAATAATCCTTCTTGAATTTGTCACTTTACTTTATCATTTAAATTATAATTTCTTCTTTGCAAGATCTTTGACTTATTTGACCTTTTGGGGCTTCAAGCCAACATATGAGGGTCCTCCAACTTCGTAAGGCCATAAATCTCAAACTGTGAGTTATGTGACATTCCACATACCACCAGAAATGACATGACATGTACTATCCATATATAATAGTCTTGACCTCAAATATATCAAAACTCATACCATTATCCATAAAAAAAAACTTGGTCCATTACCCAAACCTGGGTTCTCCAACTTCTCATGGCCATAAATCTCTAACCGTGAGGAGTTATGTGATGTTCCACATACCACCAGAAATGGAATGACATGTACTATCCATCTAGAATATTATTACCTTCGAATATATTAAAACTCATATCATTATACATGAAACAACCTTGGGTCCATTACCCAAACCTTTGTGCAACTGGAATTCTCTACGTGACCTTCTCCAAGGGTTGAAATCAATCACTAAGGGTTGAATTCAATCTACAATATCACTCTCCAATAGTTTACATCAATTACAACCAACTATCCATCAACCTAAGCCAATTGTCTGACATCGTTGACGTTCGTTGGACCAACGGTTGGGTAGGATGGTTTAGCATAGTGTTACAAATGGTTTCCAAGATAAATGACAGATGATCAATGGGTTGATGGTGAGGAATCGATTAAATTGATGAGAAGTTTCATATGCCAATGAAAATCATCGACGATCGATGCTCGAGTGGATTGTTTTAGCATTGGGTTGTGAATCAGTTGTCAAGGGAATATGTCAATGGCCGACGGTCGGATCGACAGTTTGGGAAAAGTGTTGTGCATGTATAAGGAAACATGTTGATTGTCGATCGTCAATGGAGCTCAGATCAATGACTCAGGTTTCACGTGATTTTAAATTTTTGGTTTGAGTTTAAAACATTGTTACAACAACAAAACAATTACTTTTATACAGAATGTTTTCAATTTGTCATATTTTTTAAGGTCATTAACTTGCGGGGCAATTTTTGAGGCCCTAAACGACATTTTTAGTCAATAAAAATCCATGAGAATAGTATGTATCAAAGTATATGTCTCTTCATGTGAAATAAAAAAACTCTAAGAGAGTTATCTAATGAACTATTTCGAGTGCAAAACAAAGCTCGTATGAAAAAGTGACAGCCAAAATAGTAAGGGTAAATTTTTGCCACAAATTTACTTCCAAAGGGCATAACTTCTTGCTCAGAAGTTTGTTTAGGGCATAAGAGCAGTCTATGGAAAGCTTGTGAACCAAAGAAAACAACCATAGACATGGATTTAGAATTTGGATATGTAAAAATGTGCAGGAGGAAAAGGAAGACACCTATAGCATACAAAGATAAACTAAGTAAAACAACCTAAACTTCTTCAGACCATAACTTTCATCTTGGAGTTCGAATTTCAGCAAACAAATATTTGTTGGAAAGTTCTTGAGGAGGAGAAGACATATGTCCACCCATAATTTTTATTTGGGCACTAAATTTTCCTAGAGAGTGACAAAAGTGATTTATGTAGCAGTAAAATAGTGGAAATTGCAACTTGTAAATGTCGTAAAGTTTCACTCAGAAGTCAGATTGAGGCATGAGTACAACCATTGGAAAGTTGTTTCAAGGAGGAATACATCTAAGAAATCAAATTTTTATTTGGTGCATTGTGTCCTTCATAAATTGGGATAAAGAGTAATGTGCATTCTAATTGATGAAATGTTTTATGTTATACATGTTCTAACAACAATTATTACATGCACATTTCTTGCAAAATTATAGGTACAGGAAAACAAATTTCTTTTTTATATGAGGACTAAGTTATGGAAGATACTCAGGGATCTTTCAGCCATGAAAAAGAGATTATAAGCCTGCATATTAGCATTAGATTTAATGCTGAGAAAGAGTCAAATAGAAGAAGAAGAAGGTAGGATCCTATAACTATGAGAAGTCTGGATAGATAAGTGCAGAGCTATAGAGAAGATAATGAAAGGATTATGAAGGCTCATGAAGAGATACTTCAAAGTTCGAATACGTTGCATAAAAAAGTCAACAAAGATTCTGACACCAAGAAAAAAACTAGTGCTAGACAAGTGACAACATCTAGATCCCATAGAAAAAGTGATGATCATGGGAATAATAGGCATTCAAAAAGTAGAGTGGGTGCCATCATTCACCAAGGAAATCCACCAGGAGAACTCATGAAAATTCAAGTCTAGGGAGAAACCCAAGTGTGTCTCTTATTAGGAGGTAAAGAAGAAGGTCTGAGACACACATCTTGCAAGGTAAACCCACGAAAATTAAGCAACCAACTTTCAATGGTGAACATAGGAAAGGAGAATAGGTTGATGCCTAATTGTTGGAACTGAAGAAATATTTCTAACTGCATGATTACTGCTCAAGGGTAGAATCTAGAATTGCAGCTTACCACTTGAAAGGAAAGACAACTATGTAGTAGGATCAACTTAAGAAACCCAAGCACCCTGATGAGAAAATGATCTCATGGAGGCAGTTAAAATGATATTTCCAAGAGAAATATTTTTCCAAGCATTACTATGAAAGGAAGATGAAAATTTATTTGAAATCGAGTTGGGAAGCATGGAAATGGATGAATATGAGAAGAGATTTCTTTGAATTGTTGAAGTTTGTTGATTTCATAAAGGATGAGAATGTCAAAATACAAAGGTTTCTAAGTGGGTACCCTCTTTCTATAGTGATAAGATTCAATAATATAACCCCAAGACTTTGGAGGAATCCATAAAGAGAGAAAAACATCTTTATGAGCAAAGAAAAGGAACTTCAATTTCCAAAAATTTAGAATGACAAGATGTAGGGTAAAAAGGATCAAAGATAGAAAGGTTTTAAGCCATTCCTTTTCAAGAAAAATTCCCAAGAAAATCAACAAGTTCAGTCGGTCCAAAATGAACACAAGACTATTTATTCATTTGGGAAAATGCCAAGACAATAGTTTATACAATGTTGGGTATGTGAGGAAAATCACCTATATAGGGACTTCCCTCACAAAGGAGAAAGAATGAGGACTGTCCACAACATTCAGGAGGTTGAAACAATTGAAGACATGAGAGGAAACATGCCAAATGCAGCCTTGGACAACAAACAAGCATAATATCAATCCCCCATGATTGAAGTGGAAGATAAGATTGATAAAGATACCATAACAATTTTAATTGATTATGGAGCTAGCCATAGTTACATAAACTCTAACATTGTCGAAATATTTCAATTGCAAAGGAGTAAGCATAATAAATATTGGTTAGTTCATTTAACCACAGGGGGTAAGAGGAAAATCAATGAGTTGGTCAAAGGTTGCCATATAGACATGAATGGACTCAACACAAAGGTAGATGTAAACATCATATGATTGGGTTCATATGATTTTCTAATTGGCATAGATTGGTTGGAAAAATTCCATTCTTTCCTAGACTTTTACAACAAGACAATCGCTTGTCTCGATGAAGGGAAGAAAGGAAAGATTCAAGGAATTCCAAGAGCTATAACTGTTAGAGAGATTTCAACTATGCAATTGAAGAATAGTTTCAAGAAGGTATGTCAGATTTTTGTAGCCCATATGGAAGAGGTAGCCAAAGATAAGTGGCAAGCATTGAAGATCATCTGGTCTTGTGGGATTTTTAGAATGTTTTTAGGGAGATCCTAGGATTACCACCAAAGATAGAAATTGATTTCTCTATTGATTTGGTTCTAGGAGATGCCCCAGTGTCCAAGACACCTTACAAAATGGGCACACCAGAATTGAAAGAGTTGTAGATGCATCTTGAAGCACTTTTGAAGAAGGGGTACATATGTCCAAGTGTGTCACCTTGGGGAGCCTCAATTCTTTTTGTGAAGAAGAAATATGGAACCTTAAGGATGTGTATTGATTTATAATAACTAAATAAGGTCAACATAAAGAAAAAATATCATTTGCCAAGGATTGATGACTTTTTTTATCAACTGAAAGGTGCAAGAATCTTTTCCAATATTGACTTGAGATCAAGTTATCATCAAGTGAGGATAAATGAAGAAAACATTAGAAAGACAACATTCAAGACAAGATATGGACATTATGAATTCATGGTAGTGCCATTTAGACTATCAAATGCCCCATCTATATTTATGTGTCTGATGAACAGAGTGATCAGGGAATACCTAGGCAAGTTTGTAATCATGTTCTTAGATGATATAATCCTCTAATCTAATTCAAAAGAGGGACATTAAAAACATTTGAGAATGATGTTGCAAGTTTTAAAAGGGCGTAAATGATATGTTAAGCTAAGTGCATCTTTTATCAAAAGAAGATTCACTACTTGGGGCATATAATCTCAGCACAAGGGTTTTTTTAACTAGATTGGACAAGGAGTGGTCCAACCTAGGCTTGAAAGGCCTCCCTTCCAAGCCCCACAGGTCCCTAGTATCCCAATGCCCCCTCATGTCTCACTGCAACATAAAGCCCTCGAAAACGACGGATGGCAAGAGATTGTCCACCTGACAGTCTCCCAACAACATGGTTGGCCTAACTTGTCTCTACCTGCTCCTCCACCTATTAATCAAATTTTCCAAGCTGCCCTTGTCCAATCACCAGTATAATATTCTCATAGAAGCAAAAGGTTAAAAACCGAGGCCCACCATGCTCCTCACAAAGGAAAATCCATTGTTGCCCCTTCCTCACCCTCAAATGATTATGCCAAATATGTGTCCTTACACATGCATTTGAGAGATGTTTGCTCTCATGTGATCAATGAGATTAGGCTTAAAGGCTCCACGCGGCCTAAGGAAAATTCAGAGAGATCAAAAGGTGACAACAGTAACAAGGGAAAGATTGCCTCCCAGAGTGGAAAATATGGATTTTAAATGTTTTTATTTATTGATTGTTGAGAACAGTCGAATTCTGAAATTTTGGACAACACACTATTTTTGGATATATGGGAAATATATTTTTGGAAATAATTTCAATTATCATTGATATAAATTGTCAAATATGAAATTGATGATGAGAGTGTTGGTGGTAAATATTATCATTAAATAACTTCCCAATCATTTAATTGTCAACCTAAGGAGTTCATAAACTTATGAAGCACAAGCACAATATATGTAGGATTGAAGCTAATATAACCTAATATAATGTCAAAGCTACAACTGAGATTGAATCATTAAACTAATGCAGGAATCTAAAACACGCGACTTGGAATAGAATTGTTTAAACACACGACTGAAATGAAATTGCGTAAATGAAATTAACTTGAAATGGAAACTTGCATCAAAGGAAAAACAACATGTGAAGAGCAACAAGACGACACATGTGAGCTCACAGCAACAATAAATCAATATCAAATTACATTACAAGAATCAAATGACAAATCATGAAACAATAATGAAAGCATGAATCAAACTGAGAATCCCTTTCTCCAATATTACAAAACCCAAACTCTACATACTAAGATTCATTACAGACTTCTACTTGAATCCTAATTACTACCCTCTCATGAAGAGAGAGCACTCTCTTTTATATATGAGAGCCTTGAAGATAAGATAACCATCTCATAATTACAGATCCACTTTTCTCTCAACCAATTTTCCATTATTACAAAATATAATCCCTTGAAATCCTCACACATATCTCTCATATATCTTGGATAAGATATGTCAACCAAATCTCCATGATATTCTCCTTGGAATAGGCTTGAATTATCTCCTCAAATATTGAAATGGTGGAGGAAGTATTCGAGAATCCCTTTTGTATTAATTCTTCACATATTCCCACACATTACAAAGCTCACACATTTTTGAGATATATATGAAAACATGTCAATTTTATAATATTTAATCACAAATTCCCTTTTAGTACTAAAATGAATAAAGTGGAAAATAATAAGGCGAAACCCAAATATATTTATGAAAATAATATCATGAAAGGTTAATGGGGTGATGAAATGTGAAGAGTGATGAAGGGAAAAGTGGATGAAAATATGACATTTCTGAGCCCCAACATACCCCCCAACTGAACTTGTTGCATGTCCGCATGCAACTATGCATGGATATTCTCAAGAAATTTTGGCATCTAAATTTCGGCTTTGAGTGATGATAATGAATATTTCGAGGATGAGATTTACATGAATAACAATTGATATTTTCTTATGTTTGGTTCTTGAGTGACAACCATGAATATAAAGAATGTTGGTTCTTGTGTTAACAACATTCATTTCATTATTTGTTCTCTTTCTGTTATGATAAATAATTTACCCATATACTTGCTGGAAAAAATAAAATAAGCTATAAATGTGCATAAGGAAACATCACTGAGTATAAGAAAGACCTTTTTCATATTTGTAAATCATGCCAATATGTTTATCAATGCTTATGAAGCAAAGTGCAACAGGGTATCATTGGAAGAGAAAACAAAATGTTGGTAAATGGTAAATGAAACGAAAAAATGGAATGATGGTTATGGAAAAATGGAGTGATGATAGTGCATAAAGTCCCCTACCCCCCAACTGAATTGGTTGCATGTCTGCATGCAATGTGGCATAAGTCATAGAAGGGAAAATGAAAGGGAGCTTGGTGATCGAATTTTCCAAATTATTCATTGCTAGCAGTTTGAGGAATTACATGATTAAAGTTTAGAAAATAACATACCTCCACTTACCCAAAATGTTGATAAACTATGCAATAGGAATATGGTTGATGCAGCTGTTGTAGCATGGAAGATGTCACTGTTGCAGGATCATGTGAAAGGTGACTGTTGATGTAGTTGCGACTACTATAACTGCTACATCAGAGAATGTGAAGTGGAGGGATTTGAACTGTTGCTGAATGAATCATGGAAAAGAGAAAGTATGAAAGTGGAACTACAGTACTCTTAGATAGTTGAAGTCATGCTATTGTAACTACTGAGGAAGTCAGGAAAAAGTGTATAGTCTTCACCCGCTACAACCCGATGGTATAGTTCTAATCATGCGAATGGATGTGTCGATGTCGATCATGAAGAGAATTCATTGGATTACCGACCATTGATGAATCTCGTTAACTAATGTGAGGCAACTTGACATTGATGTCAATGAGTGCCAAGGTACCCAAGTACATCTTGTGAAGTGAGAATGAATGAGCTGATGTCAAGCCACTTGCAAGATCTGAAAATCAAGGGACAGTGATGTATTCCCATGATTGTCAGCGAGAGAACTTGTCATTAAGGCATGCAAACCTCCAGGTACTCAAAAGGAACTCTATTCTATATCCCATATAAGGTGCTGAGGTCGATGGGGCAAGACTTGTTGAAAGGTGTGCCTTAAGGAATCCCACATCAGTCAACGCGAGTTGATACAAAATGATTGGTAGGACTATAGATGAAAAGATCTCATTAGCAACAATGTTTATGGTAAGGCAATGTAGTCATGGAAAGGGAGCTGGATAGTTTTATTGACAAGACAAAATGAACTGGAAAAGATAGAGAGATGTATGCGACTCGGAAAGATAGGCGTGTGCAAAGTCATGAAGGATAATTCAATGGAAGATAGACTTCAACACAGGGATGACCAATGTGCTTTGAAGGGGAAATGCAGGGAAAAAATTCATGACGTGGAATGGTTGTATGAATGGTCATTGTGTAACAACAAACGTCATGATATGTGCGATAAGACTCAGCTTCTTCAAGCAGTCACGAAATAAAGTTTTTTTCAAAAGTTTTGTCATTCTAGAAAATCACTTTAGTAGCAAGATGCGAATGTTTGCGCACCTAAAAAAAAAACTTAGTACAAATCCTGCATGAAAACTTGCAAGATGTTCGAAAAAACATAACATGCAAAAAAAAGTACAAATGCGGCAAAGTAAAAGAAATAATGCATTTTTATACCTATTGTCGTGGTCGTTGCATGCATGCTTGTTTCATCATTGATTGCTTGCTAAAGTGACTCCAAGAAACAACTTAGCGTAAAATTGTAAAAATGTGTTTCGATATTGTTTTAGGAATTATAAAAACGTCCATTTGCAATTTTATTTGTTTTTGTTGTTTTGATTTTTATAATTTGTTTTTATTCTTGTAATTTTTTTCTTTTTTATGGTTTTCTTATATATATATTTTATAATAAAACAAAGCCAATAAAATAAAATTCGTTTTATTTTATATATATATATATATATAATAAACCAAAACCAAAAAAAAAAAAAGATTATTGCTTTTATTTTATTTTGGCTTATATATATATATATATATATAAGTTTATCATGTTTAATGGTTTTCTTTAAGCTTTTTAATTGTTTTGCTATTAAACAAAAAATAAAAAATAAAAACAACTACACGAAAGCTGGAAGGCATCCAATTGATAAAATCTTAAACACGTCCCTATGTTGTAGATGCATATTGTGGAAATCTCAAGAGCGTGATATCTTGCAATGATAAGGTTGCTAATTGGATTTTCGTTTAAACCTCTTCCAGATGCTTCCATCCTAATCGAATTGAATGTCGCGACCGCTTTCTCAGGAGTAGATCTCAACTTCCTAAAACTGATTTTGGTCATATCCACACCTGTGCACTGAGCATTCACACGCCCACACCACATGCAATGCCATCACATACTAGATCGGATCTGAAACAACTTTCCGAACAAGAGGCAGACTCGTTTTTCTCATATTTCCCTAGCTGGAGGGAACAATTAAGATTTTATTTTTAGGTTCTGACAATGCGGCTCTGAATAAAGCATTTGCGATCAGAGAGAGCATAGTTTTCATAGATGATACCCAAACATCTGCCAGGTTTAATGAAATAAACGTTGGTTCCTTTCTATCTTGCACAACAGGCTTTCTGATCACATATGCAAATGAAATCTTTGAAACACGACTTTGATTCTTCAACATAGTAATAATATTGATGGCAAGCTTTGTAGATTTTAGTATGGGTTTGAACCAAGGATCATATTGCTTTGAAGGTTTCCCAAGTCTGTACCAACCTCCATCCGTACAAATTGATATGAAGAGCATTAAGGCTCCAAATTCAATCATCTACTCCTTGGCAGCACTCAGATATATATGAATCCCTTGTGGGGTTTCCAAATTAGATTTTGTTGCTTGTGATTTAGAAGTATGGTTGTCAGAATCATCATCCAGAAAATACCCACTACCATCATCCTATGTTAAGAGAGTAAAAGAGAATATCAATTGGGAGTTTGAGAGAAGTGAAAATTTCTGTTGTCTTTCAAATATGGTAGGGCCCCGATATAGTCTCTTTTTTCCCATCTCACTGACGTACCATATTCCCACATCCATTCACGTGGAATCCCTTAGTTGATGCCTATAAATAATCTCCTTTCTGAATAAGCCAGTCCCAAAGGAAAGTACATCACATCTTGGAGGTGAGGCAATCCAGTAAGAACACTTGTGGATATTCATTTTGTATCATTTTGCAGCCACAACGGTGACGGTTTTGAATCCTAAACCTTGCCGGCGAGGGTGGATTCCATATTACCTGACGAGGACCCATTGAGAAAATCCAGTGACTGCTTCCATTTGAACTCAAATTTGAAGAAAAATACCTGTGAGATAATCGCAACATGCAGTGGAGTTCTCGGGGGTGAGATACAAGAACATGGGAGGATAGTAAACCAATGGACAACCACTGACCATAAAGATATTCAGTATGATTTCTGAGGCACCTTTATAATAAGCCTGACATTTCCCATCAGGAAGCATCACCGCAACATTCATTTTCCTCACAAAGTTGAAAGGCTGGATTCACTCACTCTATGACATTGTTTCCACCCAATGATGCGCCAAACTCTTAGAAGAGCATATTCAGTCGATAAACATAGAATTTTAGGTTATTTTAGGTTTTCCTTATTTTACTAATCACCACCTTACCCCATGTATTCTGGAATATGTGCTCCAACAACGATTTCAATACACTTTTACTGATTTAAGATCTCAAACTCTCTCCTTAAAACTTCCAATATTCTTGACATTGTCAGTATGAGGATGCACAAATTTTATTTATGTATTTATCTTAAAAAAAATAAAAAATGATTTTGCAAAATTATTACAAATTTGTGAGCAAATAGAAATAACTGTAGACGAAAAATAGATTAGGCAATTTTTTTTTCTTTTCTTCAATCAATTAATCTTCCTGAAATCAATCAGTCATCCTACTTTCTGATCCTGGCAATCGCATGAAGCGCGAAGGAGAGCATACTTATTCTAAAAAATAAAAATAAAAATAAAAAACTTGAAAAAAACTCCTACCTACACTATGCTAATTAAAAATGAGAGATTAGTTACGTGTACTCAAATAACTAATGTAGCCATGCACACAACAATAATATGAATATGTTATCTTTCAATTTCACAAATGACAATCAGAAATATGTATGAACGTGCAAAATTAGCGGTTGAAACTGTAAATTAAGAAAATAAAAAGAAAAACTAAACGAAACTAACCTAGTACTCGCTTGAAACCATCATTCGATCAACCTTTCGTAGGCACATTTTTTCTTTCTTAGATCATGTTGCAACTCCTCGTTGTCCTCCTCGACCTCATGCTTGCCTAATTTTTCTTCATTAAATGTGCATGACTCTTCATATTTTGATTCTTCGTTTGCCTCTGGAGGAGTAATTAACCTTTCAACTGTTGTCAAGATCTCCTCTTCCAGAGAAGAGGAGATCCCAACTTTTGCTAGGATCTGAGTGAGTTGTTCCAATCTTAAACTCATTGTTAAACCATCTTGTTAAAGATATTCTTACAACACTCAAAACTGAAATCTAAATGAAAAACTTAAATAAAAGAACTCTTATTGAAACAGAAAAAAAATTACTCTTCATAGTTGCAAAAATCAAATGCTCTTGTTGAAACAGAGAATCACACTTACATAAATTAAACACTCTTGCATAAATTGAAATTCACACTTGTAGGAATTGAAATTCACACTTGCAGAAATCGAACAATCAAGGCTTTGGATAAAACTCACTATAGTGGTTGCGTAGGTTCTTACCTCTCGTCTTACTATTTCTCCTCCCCCAAGTTGTGTAATTAAAAAAACAATCTACCTACCTAGGCCTCAATCCATTTAGCACTTCCCCAACAATGACGCCAAAATGTTGGTGGTAAATATTATCATTAAATAAATGCCCAATCATTTAATTGTCAACTTGAGGAGTTCGTAAACTTATGAAGCAAAAGCACAGTATATGCAGGATTGAAGCTAATTTAAGATAATCTAATGTTAAAGATGTAGTTGATATTGAATCATTAAAATAATGCAGGAAGATGAAACACACGACTTGGAATTGAATTGTTAAAACACAGGACTGAAATGAAATTGCGTAAATGAAATTAACTTGAAATGGAAACATGAATCAAAGGAAAAACAACATGTGAAGAGCAACAAGACGACACATGTGAGCTCACACCAACAATAAATCAATATCAAATTGCATTACAAGAATCAAGTGACAAATCATGAAACAATAATGAAAGCATGAATCAAACTAAGAATCCCTTTCGCCATTATTACAAAACCTAAACTCTACATACTAAGATTCATTACAGACTTCTACTTGAATCCTAATTACTACCCCCTCATGAAGAGAGAGCGCTCTCTTTTATAAATGAGAGCCTTGAAGATAAGATAACCATCTCATAATTACAGATCCACTTTTCTCTCAACCAATTTCCCATTATTACAAAATATAATCCCTTCAAATCCTCACACATATCTCTCATATATCTTGGATAAGATATGTCAACCAAATCTCTATGATCTTCTCCTTGGAATAGGCTTGAATTATCTCCTCAAATCTTGAAATGGTGGAGGAAGTATTTGAGAAGTCCTTTTGTATCAATTCTTCACATATTCCTACACATTACAAAGCTCACAAATTTTTGAGATATATATGAAAAAATGTCAATTTTCTAATATTTAATCACAAATTCCCTTTTACACTAATACATATGACCAAATTTGCCACGGTTTTTCATTGATATTGCCACACATATCCATCGCACTTTCCACGAAAGCAAAGACTATGTTTCATCGCTATATCCACAAACCAGGTGTTCGTGGAAACAACAACGAAATTAGCCCTCCATGTGTCATCATCATCAAGATAGGTTTGCCTTATAAAGCATGGCAATTGTGATGAAACTTCATCGCAATAGGGACGACAAACCATGCCAAGGTAAAAAAACTTACAAACAGATTACGACGCAAATGCCACACATGCGACACAAAACTGTGGAAATTTGCGATGACGAAGCATGGAAATAGCGACGAAAATGTTTGGCAGAGGCAAAACTTAGGACACAGATGTTATATGTGCGACGCAAATCCGTGGCAAAGTGTGAAGAACTTTCATCTCTATTGCCATGCTTGTTAAAAAAAAACCCTTGCCTTGCGACGAACTATCGTCAATATTGCCACGCTTCCTTTAAGTTTAAAAATATATATATATATACATGAAAATCTACATATCAAGAAGAAATCCTTCCAGAAAGGTGATTGGGCACTCCTCTATGATTCCAAATTTCAGGATTTTCCTAGAAAATTACAAACAAGGTGGCTAGGACCATATGAAATTAATGAATTTCATGATAATGGCATTGTCACTTTAATTACCATCAATGGGTCTAGGTCTCCATTTTTGTTCAATGGACACCGGCTAAGACTTTACCATCA
>ML784959.1:670999-686749 GCA_009831015.1 Picea engelmannii
GAAAAAAATAAACAGCTCAAACAAAAGCCAAGAACAGTGTCGCAACTATAGCAATTGTGTCACAAAGTCTCTTAAAGTCAGGTATATATAGATCAAATAGTCAACTAGCCGTTAACACCGACCAATGAGATAAGCAAACTTTTCATCGTTATTGTCACAAAAGTTCGTGGCAATAGCGACAAAAATACAGACCAAGTTAAAATAACCTATTTGTGGATATTGCGATGAACTTTCATGGAAATATTGACGAAAATCTCGCCCTATTTAAAAAAAAAAAAGATGAAAATAATGGAAACATGGAAAAATTTCGTGGAATAATCCACCCATATGTAGTAGTGTTAGTACTAAAATGAATAAAGTGGAAAAAAATAAGGTGAAACCCAAATATATTTATGAAAATAATATCATGAAAGGTTAATGGGGCGATGAAATGTGAAGAGTGATGAAGTGAAAGGTGGATGAAAATATGACATTTCTGAGCCCCAACAGGGAGTCAAAAGGAGGGATGTTTTGTTTGATTAACTAGTTTTGTTATGATTGTTAAAGAACTAAAGGGAGTCACAAGGGGTCCCACCTACTAGTTATTATTTATTAAAAACCCTTATTATGATTTTATTACTTTTCCCCCTTAACTGAAAAATTGGTTGAGTTTTAGTTAACTTAACTAAAGAAGTAGTTCAACTACTTCAACCAATTCTATTTTTCTTAAAGGCAAAGGGAAAACGAGGAACAAGAGGAGAATAGAAGGAGAAGCATACTAAGGTTTGTTTTTTGAGTTTTGTTGAGATAATTAAGTTTTCATTCATTCCTTAATTCATTAGAAGCCTAATTCTTTTTTATGATAGCAAGGTCTTATTGTAGACAACAAGATTCAGAGTTGAATTATATCATTCAGACACTTGTTTTTCAGCGCTGTTGATCTATCTTTGATAGTCTATGTAGACTTGTATGTTTGTGAATTAAATTTCATGACTGACAAAGTCTATTGTGCAGAGTCGAGTGGGCAACAATCTGTGGCAAGCTGATCCATCTTTTAAAGTTCATCTTTTTACTTTTTGTCAAAAATCATTTTGTATGATTCATCGGGGACATCTAAGTTTGACTTTGGTTCAAAACTTCCTCAGGAAATTTTGTAAAGAGAATGATTCTTTTGATGAATTGGAATGGAATAAATGATTTCTTTATGTCTCATCTGTTTTGATTATTGACTTGGTATCTTTACTTATGTCTCTATATTTCTTTCAACATCTGTTATGTTCAGAAAATTACATAAATAATGAATTTTTCAGCAAGATTTTATTTATAAAAAACCAGCCTAAGCACTTGTAATCAATACTTGTAAATTAGGATATCAATTTTAATGGCTATAAACATAGGGTGATATTCCTGTCTATTTTTCTTTAGCCAAGCAGGATTTGAAAATGATTGAGTAAGATCATTTCATATCTTTTCCTCAACATTACCCTCTAGAAAATTTAACCATCTCTCAAAAGTTTTTCATCTATCTTTCCCACAAATAAGGAATATCAAAATTAACTTGTACATTGAAGGGTCTTATTCATCCAAAACAACTACTTGTTGAAGGTGTTATCAAGCCAATCTGACCATTATTTCCCCCTCAAGGGAAAATACTTCCAGACCACCCTCTCAAGGGTGTGATTTTGTTTCTTGGATGAGATTTTATGCTCATCTCTACCAATTAAAACTTGTTCTTACAATTCTTCCATTAGATAGAAGAGGATCCAGTCACTCATAACTCACGTGTTTTTTAGATGAGTCTACCATGGTATATCAACTCCTATGCCTTACACCTCAAATGTTATGTGCACTCACAAATGGTACTCCATGCATGATCGTTAATTCAATTGATGTGTTATGTTCTCACGTGTGGGTTTCTTGCTTAGACATGGTGTGATGGTTTCTTACCTAGTCGTGAACATAATAAACATCGGGTTTGATATAATAACACTTCTTAACAACAACAATTTTATTATTTTGTCTTGTTGTACCATGGGAGAACAAAATTGTCTTTAGATAAGTATCATCATGACTTGGGTCAAGTCGTACTACTGGTGATTTGGTTGAGTTAGTGTACTTCTTATCCTAACTATACCTAACACTTTCTATTTTTTCCCTTTCACTTCCATCTCTTTCATAAAAAAGATATTATCCCCGGTTATGTTTTACTTATCATATGCCATCCAACAAGGTTTAGTTAAGAAAATTGAAGATCAATTGTAAGTCTAAGTCAAATAAAGACAAAAAAGGGTAGAGGTGAAGAGCATGAAAGAAAAAAAATGAAAAAATAACAAAGCTAGTGCTATGCTACCTCATTAAATAGGCTCGGCCCCTAAGTCTTATGCTAAAAATGCATAAATAAAGAAATGACTAACAAATCAAAGAAAAAATACAAAAAGGGTTAATGAATAAAGTGACGAGGTGGTAACTCTAAGAAAAGCTCCCTTGTTATGATCCAACGCCTTAAAAATGATAAAAATTCAATGAATATAGTCCACTTGAAGGGGGAGACCTCCTTTTACAATATATCCAATTCATAATACAAGATTAGATGAGATAAGATATCCTAAGACTATATCTCCTTGGTATATATATAGGAGACAAAGGGTGCAATTATAATGAAAGGGTACAATGAAGGGTTCTACCCTACATACAAATACAACACTAGAAATGTAATAATTCAATATTTAGGGCTTAATAAGGGGTTTTGTACCTAACATGAGGATTTTTCTAGGGATTAACATGCCCCTCCCCTTCAAACAAGTGTCGTCCTCGACACTTGACTAACAATGGGTGTTTCTGCAAGAAGAACTCATATCCCCATGTAACCTCTTCCAATGGTAGGTTCTTCCATTTGACGAGGTACTCTATAATTGATCAATTTCTCAGTTGCTTAATCCTTGTTTCAAGTATTTTTTGTGGTTCAAGTATGAATTCCCCTTGTTCATTAATCTCTGGTAAAATAGTTTGGACGGGGATCTTGTTGTCGACGAACTTCTTTAAGCAAGAAACATGGAAGACTAGATGTACACATGAAGATGGAGGCAACTCTAATTTTAAGTCATACTTCCAATCCTTGGAAAAACCTTATAGGGGCCATAATATTTGGATGATAATTTATTGTCCTTATTTTGTTGCTTGAGGTACATCTGTTTATAATGTTGTGGCCTCATAAATATCCAATCCCCCACTTCAAATTCCCTTTCATTGCGGTGTTGATCTCCTTATTGTTTCATCCTATTTTGTGTCATAACCAAGTTTCCCTTCAATAGTTTGAGAACCTCTAATTGGTCCACTATGTGGTCCTCCATTGCCTGAACCTTTGTATTCCCTTTCAAGGGTGATGTAATGAATGGAGGATGATATCCATAAAGTGTCAGAAATAGGGACATTTTTTATGAAGTATGGAAGAATGTGTTGTACCACCATTCCGCCAAGGGAAACCACTTGACCCATTGTGTCTATTTATCATATGCAAAGCAACAAAGATATCCTTCTAGATATTTGTTTACAATCTTAGTTTTCTCATCGGATTGAGAATGGTAATATGAATTGTGATCCAATTGAGTACCCAAAGAAGAAAATAATTTAGTCCAAAACTTTTCAATGAAAATTGGATCTCTGTCACTTACAATAATATTGGGGACTCCATGTAGCTTTTGAACTATTTCCATGAATGTTGTGGCTACTATACTTGCTTGAAAAGGATGAGAAAGATAGCAAAAATGGGCACACTTTGTCAGTTGATCCACTACTACCATGATGACAATCTTTCCTTCATATTTGGGTAAACCTGTAATAAAATCCATTGAAAATTCTTCCCAACGTTGAATTTATGTAGCTAATGAGTGTAGGAGACTCGACGTCTTGATTGTGTCTCACTTATTCTGTTGGTAGACCAAACATTCAGACACAAAATTTTGAACATTAGTTTTAAGACCTTCCCAAAAAAAATCCTTCTTGATCCTGCCATACATTTTCAAGAATCTTGAATGTCCTTCTATAGGAGAAGTGTGCAATTCCAGAAGGACCTTCTGTTTGAGTTGGGAATTCTTACATAAATATAGGTGATCATGATACCATATCAAATCATTCTTGTATACAAAATCATATTTTCCTGAGCATCCTCTATGGTTTGCAACATTTTTCCCAACAACGTTTTGAGGTGTCGATACAATTCTATGATCTTCTATTATTTGTTTCTTGTCCTCACGTGTTGCCCACATCAAGAACACAATTGGAAATTGCTTCATCCACCTCACAATATGTTGTTAAGCTTCGCTCCATACATATTCATCTTCCATGTCCTCTAGGTGAGCGTGATTATGTGGCAGGGTTGCCACCCAAAAATTGGTCGACGTCGCATTGCACGCTGGCACTGGAGGTCCCCTCTTTAGAATTGTGGTTGGGTGGTTCCATTGGAGCTCCACACCCACGTGTGTAGCCACGTCGGTATCCTTGTCTAAATGCATCTCTTATGAAGGAAAAATTTTAATTGTCTGAATTAACCTAATTTTAGAAAATCTAACTCTTTAATTATGATTTTCTCATATTTTAAAAAACACTATATTATTAAATCATTCAATTAATTTACTATTTTGTTAATTAAATGAGTTAGAAAGAAAAAGATAATTGGCAAACTTTCATTATCTTTGAGATGCTACAAATCTTTGTAATTACCATGATAGATCACTCAATCAGTTTATTATATACGAAAAAAGAAAAAGATAATTGATTTTTTTTTCATATTTTAAGTCATATTTGAGATGCTACAAATCTTTGTAATTACCATGATAGATCACTCAATCAATTTATTATATAGGAAAAAAGAAAAAGATAATTGATTTTTTTTTCATATTTTAAGTCATACTTGAAAGTTAATATAAAAAATGTCATTAAATTTTGTTATCTATACACTTTTATGATCAACAACAATGTCATCTCTTAAAAAAATATTATAATTTAATAAAAAAATCATTAAAATGAAATATCACCTTATTAATAATCTATCAACAACAATGTCATATTTTATAAAAAAATATTACAATTCAAAAAAAATCATTAAAATGGAATATCACCTTATTAATAATCTAACTTAAAGTAATATCAAATTTATTTATCCATGTACATTTTATGATCCGAAACAATATTTTATCATGTCTTAAAAAAATATTATAATTCAATAAAAAAAATCATTAAAATAGAATATCACATTTTTAATAATCTAAATTAAAATACTATAAAATTTATTTATTCATGTACATTTTATGATCCAAAACAATATCATATCTGAAAAATATTATAATCCAACAGAAAAGATAGATTTATTAGTCCCTACCATAGGCATAGAGGGACTATAGCGATCGATAAATCGTTGACCTGGCATTAGCTTGTATGTTGACCAGAAATATTTCCCTATTGTCTATTGTTGGAACAAGGGAAGTGAAAACATCGATTTTTATATAATAAAAAGTATCATGTTTGTCAAGATCTTATTGGACAAAGGATTGGAGGTCTTATTGCCACCTTCGCTATTCCCAATGTAAAATATGTTTGCATTTCCAAAGTATTTGGTAGTATATGGTCTTTTTTGAATCATAAATTTTGTTATGCATTCGTCGAAGGTGGATTAATGCTACCATTAATTCAAATGTTTGATTTAGCATATTATGCTAGGTAAATTTATGGCAATGTTTGATATGGTGGCATATCCAAAGTTTGGCTTTGCAATACATTCTCTAGTGTTCAAACTATTGTTACAAAAAATATATGAATTTATTTGGGATACGTCAGAGACCTACCACATTGAATTTTTTTCTTAAATGTTTACAGTGCATTTCTAACAGACTTAAATGTTTACCTAGTAGGCTTGGTAGTGTTGAATGGTTACTTAATAGACTTGTTACAAGACATTTTCTTCCATTTTTAAAATTTATATGCTCCAACGACATTGTTGGTTCACTGGTCCATGCTTGCTTTTTTCATGGCACTGATTTCTTATTTGCATGTTCTTGTTGTTCTTGCTTTCCTGTTCGTGTTGTTGAAGTTTGCACGTTTGGGTTTCTGCAGTCACAATTGGAAGAGTCTCGTTCATGGGGGGGTGGTTGTTGCTTGTTCCTTTCTTCGTTGTATGTTGTTTATTGTTGCTTGATTCGACTTTGCAGGGTTCCGGTCCTGCACCTGCACTTGGGCCTTTTGGTGCTTCTTGGCTAGGTTCTTATTTGGTGTTTTTTCTTGTTTGCCCAGGGTTTGCAATGTTGGGATGTTGCATCTGCGATTGGATCTATGGTTACATTTTTGTGCACTTCGGTTTGCATAGAATACTATTAAGATAAATAACAGACTAAAGAATTGCAGGTGATGTAAATTGCATCTGTTACGCGTTGAAACAGAGTTTGTCGGCCTCAAAATATATTTCATAGTTATCGATGTGTTTTCCATGGATTCTGTGTTACTATGGTTTCATAGTTATGAGAGTGTCTTTTGTTGTATGGGGATATAGTTGTTCTCTGCCTTTTACTTTCCTGTTGTAAACTACGTTTAACTCTAGTTTGTCACGTTTATGTGGTCATTCCGAGTGACCGTCGTTCAGTTGCGTACTTAGCCAGTTTTATGGACGCGGCTTCGCGAATAGGTTCTATCGAACTATGACAGGTCGTGTTCGGTGTATACATTAGCTTTGTCGAATTAGTTTTCTTTAAAAGAAGGCCTCTTAGACAGAAGCGAATGCAATTTATGAAATTATAGGTTTCCTAAACAACATAGGTTAATGATCGCAGCTTCTGGGGGTGGCGGGCTGAAAATTGGGCTTATTAAGATAAAATAAGAGAGTAAAGAATTGCAGATGATGTCAATTGCATCTGTTATGCTTTGAAGCAGAGTTTTTCGAGCTCAAAATATATTTCATAGATGTCGATGTTTTTTCCATGGATTCTATGTTACTACGGTTTCATAGTTATGAAATTGCCTTTTGTTGTGTGGGAGATATAGTTGTTCTCTCCCTTTTACTTTCCTGTTGTAAGCTACGTTTGACTCTAGTTTCTCATGCTTCTGTGGTCATTCCAAGCGACTGTAATTCAGTTGCATACTATGATAGGTCATGTGTGGTTTATACATTAGCTTTCTCGAATTAGTTTTCTTTAAAAAAAAGCCTCTTGGACAAAAGAGAATGCAATTTATGAAGTTATAGGTTTCCTGAACAGTATAGGTTAATCATCGCGGGTTCTCGGGGTGGCGGGATGAAAATTGGGCTTCTGTTTTCTGTTCTTTGCAAATAGCACGGAGAGTTCTGCGATCATTCCGACCGGCTGTCATTCGGTTGCATACTTAGCCAATTTTATGGACGCAACTTGGCAAATAGGTGGTATCGAACTATGGTGTATACATTAGCAGTTCCGAATTAGTTTTCTTTAAAGGAAGGGCTCCTGGACATAAGACATTGAAATTTATCAAATTATAGGTTTTCTGAACAACATAAATTAAACATAGGAAATATGTAATTTTATAAAGTAGATATATAAAGCATGCACGAAGCCCTCATCCCATACTTAGCCCATTTTTGCATCGCAGGTTCTCAGGGTGGGCGGATGAAAATTGAGAATCAGAGAGTTCCTCGATACACAAATTGACCATCGGACTTGCGGACTATTTGAATTTGAAGGCCTTCATGTACAAAAAAATTAGCATTGTCGAAACAGTTTACTTTACGTACATCACTCTACATACCTTGGTGGACAAAAAAACACAAAAAAAAATAGTAAGCATTTTTTGAATCGCGGGTTCTCAGGGTGGCAGGCTTTAACTTCGGCCATTATTGTTCTGTGTCCTACAAATAACATGAATAGTTCCACGATATACAAATAAACAATCGGACTTGCGGACTATTTGAATTTCAAGGGCTCATGTGCAAAAAAAATAGCATTCTCGAATTACTTTTCTTTACATACGTTCTACATACGCTCGTCAACAAAAACTGAAAAAATAGTAGTAACATCTGTTACATAGGGCTCCATCCCCGCTACATTCAACGCTTCCCAATACACATTAAATATGCTTTCAAAAGTCAGAATTGACCAGACAAGTTCGAAAATATGGACTTTAATAACTGGAAAGCTCGAGGACATTTCCCATTAAAATAAATAGACAGGCTAATATTCAACCCTTCCTTGTTTTTTTAAATTGAACAGGCAGGGAAAGCTGAAGACTCAAACGCAACGTAGTTCCGCAGTTATTAGATACTCAATTCGCATTCTCGCTATGGCTTATGCCAATGAGTTGTCCATCATATATGACCTTCCTTCTAGGTTGTCAGATGTTTTTCCCTTTTACTCAAATAATAAAAATGTCATTGAATTTGAAGAACATTGAGTACTAAAGTGCCTTACCTATGAAAGTGTCTTTTTGCCTACATTTTGAATTTGCGAATTTTTTTATTTTTTTTTTTGCTTCTGTAGTTTTAGTTTTTTTAAAAGCTTCAGCATAGTTCACGAACGTGTTGCCCACAAAGGGTTTGACGTCATGTCCCTCTTTAAAATTGTGCATTTCAAAATGATGGGCTTTAATAACCGAAAAGCTCGAGGACATTTCCCATTAAAATGAATAGATAGGCGAATATTATGGGATCTGGTAATTTCTTTTTGCCTGCATTTTGAATTTGCGAAAATATTTTTTTTTTCCCTGCAGTTTAGTTTTCTTAAAAGCTTCAGCATAGTTCACGAATGTGTCGCCCATAGAGGCCTTCACGTCATGTCCCTCTTTAATATTTTGCATTTTGAAATGATGGGCTTTAATAACTGGAAATCTCAAGGACATCTGCCATTAAAATGAATAGACAACCGAATATTATGGGATCTGGTAATTTCTTTTGCTTGCATTTTGAATTTGAGAAAATAATTTTTATTTTATTTTTTTTGCTTGCGCAATTTTAGTTTTCTTAAAAAATTCATCATAGTTCACGAACGTGTGACCTACAGAGACCTTCATGTCATGTCCCTCTTTAATATTATGCATATCTTAGATGTCAGATTTGAGAATCTGCTCGGATATGAGAATTTTAATACGTGTTGCTAGTCACTATTTAACGTACATATTCAAAAAGATTGGCATTAATAACTAAAAATATCGAGAACCTCTGTCATTAAAACGAATCAACACAAAATGTACGAAAGACCATCCAGCCTTTCTTTTAAATACTTATTGCCATTTATCTCTATCATCAAAGAGTTTCTCTTTAGGGTGTCTTCATTCTAATGTTCCTGGTCATGGACATGTAAGACAACTTAGAGATGCGATTGAGGGGCAAATGAAAGAAGAGAGACTGGTTTTATGTGATGTGAGCTTTGAGTAAAAAAAAACTCTATTATACAAGAGAAACTCAGACAGGACGAAAAAAAAAGAACAAGTATGTTTGGTGTTCCCCCTGTGTTCGATGCTTTGGTTGGTTGAAAAGGTTGCCAGGAAATTTGTTTGTTGAACTTCTTTTTTTTTCTTGTTGGGAATTGTAATGGATTTTTATGTCACCTGCAAGATAGTTCTTCATTTAAGTATATAGCTTATTCCAACAACACAGATTTGGCCACTATATCGAATTGTAGAGATCGCACAAGTATTTGTCATCCTCGAAGGCTAGTAATAGAATCTGTATGGGTGGATAAAATGACATATTATCACTACAAGATTTTCTATTTCATAGTTTGATGGCCTACATGTGGCTCTGGTAGCCGACTTGACAGAAAGCCATGTTCTTTGTCAAAGTTTGTTCGGTTTCCTCTGGATGTAGTTGCAGAGTCCACATATTAGGTATCACTTCTGAACATTCTAGACCTTTTTGTGGGTCGCCATACCTCCCCATCTATGAGGAAAAATATATATTGATGCCATCTGCAACATTTGATACACTTTCCAGACCTGTGTTGGTGCATTCTGCAGCATTTGATGCACTTGCCACACCTCAGCTACCTGAAGAAGTTATGTACCTCAACAGATTTTCATTTTTCATCTGGGTTGGACATTTCTTCCAATTTGTTGTAATAAAGCTAAGAAGTTCCACATACAAATCCTCATGCAGGCTTCTCAACCAAACAGACGATCGAATACAAGGAGAATACCAGTCATTATATACTTGAATTTTTTTCCCCTGCCTTAATTGTTGTGACATAAAACGACTCTGTTCACTTTGAAATCGGCCTGAATCGCATTTCTAAGTTGTCTCGGATGTGAATGCTCAGGAACATTGCAAAGAAAACACCTTAAACCCCAAATTTTCGACGGCAAAAGGAAATTAATACTTGACAAAGAATGGAATGTTGAATAAGAAGCCATTGCAAGCAGGCCATATGTGGAAGAAACAAGGTATTCAAAAAACTGGGATAGATGTACTTCGCAGCACCGATTAAGTACAAAACCCAAAATTGATATTCAACTCGTTTTTTACAAATAAAGAGTTTGAACGTCAAGAAAAGTGTGAAGAAGCTTCATCAATGTACATATATTTAATTGGTCGACGACAGGCAAAATCGCAATCGTTGCCGCAAATAGCCTCAGCTATATTTTGTAACACATCTTATTTGAATATAGAATAATTTTGGTTTATTTCTTAATAGTATTTTCCAATTTCTTGTATTTGTTTTAATTGTATTTTGTACCTTCTTCCCCTGTGTCGTTAAACATGAAGGACAAGCTTTTGTTTCTGTTGTTCACTACTTCAATCTAAATAAAACCTGGTATGTTTTTTCTTTACATTTTACATTTAAAAATACTTTTTCATAGGCCATACTTATGTGGTGTCGGCTCTGTATTTAAAGAAAGAAATTGGAGGACCCGTTCTGCTCCCATTCTTCGAGTTCCGTAAATAGAATGAATTCATGAGTTACAACAAGGCAACTGAACTGTTGACGCAATGTTCCTGTGAAGTATGTTGGATATATTGCAGCTTGTTCTATTTGATAATATCCGTGCATATATACTAATATCAGTACTATTGGAAAAAATACATAAAACTTCCTCTTCGGCAAAGCTTAGATAGTTTTGTTTGGGTTTGAGGTATTAAACAAATATGTCCATTGTTCTGTCATATACATCTTGCAGCCTAGGAACTTCCGTAGTTTGCAATTTATGCCTTAATTACTTAAAGTCACAGCAAATTTTGATTGCCTTTAATTTAATTTAGATATTGATGTTTATGGAGAGCCGTTGTTTGTTGATGTCATTGCAATGAATACAAGATGAATATCTGATAAGGAATTTATGTTGTTGAGGCCACAATGCAAATTCATGTTTCTTGTTGCGCTATGTACATCTTGCAGTCAAATTTTTCCTGGTTTCAATGAAATTTGTGAGTTGAAGAGCATCTTGCAAATTGGGAGATCATTTGCATTTGAAACATAAACAATCCATTAATATATATTAGTATGAATACTATTCAGATAAATACAAAAACTTTCTCCATTGATAGATAATAGTATGAATACTATTGAAATAGATATCAAAACTTTGTCTTGGCCAATACTTAGCCAGTTATCTGGACACCAGGCCCCTGGTTCGCGGTATCCAGCACCAATGTCCCCTGTTTCATCATATACATGTTGTAGGCAAATAACTTCAGTGATGTGCAATTAATGCTTTTACTAGTGAGAAGCCAACAGAGGTTCGAAAACATTGCCATTAATAAACGGAAAAAAAAAAGGTTTTCCCGACTCTCAGATACTTATCTCTTTTCCCATTTTGTTTTTCCCATTCATTATGGATTTCTGGTTTTATACTTATTCGTCTTTCTATGTACGACGGGATGACATGTCTTCATCTCCATCTATATCCTCGCAAGACGGATCTGACCGACGGTTGTTCCATTCCATACTTAGCCAATTTTATGCCCGCCGCTGCGGGGCCAACGCTTGCGAGCCCAGCTGCTTATCGTTCCACTATATACATATTGCATTGAAAACATGTGTGATCTACAATTCTACTGTGGGTTCCTCGTATACATTAACTTCATTCAAAGTATCTATTGTTGATTTGCATCCCTAGCAACTTCGTGTCCTTCCTGACATACATCAACAATGGTCTTACCAGTGATAAGTAGACACAATGGTACGAAAGATATTTCCGTGATCTGAAGTTCATGCCTTAACATCTCCATCTATATCCTCGTACGACGGATCCGACCGACCGTTGTTCCTTTTCAATCTTAGCCAATTTTATGCCCGTCATTGTGGGGATGGCGCTTGCAAAACGAGCTGCTTATTGTTCCGCTATATATATATTACACTCAAAACATGTGTGATCTACAATTACACCATGGGTTCCTTGTATACATTAAGTTCGTTCAAAGTATCTGTTGCTGCTTTCCATCCCCAGCAACTTCGTGTCCTTCGTGATATACATCAGCAATGTTCTTACTAGTGGCAAGTGGACACAGTGGTACGAAAGATACTTCTGTGATCTGCACTTTATGCGTTAACTGGTGAGAACTCAACAGGGATTCACAATCATTTGCATTAATAAACAAACACTAGATGTTCTTCTACGAGATACTTGGTTCTTTTTCCCTTCTCTTCTTCTCGTGTATTATCTAGAATTTCACTGCAAACTTCTCCGTCCTTTTTCCCTTATTTTCTTCCTGTGTATTATGGGACTATAAAATATGGACATGATATTTTATAGAACATGTACAAATTCTACATTCCATACTTAGCGACATTTTGGATCACGGGTTCTCGGTCGGGTGGGCGGGCTCAAAATTTGGCCTCCATTGTTTCGTGCCCTACAAATAGCACCCCAAGTTTCGCGATATACAAATTGACAAGCGCACCTGCGGACTGGATAACTCAACATTGCACTTCTATTGTTTCATATCCTCCAAACAACACTCCTAGTTCCACGATATAGAAATTGACACACAGAGTGCAAGACTGGCGGGGTGGAGATTGCCATTGTTTACGGATGCTAATCCCTATGAAGTATCTAACAGTATCTAAAACATTATTTTAGTTTTTATTTTTTTCATGTATAACAGTGTCTAAAAAAATATTTTTAATACTAAAATAGCTCTTAGTAGTGACAATTGGACACAGAGGTACAAATCAGTTGGGATTGCACTCTCCGCAATATATAAATTGACTACTGGATTTCGACATCGTCCGCTCTTCCATGTTACAGATTATGCATTCCAATGTTCGAAGCGATACAAATAGAAGGTCTGGGCCTCACCTCCTTTGCAGACACTTTCTCAGCCTGTTTTGGATCCTCTTGTTTCTCGGTTCACGAAATATGCAGCTCTAGCATTGGCGGGTTGACATATGTTTATCTCCATCTATATAATCAGACAATGAATCCGACCGACCGCTGTTGCTTTTGATGCTTTCGATGCTTTCGATATGTTTCTCCGTTATATACATATTCCACTTTAAATTTTCATGATCTACAATTCCACTACTAACTACTCTGTTCTTTTTCCCTTTTTTTTCTTCCCGTGTATTATGGGACTAGAAAGTATGCACATAATATCTTATAGAGCATGTACTAATTCCCATGATATTTTATAGAGCATGTACAAATTCCACATTCGATATACAGCGACATTTTGGATTGCGGGTTCTCGGGCAGGCAGGCTCAAACTTGGACCTCCATTGTTCTGTGGCCTACAAATAGCACCCACAGTTCCACGATATACAAATTGACAAGCGAACCTGCAAAGTGGCTGACTCAACATTGCACTTCCATTTTTTCGTCTCCTCCAAATAGCGGTCGCAATTCCACGATATACAAATTGACACATGGAATGGAAGACTGGCGGGGTGGATATTGCCATTGTTTACAGATGCTAGTCCCTATGAACTATCTAACAGTATCTAAAAAATTATTTTGAATACTAAATTACCTCTTAGTACTGACAACTGGACACAGAGGTACGAAACAGTTGGGATTGCACTCTCTGCAATATACAAATTGACTATCGGATTCTGGCATCGTCCGCTCTTCCGTTTTACAGATTATGCATTCAAATGTTCGAAGTGATCCAATTAGAAGGTCTAGGTCTCGCCTCCTTTGCAGACACCTTCTCACCTTGTTTTGGATTCTCCTGTTGTCAGGTTCACGAAATCTACAATTCCAGCGCGGTCACTCTACCATTGCTCACAAATGTTTCAAAGTATCTCTCGTTGCCTTCCATCCCCACTAACTTCCTATGCTTCCGGCTATCCTACCATATCCTCTTTGTTGTTACGCGTATTGCACTCAAAAAGTTCTGAGACATACAATTTGACCCTCGCGCCCTCACCCTCAATGCTTGTACGTTGCAACCCTGTTTTGCAGATGTCTTTTTTCCCCTGCCCGCGACCTCCGTACTTCCTTACTATGTGATTAGAAACCTTTCATGCTAACAATTGACCATGCAGGAACCCTCAACATTGTCATTAATGGCCGAAAACCTCGAGGAGATCTCCCATTATTACACATTAAACCAATATGTGCATAGAGTTATTTTGTCCCTTCCGATTGTTCATCTCCAACACGCGTCCTCATGTTGGGCCGCTCAAGAAATCTATAATGCTTAATCGTTCATTGCAATATCCAACGTGTTGGCATTTCTATGTATGCAATTAGTATTGTTTAATGTTAACAACGCATCATGCAACAACCATCCAAATTGTCATTAATCAACGAAAGTCTCGAGGACATCTCTCATTCACATGCTTTCGACCAAAATTTGCACAGGGTTATATTATCCCTTCCAAATTTTCATTTCATTCATCAGCTGGAACAAATAAACGTTCTTATAGACTTATGGCACGAGGTCGACAACAGTTTTGTGGAGATACAGTAAATATGTTCGCACAAGAGGACCGGAGCTTTTAGTGGTCCAGGGCATACTTTTACTATTCATCCCGTTCCGCCCAAAACGAAGTGATTTGGACCTTTGGAATCGCTCGTGCAGGCTACGTTCCTAAGGTTTTTGACTCTAAGGAGGTGGTCTCTTGGTGCACCGAAAAATATATTCTAGGCCAAAGAATTATTCCACTGCGTGACCATTCTCTTGTTTCTTTGTCGCCTTGGCTCTTCCGTGAGATGTTAAAATTGTCGAACCCAACAATGACATTCAGAGGACAAGACTGCAAATAGTTTCTAGAAAAACATCATAACGGGTTGGACATCTTAGCGGACTTCCTCGAAGACCCGACAACAGTTCCTGAAGATATCACAAGGCTGCAAGTAAGTTCCTTTAGAAATCCATTCTGGGAAATTGCTTGGCTAGTTACAAGAATAACGGGACAGACATCCACAACAAGCATTTCCCATATAATTATTTATATTTTGTATTTCACAGTCAAAGAAAAATACATTTTTGATTGGGGGAAGCTAATTTCAATTGAGCTCTGCTCCCAGTTGTCACGATTCAAAGAATCGAATTTTTTTTATATGTCATCCTACTTGATTCGTAGGATGACATATAAAAAACTTTCTCTTTCCAATAAAATAAACTGTGGATTCGACCCAGTAACATTCTGGCACGAGGCCCTGTGGAGACACAAGGCCTCCCATTATTTTTATGAATTTTTTAATGGCTTTGTCTCAGTTTTCAAAGATTTACTATTAGGCAAGGATGCTTCGCGAATGTCTGGCCAGGCAACCAAGTTTTTGAACAGGAAGGGCACACTTGAGCAAGAGGAAAATCACAGTGTCTTCATGGTCTTTGGCTCTAAGGAAAATCCTGCCTTCCTTCCATGCCACATCACA
>ML784959.1:688922-707003 GCA_009831015.1 Picea engelmannii
TGTCATCTTCTCTTCTTTATCAATCCACTTATGTCCTCTTTCAATAGAAAACTGTAACCAAACACTCTTAACTTCCAATTTCTTCTTTTCAGATCTTCCTCTCTACCATCGCGCACTTCTTTCAACGTTCCTAATTCTTGTACTTATTTCTTTTTATGGTCCACGAGAACCCCAATCCCAGTCTGTGTGACAAACACATTTAAATTTCCAGAAACATGTAACATACATTATTAATTTTTAATAAATTCCAAAGAAAATTGATTTGACAATGCCCTTATTGTATACTAAATTTTGGGTTTCCAAGAACCTTCCTTGTTTGTTCCAAATAAAACTAATTCGAATATGCTACATTTCTTATCTCCTATTGTATGCTAATTTTTTGGTCTTCAACGACGTTCATGTTTTAAATGTTGATGTAATTTCCAGAGATATGTAACAGAGATTATTTATTTTATAATAAGTTTGTATAGTTTGCAATGCCGCTTCTCAATTTGTATATCGCAGAACTCTCGATGTTGTCTGTAGGGCATGGAACAACAAAGACCCATTTTTTAAACCACCAGCCTGAGAACCTGCGATCCAAAAATTGGCGAAGTATGGAATGACCGCTCCATGCATGCTCTATAAAACATGTACAAAGAAAACTAATTCGGCAATGCTATATATTTTTTGTTCAAGAAAAGCCTTAGTTTTAAAACAAGCTAATCCGGGAAAACGTTATTACTATTCTATTGTATAACAAACATTATTTTTTTGTGAATTTCTATAGTCTGCAACTCCGCCTGTCATTTTGTATATCGCGGAACTGTCGGTGCTATTTGTAGGCCACGGAACATCAAAGACTCAATTTTGAACCTGCCAATTTCCAGAAACATGTAACAGACATTATTATTTTTTTATAAATTACAAAGAAAACTGATTCGACAATGCCCTTATTGTATACTAAATTTTGGGTTTCCAAGAACCTTTCTTGTTTGTTCCAAATAAAACTAATTCGGATATGCTACATTTCCTGTCTCCTATTGTATGCTAATTTTTTGGTCTTCAACGACGTTGATGTAATTTCCAGAGATATGTAACAGACGCAACGCCGCTTGTCAATTTCTATATCGTGGAACTCTCAATGTTGTTTGTAGGGCATGGAACAATAGAGACCCATTTTTGAAACCACCAGCCTAAGAATCCGTGATCCAAAAACTGGCGAAGTATGGAATGACCGCTCCTTGCATGCTCTATAAAACGTGTGCAAAGAAAACTAATTCAGTAATGCTATATCTTTTTGTCCAAGAAAAGCCTTAGTTTTAAAGCAAATTAAACTCCGCCTGTCATTTTGTATATCGTGGAACTGTCGGTGCTATTTGTAGGCCACGAAACATCAGAGGCCCAATTTTGAACCCGCCAGCCCGAGAACCCGCGATCCAAACACTGGTTCAGTATGCAATGAGGGCTCCTTACATCCTCTATAAAATCTCTTCCCCATACTTTATAAAAGTAGAAATTTCGTATGTATAAAACTAAATATCTGTTTTATACAAATACATATTTCGTATGTATAATTTTTTTATTTGTGATGAATTTCTATATTCTGCAACTCCACTCCTCGATTTCTGTATCGCGGAGAATATCAGAGGCCCAATTTCTATATCGCGGAATTGTCGGTGTTTTTTGTATATCGTCAGCGCGACAACCTGCGATCCATTACAAAAGTACATATTTCCTATGTATAAAAGTATTTCAATGTACTTCAACTTTCTAGCCACGTATTTGTACTAGGTCGCATTTACTCCCATCCCAATCTCACAAGGACTCCGCGGAGCATCACCTTCTTAATAATTTAAATTAAAATTTCAGTGGAAATGGAAATCGAGCCATTATTATCAATTGGCTGAGTTTGATGGAATTATATATCATATTAATTTAAATTACAATTTTCAATCTTAACTTTTTTCAGTTTGTATAAGAGTTTGAAATCGATGTGATACTTCAGTTATCGGATGGTTTGCGTAAAATTAGAAAACTAACTCACCCCGACCATTCAATTATCTCAACTGAATCATCCCGACCCTTCATAACTGGTAGTTTCCATATACCAGCCAGCAATACCCAAAGCTATCGATATGGTCGTTGGTCTCCACCCCTAAGTCCAAAAAAAAACTTACCAGATTGCAATTCAGGGGGGCTAATTATGGCCTAGTTGGCGTTGAATTCTTTTGTCGGTCTCTTAGTTTTCTTCTGTTGGTCTCTTAGTTTTCTTTTGTATTGTTAGTTTTCTTTTGTTGGTCTCTTAGTTTTCTTCTGTATTGCATCAGTTCAATGACCACCTGCATGGCATCAACAATGGCCATCCCCCTTATTCCTCGAGGAAGCCAACCGATGCATCCCCATGCCGACCAGCTGCCCAGGCCGTTCAAGGTGCGGATCCCCAAATCAATCCCCGTTCAAGCAATTAATCCCTGCCTATGCACATGGGTTCTTGCAATCCTTCGGCTCCTTTCTTCCATAATTGATATTACGAAGCGTACACCCATTAAGGTGAAACCACCCATATTCAAATTCCCTGGTTTCCTTAGCGGACTGCACCAAATGCCAATTGGCGCAGATATAAAACTCCCCCATGGGATGCTAGAACTCTATAATTGAAGGCGTCCCATAACTGTTTTTCTGGTATCGCACTGTTTTAAGTCCCCTCGCTTATTGAGGCTTGTGTTTTTTTATACTCTGGTCCGGCGTAACCTGCGAGCCCGGTGTTCTCAGAGAGCAGTAGCATTCCGATTTGAGGCTCTCTCTGCCTTCACAGAGTGCCCAATTGTAAATTGGGTATTTTTATCATTATTCTCATATGGCTAAGATGACAAGGGAAGAAGAGGCTAAGAAAGTTGAAACGAAGTATGCTTCTCTGAAAGAAGATTACATGGAGCTCCAGCGGGTATGTATGTTTTGGGTTTCAGCAATTGTGTCTGCTCTGCAAACCAAATCTCGCAGAGCCAGACCAACAATATCTGATTTCTGTTTGGTTATGTACATGGTTTTGTGATTTATTTGTTTGTTTTTTGTCTTTTCAATTTGTTTCAGCATATCAGGGCAGTGAAGAAAAGAGCTAAGAGAAACAAGGATAAGAAGAAGCGGTTGGAGGCAGAAGTCAGGTTTGTTGGTCTTTTTCTTTGATGGTATTCTAGATGTGTTTTCTGCTTTTGTGAAAGGGTGGGGCGTCTATTGATATAGTGCAGGACATCAACGGATATGAGGTTTCAAACATGCTTTTTTGGGTGGTTTCTCTGTTGCTGTTGTAACTAAAGATACCAGGAAAGAGTTTTTTGTGTTGCGGAAAATTATTTGTGCTTTAGTTTTAGTTTTAGGAATTGTGGTTTTCATTAGTATCATGGTGTTCTAGTGTAGGGAATGTATTGGATGCAGACTGAAATTTTTTGTTTTATTTTGGAGCTTTGCTTGTTGGAGTATCTAGGTTTTTACTCTTTTAACTTTTACCATCACCCTGTACATCTAGGGCTTGCAAGCAGAAATGGACTAATGGGTATTTTTTTCATTGCCCTCCCTGCCAACCCCCTTTAGTTTGAGCAATTGCGTTGGATCTTTTAGCAGAGGGTGATTTAAAGAGTGTCCCTAGTCCTTGAAACCATTATATGCAAAAGCATGGGCATGCATGCAGTGGTGGATTGATGGAGTTTTACCACTCCCCTCCCTGCCAATCCACTTTATTTTGACTGACTCTGTTGTATCCTTCAGCAGAGTGTGATTTGATGTTTTTGTCCCAGGTCACGGGAACCACTATAAACAAAATCATAAGAACATAGACTGTGAGAATCAAATATTCATAAGTGGTCAATGCATGCCTCCTAAGCCAGATCCAGACCACAAAAGCAACCAGAATGCAAGTCGCTAATAATTATGGAGATAAGTTTATGCCCCAAGTTTCTTTAGCCTAAGTTCAAAAAGCTTGTGATGTATTTGGAATGTTTATTTTTTGGGGGGCATATCTTTTCTCTTCCAAGGAAAGAATCTCTGTATTGATATTTCAAGGAGAAATCAAATACACATGTTCTAGCTTTTTGGCTCCATTAACAAGCAAAATCAAGGCTGTCCTCAACAGACTGTCATTTTCCTATACCTGGACAAATACAATCATCATTTCTGTCTTTGTTACAAAACAGACTTTCACAAAGTCTTCCATACTTGACATACCTATAATAAAAAAACATGCAGAAACTAACTAGAATTCAAAACAAGACAAACTGTACAGCTAAAAAACAAGTACTGCTAGCTTCAGAAGAAAGACAAATTGACAACATTAATTCTTGAACAGACAATGTTCCTTCTTCCTGGTAGATGGCTTCTTTTGAGAGCTACTCAGCTTTGTGATTGAATTCTCTGAATACATGGGCAAAGGAAACCTCCTCAAAGAGAGCTTTAATCTCTAACATCCTTTCCAGAATGGGCTCTAGAACTATAATGGATATTTGTACTTCACCATTTTCCCAATCCATCACCATTTTGGAGTCCCCAAGGATTTTTGGGGGGCATATCGTTTTGAAGAACTTGGTCATTTCATGTCCTAATAAACCTAAAAAAATATTGATCTGCTTGCATTGCACAGATTGGCTTTTTTCATACCCAAATAACCCCAAATCCCGTGTTTTTTATTTTATTCTTATATTTGTTATAAGGGTGCAATCTTAACCTTGTTTAATATATTCATTTTATACTAGCATATGTTTTGATTCATTTGCTATTGTGGAAGAATGTTAGTCTGTACAATTTGGATTGCATACCTGAGTCTTTTTTCAAACCCCGATAACCCCAAAACCTGTGATCTTGATTAGATTCTGGTATTTGTATAAAGGGAGCAATTTTAAGTACTGTTTAATCTATACTTTTAGTATCAGATTATGAATTGATTTCAATGAGTATGAATTGGGTTGGATGCATATGATTTGGTTTAGGCTAGTTTATGCAGAAGGGTTATAATATTGCCAACATGTTAGGTGGAGTGTAAATTATAATATTGTGTTCATGTAGTTTATACTTCTGTGCAAAATTGTGAAATAAAAGTGATCTATATGCAACTTATAACAGTTCTGTACATCTGTTATGAAACTTGCATGTATGATATAAAAGTTTCTCGAGTATTATCTTTGAGCATCATGTTTTTCAACTCTCAATCATGTTTTGCAACTCTCTCACCTTTCTGAAAAAAGTCTCTTCAGTTTTTTTTCACAGATGTTGCTTTTGACAATTGATTTGAGGTTTTTCAAATGTTTCCTAATCAAATGATAAATGATGCTTGAATTCCAGATTTTTGCACCGCAAAAACCAAATGTTTACAGAAAAGGATCATGAGGAGCCAACAGATCCATCGGTATTCCCAGAATCTGGTGCTAAAGCTCTTTCAATTTATAGAAGATCCAAAGAGATAATTGAAGACGAGCCTGCAAGAGATGAATTGACTGGGCTGCAGGCATTGATGTCAACAGATTACTGTACCTTCCCTGAAATGGTAAGACTTCAAGCAAACATATTCATCTAATTGTTTAATACAGCCTTTATTTCCATTGATTGGAATGCGATGCTAACTGTTCTATTCTCTTGTGTTGATATATTCAGACTGGAATACAGCCTTCACGTATGAGGTTAATGCCAGCTCTCTCAGTGCCTCATAGTTCATTTGTCACACCTGTTACTGAACTAGCTAACAAAAAGAGAGATCTTGAAAATAATGGGTTAGTCAGTGCTCAGAAGTCATCTAAATTTAAAGATCGCCGAAATAAGAAAATCAAAGCAGATCTATTGGTATCCCCAGAGTACAGTGCTAAAAGCATTATCATTTCCAAAAGTCCCAAAGAACTAACTGAAGTGCTGGCTACCGAAGRCAAGTCTGCAAGACATGAATTGATTGGGATGCAGACATTGTCGTCAACAGATGATTGTTCCTTGCCTGAAATGGTAGGACTTCATGACAACATATTTATCTAGTTTTTCACGGCACTTTTAATTCTGTTGACTGCAATGTGATGCTAACTGTTTTATTCTCTTATGTTGGTATGTTCAGACTGGACTACAGCCTTCAGCTATGAGGATAATGCAACGTTTCAAAGTGCCTCATGGTTCATTGGTCACACCTGCTGTTATAGATGGCCAAAATGAGAAAATCAAAGCAAATCCATTGGTATCCCCAGAATTCAGTGCTAAAATCACTTCCATTCTCAAAAGACCCAAAGTACCAAGTATTCAACCAACTAAAGAGATGGCTATTGAAGACGAGCATGCAAGACATGAATTGACTGGGATGCAACCATTGTTGTCAACAGACGACTGGACTGCACCTGAAACGGTAAGACTTCAAGCAAACTTATTTATCTAATTGTTCAAGACAACCTTTAATTCTGTTGACTGGAATGCGATGCTAACTGTTTTATTATTTTATGTTGATATGATCAGACTGGACTACAGCCTGCAGGTTTCAAAGTTCATCAAAGTTCATTTATCACGCCCGCTGTTGAACTAGCTAACAAAAAGAGACCTCTTGAAAATAATGGACTAACCAGTGCTCTGAAGCCATCTAAAGTTAAAGATGGTAGAAATAAGAAAATAAAAACAGATCCACCGGTATCCCAAGGATTTGTTGCTAGAAATACTTCTGTATCCAGAAGTCCCAAAGAACTGAGTGAAGCACTGGCTATTGAAGATGAACCTGCAAGATATGAATTGACTGGGATGCAGCCATTGCTGTCAACAGATAACTGTACCTTGCCTGAAATGGTAAGACTTCATGCAATGTTGCAAACTTATTTATCTAATTGTTCAACACATCCTTTAATTCTGTTGACTGGAAAAAGATTCTGACTTGTTTAGTCTCTTATGTTGATATGTTCAGACTGGATTACAGCCTTCAGCTATGAGGACAATGGGAGCTTTCACAGTGCCTCATAGGTCATTGGACACACCTGTTCTTGAACCAGCTAACAAGAAGGGACCTCTCAAAAATAATGGACTAGTCGGTGCTCAGAAGCCATCTAATGTTAAATCTGGCCGAAATAAGAAAATGAAAGATGCTACATTGGCATCACTAGAATGTGGTGCTGAAAATCTTTCCATTTCCAAAAGACCCCAAAAACCAACTGAAGCACTGGTATTGAAGACAGGCCTGCAAGTTATAAATTGTTTGGACAGCGGCTATTTTCCTCATAAGATGCTTGTACCTCACCTGAAATGGTAAGACTACATGCAAACATATTTATCTATTTATTTAACACAGCTTTTATTTCTGTTGACTGAAATGTGATGCTAACTGTTTTATTTTCTTTTGTTGATATGTTCAGACTAGACTACAGCCTTCAGCTACGAGGATGATGCCACCTTTGACGGTGCCTCAGGGTTTATTGGTCACACCTGTTGTCAAGCCAACCATCAAGAAGAGGCAAAATAACAGGCTAGTCAGTGCCCAGAAGCCATCTAAAGTTAAAAACAGCCAAAGGAAGAAAACCAAAGACAGCCCACAAAAGCCCATCTCACTTATAGAGAAAAGGGGTGTGGGAAGTATTTGGGATAATTAATAATACAAGAGATACCGTTTTTACCCACCCAGATTTCATCAGTCTGTTTTTTTCGAGCAGCTTCAAGGCACTCCAAGGGAATTCTTTGGGAGATTAGAGTTCTGCAGAATTGTATCTAACTGCGTTGAACATCAATAATTTTTTATTCAGTTCTCTAGTTGTACAAAATTCATCAATAATGTTGTGCTTATTTGGACTGAAAGATTGTACAATGGGAATTATTTTTAAACAGAGATCTCTTCGAAGGTAAAATTGTATTCTTCTACCCCTCAAACTAGATTGTATATTTAGACAGAATTTCATCAATCTGTTTCTCAGCCCAAACAGGTCATCCCGAATAGTAGTTTGTTGTTTTTTGTATAATTCCAATTAGCTGCAGAGGACATAAATACCCATCGATGAATGGCAGAATCCACCCTTAATAAGTAAGGTGCAGAATTTAGAAGGCAGAAAATTTGACAAGTATTTTGCTTGTGGCTGCAATTGTACATGAAAGAGGGAATTAGCACCAGAATCCACCCTTAATAAGTAAGGTACAAAAATTAGAAGGCAAAAAAATTGACAAGTATTTGCTTTTATAGTTATCAACTTTTTATTTCTGTATTGAAAATATTAAGTTTACTTGAACTACAGATGTTTGCTTGATATATTACTCATCAGCACACAAGCAAACAGTTGCCATTAGAATTAATTTGTAATTGATTGCATCAAGAATAGTGAGTTGCTGTATAGCTCAATATGGGAGAGGTGTTGACCTCGCTGTATAGTTCAATATGGGAGAGGTGTTGTCACATACGTAACATTACGTTGCATTACATGACAGCAAAAAATATATATAACTACATATGTACATAACAACATCTAAACTTGATATGAAATGAAATGATAAAAAAATTTAGATCTTAAGAAATTTGGTCCCTCTTAATATTATGATGTAATGTTATTTATGCATTATTGTAATTTGTTTTGGCCAAAATTTCTACTTATTTTATTCATGTAAAATAAATAAAATAAGGTAGCAATACATACATATAAGTTTGATTTTAAAAAAGGCCGAAAAGTCATCAGGCTGAAGGGCACTACTGCATAAGCAGCACTACCAACTCTTTCTCTCTAAATCAGAAAAACTCCTTAATCTATTCTCACCGAGAGAGAAAATTGTAATAGAGTTGTCTAAACCAATTTGACGAGCTGTCTAAACATGTAATAGAGTTGTCTAAACCAATTTGATGAGCTGTCTCATTTTGAAATTCCAACCCTGCTTGCATATATATACATGACCTTTTTAACGAGTTGCCTCATTTTGAAATTTCAACCCTGCTTGCATATATACATATACATGGCCTTGAAGAGAAAGACAACATTTCAAAGATGTCTTGGTCTTTGTTTAGTTTATGTAAACTTGAAAGAGACAGTGTCTCCTTGTTAAGATCTCTTTAGTTTAGTGATTGGTCTTTGTTTAGTTTATGTAAATTTGAAAGAGACCGGTTTAATGATTGTTCTTTGTTTAGTTTATGTAAACTTGAAAGAGACGGTGTCTCCTTGTTAAGATCTCTTTAGTTTAGTGATTGGTCTTTGTTTAGTTTATGTAAATTTGAAAGAGACATCGTCTCCTGGTGTCTTTAATTTGATATTAAGACTTTAAAATTATGTTATTATGTTTATCATCAAAAGAATTGGTATTTAAAAATTATATTATTATTTTTATTATCAAATAAATTGTACAGAAACAAATTTTAACAATATTACATATTTATAAGTTTCAATTTTTTTGGAGAAAGAATTTTTTTTTTCTTTATTTTATAAAGAAAATATACATTTTACCGTTCATAAAAAAATCATTCTCAAAACTTTCAAACCTATCATTTTTCCTACCTATAAAATAACAACAATAAATATATATTTTCCTACAAAAAAAAAAACTACAATCTAAAAGTCATCCCCTCACATAACCTACAAGATAAGCTGCCTCTTTTGATAAATCATCTACCTAAGTGTTAAGTTCTCTGAAAATGTGACCATTCTAAACCAGATAAAAGGTCCCTGATTTATTTCAGCAGTGGCTGAAGCAATAAGCTTCAATTTGAATGATTATAATAATTTCTTATATATACAATTTTTTGTTTCTTTATTTTGATAATTTTAAATTAAGATTCAATTACTATTTATTTATATTTAGATGATTATGATTTTATATATATATAATTTTTTTTGTTAGTTATTTTGGTAATTTAAAATGTTTCTTAAAAAGATTTAACCACTACTATTTATTTATTTATGTTTGTCCATTTTTATTGTAAGGTTATAATAATATAAATTATAACAATATTAATAATTATGATAATTTAAATTATAAAATCAAATCATAGTAAAAGATTAAATTAATATATAATATTAAAATACAATAAAACAATATTATAATACAATAAAATAAATAACAAATATATAACAAAATAAATAAACTTTTAATTTTAAAAAAAAATTATTAAAATATTTTTTAATTCATTATAAAATCAATGTCAATAGAAATAATAATGATTATAAAATAAATAACAAATATATAACAAAAATAAATAAACTTTTAATTTTAAAAAAAAAATATTAAAATATTTTTTAATTCATTATAAAATCAATGTCAATAGAAATAATAATGATTATAAAATAAATAACAAATATATAACAAAATAAATAAACTTTTAATTTAAAATTTTTTTATTAAAATATTTTTTTATTCATTATAAAATCAATGTCAAATCAATGTTAATAGAAATAATAATGATTATAAAATATATAACAAAATAAATAAACTTTTAATTTAAAAAAAAAATTATTAAAATATTTTTTTATCCATTATAAAATCAATGTCAATAGAAACAATAATGATGGATACATTTTGAAGTGATTAAGTTAAGACTTATTATAATCCTAAAACGTTAAAAAGATAAATGAAAATAAAGAACTAGACATTGGAGAGGTGTTGGACAGGTTAGAGGACAAAGAGAACGTTGGAGAATAGGCAGACAATAAGTTAAAGGAGCAAGGTCGATAAGTGAACAGGAGGTAAGTGGGGTGACAGGGCCAAATGAGGCTGAGTATGTTATTATAAGAGTATGTTATTATAATAAATATCATATAAAATGAAAATGAAAATTGTAAGAGTATGTTATTATAATGAAAATATAAAGTATTAAATGAAAATATAAAGTATTAAATGAAAATTGTAAGAGTATGTTATTATAATAAATATCATATAAAATATAATTTTAAAATATTTATAGAGATACTAAAATTATAATTAATGTTAAAAGGTAAATAGTTAGAAAAATAAGTTTTTAAATGTTCTATTATATTTGGATAAATATTTTAATTAAAATTTTAAAATGTTTTAGCTTTGAAATTTTTATTTTTTAAGGATTTATTCATTTTTTTAATTAAAGATTAATGTTTTAAAAAATTTAAATAATTAAGAAAATAAGTTTTTAAAATGCTCTATTATATTTGGATAAATATTCTAATAAGTTTTTAAAAAACTTTCGATTGAAATTTTTATTTTTAAGGATTTTTTTTTTTTTGGTTAATAAAATATTAATATTAAAATTTTAAAAATCATATCCTTAGAAATTTTAATATAATGTATGTTTTCCCTCGTATCAGTTGTTTGAGAAGTGATTTTTAGGGGGGGCGCCATTCAAGGAGAACAACCACATGACCACTCCACCTGCCAACCCACCTCTATCCCCATCACCACTTATAATGAGGACTGATCTCATCAATGATCCATGCACCATTTGACCTACCACACCCTGTGGTTGTCAAGCTCACACCTTGAATTTGATTGACCTTCGATACTTCTCTTGCACCCGATTCATCCCTCCCTTCTGAATCCTCATTATAGAAGTTACTCCAACATTAATCCTAACTACTCGCCCACCCTGCACTCATGGTGATGCTTCTGCCACCTTCTTCGACTGGACACCTACCCTCTTTATCATCTCTCCTAGCCTCATTTGGCCCTGTCACCCCACTTCCCTCCTGTTCACTTATCGACCTTGCTCCTTTAACTTATTGTCTGCCTATTCTCCAACGTTCTCTTTGTCCTCTAACCTGTCCAACACCTCTCCAATGGCACGGGGTAGAGGTTCTTGTCATGGTCGCAGAAACTCCTCTTGACACCTTCCCTGACACACCAGTTCTTGCCTCGCAACAATGGTCGAAGAGTCTTCCGACTCTTATAGAGCTCATACCCCCCCCACATTCAAGAACAAATAAAACTCATGGAAGCGAATGTTCGAGTCTTAAGGCGCTTCGTCTCTGACGATGAAGTCTTAGAATCAATACACTCTTGAAATATACTAGCAATGAAGCTCTTGTTCGAACGTGTTTTAATGGATCGAAAGGATGATAAGGACAAGGTTCTGCTTCAGCTAGATGAGATCCAAGCCCAATTGTGGCTTCAGGACCTCAAAATGAATTTGTTAGCCAAGAAGCTCACGGGACTGGACCTCTCGACCATAATTTTGGCCAACACACAGACAACTCCAGGTGAGGGCCAACCCTCTACTAAATTATGTTGTTTATCATGTTTTTTTGTTGTTGTTGTTTAACCTAAGAAGTATCAGGATTCTAATCCTACCTCATCCTTGCCAAAATAGGAAGAATTTACAGAACTCTTAGTTATATCCAGACTTTTAAGTTTAAAAGACAATAATTTCATATCATATCTTTGATGCATTGTTGTTAGTCTGGTTTCCCTAGTGGCAGACCAACAACAATATTTTGTACACTTTTACTATGGCAATATAATGTTTCGGGATAGTTATATGTGTGTGTGTGTGTGTGTGTGTGTGAATAAAATGATCAATAGATAAAGTTGATAAAAATATTGGAAAAATTTGGTGTGACAATGTTTAACAAAAAAGTTAAATATTTTATTTTTATTTTTTGGTTTGTTGTTATTGGAATTTTATGAAATAATCTTTGCCAAAATTATAGTTTAGATTGATGAAATTGTAATTGTTAATGTAAAAATGGATTCAACACCCTTGAATATCCTTATTGGAATATGTTTATGTAATGTCAACATATATTTGCAATTTCATGAATCCAAAATGGATTTTGACCAGATTTAAAAGTAAAAATGTTGTTTTCCTTCCAATTATTTTAAGTTGTGAGAAAATGACCTATTTGTAGAATGTTTAGATTATAGTGTAATAAAATGATGGAGATTTCTTAGCCACCATGAAAATGTACGTATTTGGAACTTGCTAAGCCACATACAAAATGGACCTTTTTGATGATTGATGTGGTTTTTTGAGGTCACATGTCAATTGAAACTCTTCAAAAACACTCAAGGCAAGATGAAACCCTGAGTGGGTAAATTTTTTGTGGTGGAACCATGAGTGAGACAAAGTGTCATGGTGGAACCATTATTTAACATTGATTAATGCATTTTCTATGTTATTTATCTTAAGATGATAGATGCAAAATTAAGTTTAAGTAAAATATTTCCATCACAATATGTAGGTTTTCATAGTTCCTCATAATGTTGTTTTATTTTAGATTTATGGATGTAAATTTTGTATGGAGTTTATGAAACTTTCTAAGTTTATAAACTCCATACACAATGTACATCCAAAAGTTTAAAACAAAAGGTTTCCAACTTAAAAAACAATTTCTTTTCTATAATGTTAGATGTCTAATCAATACAAAATTATATTTAAATAAGATATTTCTAACTTAAAAACAAAGTAAAAAATAAAAAATATTAAAATTAGTTTATTTTGAAAAGGGAAAAGGTTTAGATTTTCACCAGTTGACATTTCATGATATTATAAATAAATAAAAATTCCATGAAAAAAATATGTAATTCTATTCATTTGAAGAGAAGCAAATTACATTTTGTAGGTGCCTTAAGCACAATTCAACCATGGGTAAAGTGATCATAAAATAGAAGCTCAAAGGGGTTTTGAAACTGGCTAATAAGCCCCAAAGAAATATACAATAAAAGAGTTAGGAATAACAACAAAAAATAGGGGCAGCAAGAGGACCATCACTAAAAGCTTGCAGAAAGAGAGAGCCTCAAACCTTGCCGTGAAAAAGAAACAAAGACAACCTCTAGAGAAACTCCATAGGTTAGACGAACCTGGTAAGAGAGGCATACAAACCTTAGGGAGACCAGAAACCAAAGATACCCTGCACCCACAATCAACAAAAACACCTTCACGCTACCAATAGTAAAAGGCCCAATAGCTTCTTGCCCTTTGATAGGACCTCTAAGTATTGACCTTCTCTCCAAATCAATATTGCACGCCTAGAAAAAGGACCTCAAAGCTCGGACCAAACCACGATCCAAATAAAAATGAAATAATACTGAAAGTGAGGCAGGAAAAATACCGGCACAAGGCCCCCCAAAAAGGGGATCAAAACTCCAAACCCAAAGCATCGAAGACGTTGAATCACGACATCAACACCATGACACCTAGAGAAATTCTAAAAATGCATCAAACCCTGAACGAACCAACGAAATAGATTAAGAGACCAAAAAAGGAGACAACCTCCTGCCACAAAAGAGAGAGGTCGCACCAAGAAACCTGCAACACGAAGAAGAAAACCAGAAAGTCCCAGATTCATCACAGAAAAACCTCAGAAGCCAAAGAAAAGGCAACCAAAACAACACTAGCACCAAGATGGACTGGAAGCATAAAAAAAGATCGAAATCCCACAGGACGGGCAAGAGAAACTAGATCTTGATGCAAGCGCACCAGATCGAGGGACGCAAACCCCAGATATAGGTGTAAAACTTTGGCCAAAACCAGGAACGAAGAAGGAGGCACGGGATTTGAGCACAAATGCACCAGATCTGAGCAAGCAACAACTCCCCCAACCCACCGCAAGAAGGAAAGTCACTCGCATCACCCACCAATGCCGCACTAGAGAAATAATCGCCAGAATTGCGTCCGGAAATGAGAGCACAACCACTAGAACAAACCCCAACCATAGAAAGATTGAACCGCCTTGCGTGCAACATAACCTGCTCTTTGGCCCGAGAGTCTACGGCTAGGGTTTCCCAACCACAAACTCCTTCTCAACATTGTGACTATTGAAAAGTGTGATATTATAAATTATTATTATTAAAATTAAATAATAAATTATTATTATTAGATTTCTAACTTTAAAATAAAATATATTAAAATTTAGATTTCTAACTTAAAAATAAAAGATATTTAAATTAGTTTATTTTGAATAGGCAAAAGGGTTAGATTTTCATTCTTTAACATTTTATGACATAATAAATTATTATTATTAAAATAAAAATAATGAGAAAATCGAAATATTACCTTATGTTAAACACATATCTTAAAAGTAAGACCTTTTACTTATGATATAAGTGCTTAACCGAATGATATGATCCTCATCAAAACTCACAATCTAGGTTTTGTTGCGGATAAAATATTACAATTTGAATAAAATTCTAACTTTCCAATATAATGGTGCCAATTCAAACTTTCCTTGCCATTAGCATTGATTATTGTAACTTTCAATTGAGCATTTTTCATGGTTGTTATCCGAAATGAGATATTTATTATAAATACCTTTTTAGTAAAAACCTTAGGAGAAGTTTAATAAAATTTAGAAATCACTCAGAACATAGGGATCCATTCCTCGTAGGTAAGAGCTACGCTGTAGCTCCCAGTGTGAATATTTGCTTGAAGATGCTCATTTTGCCTATACTAGTCATAAGAATCCTATTTCAATTAGTCATTTTTTCCCCTTAGCCTGCACAACACAAAGAATGGGATCCCCTTTGATAAACAATCCCTCATGCTATCCAACTTCTCTCCAATGCTCCAATGTAGGTTGGTCAAGAATTTTAAGCTGTAAATTATTTTTTTACTCTTTTACTCAACAATGCCCTATGAACTCAATCATGGTTTTCACATGGTTTCATGGATGCAATGTAACATCCCCACTATAATCTCCAGTTTAATTAATGCTTAATGTAGATATAATGTGTGGCTACAACCAAAACAATGTATATGTGAATGTTTTCCTGAATGTTAATAATAAAATGTGATGTCAACTGCTAAGGGGACATGGACATAGATGGGGACTGAATTAATCCACAAGAGAGAGGAGGGTTTAAGATAATTCCTAAGAGGGGTCCAAGGGGGAATGATGCATGCATATTAATTCAATTCATTTTCCTAAATTTTCTATTGGTATATGAACCTTCTAATTTTTTATTGTGTTCCCAAAGACAATCATTGAATACATGTACAAGGATGGGTGTGAGAGGTCACATCCCTTAGTTATTGGGAGCATGGGGGTTCAATACAATCAAGTTTGGGAAATGTGTGAGTCAAACAAGTAAGCTAAAGGGGGGGAATTTGTATGGGCTACTACAACAGTTTTAGACAATCAATTTTTGTGCATGAACAACAAGGAGAGAGCAATACAGAGAACTTGGAGTTAGAACATCCATGTAGGGTGAAATATAGAGCATGCTAGAGCGTATTGGAATGTATTTGGATTTGAATACTGAAGATCCAGGTTGTCAGTCCTGAAGAGTGAACTTCTGAGTGAGTTGCACTGTAACAAGTGTTTTTTGCTGTTTGTTGGTAGTTTTCTTGGCAGCAAGTTCCCTTGAGTTCCAAAATGAGATATTCTTAGTTACTTATGCCAGAGATATCCTTATAAATGAATGGGACATCCGAGGTACTGAGATCAATGAAAGGGTACATTCCTTAGGTTGGGAAGGTCGAGAGGAAGAGAGATGGTGTAAAATCGGGATAGTTGTAGGAGAATGCCAGTGGGTTGTGGGATTTCTGAGCTGCGAGTGGAAAATGAGAGACCACCCTCTTTTATGGATTACTAGTCTCAGCTAGGGGGTTAATTGATGTTTATATTTGGAACAACAAGTATAAGGTTGGGTGGAACGTTACTCTCTAGCAGGGTTGCACAACTATTATAAAAAGATAAGTGTTTTATCTTGTTACTGTGTTAATTTATGTGTTTAAATTGCTATGCATGAAGTTTGTGTGAGAAACATTATATGCTAATGTGTTGAGTTACTTAGCTTCATTTCATGTTTAATTTAGAATGTTGTAGATGTATGTAATTAATAATAACAAACAACAATTAAATCTATGTGTAATTCGTAGCTGAGAGCTACATGAAATTAATTAGTTCACTGTAAAATTTTAATTTTATGAGTTTTTCTGCATCGTAATGTTTTTCAATTGGGTTGGGGGACATTATAATATGGTATCAAAGCCTCTAGTTCAAACATTGGGTTTGTATGGGCCAAGAACCCGTGTGAATTGGACAAATTCGTTGTTGCAGATTTTAGTCTATGCGGATTTGGGGAAAATGGTGAAAAATCATAGAGAAATATCAAAATTTGTTAGGAAGATTTGAGTTTAAAAGACTTAGAATTGTTTAAGAGGTTTGATGGAGTCAGTCTGCAAAGTTGCAGAGTTAAATTCAACCTGGAATGTTGGAATTCGAGTTTTAATGGTTGTTGTAGTGTTTTGCACAGTGCAGTGAATCGGCGATTGAGATTGTGTTTAATCGCATAATCAACAATCGAAATTCACTTTAATGAATTTAAAAATTCATAAGGTTGTGATCCTTTGGAAGGTTGATAAAATCAATGACCAAAATTCATTTCGACGATTGGGAAAATAAGGCAGATCGACGGTTCGTACATATTTTCGTTCGTTTGGAAGTTGGATCAAAATTGACAGTTAATATCATCTTGGTTGGGAGATCGACGACCTAGATTCATCTGGGATTTGGTTGAAAATTTTCTAACCATTGGAAATTCGCCAAGAGAAATCATCGACGACTGATGGTCGGGTCAACCAAATTGGCGTAGAGTTTGGTTCGACCAAAGAAAATTGTTGATGGTCAATGGATCGATGGTCGGGTGTTGGTGGGATTCGACGAAGTGTTTTTGGTTGCCAAAGAAAATCACCGATGGTCGGGCATCGATCGATTTGACGAAGTGTTTCGACTGAGCAAAGAGAAATTTCCAATGACTGATGTGTCGATGGTCGGGCGTCGGTCAATTTAGCGAGGTGTTTAGGTTGTCCAAGAGAAATGATCCATGGTCAATGAAGGAAAGAGGGTGATGACGTTTCATTCCAAGTTAGTATCCACATGTCATGCTACATCAACATCTAATTTCATGCCATTTCATCCAATTTGACACCTCACGATGATGTGTCAAGCCACATTGATATCCACCTGTCATGCCACATCAGTAGTTTTGATGTCAACCAACAGGGATGGTTGATGGCCGATGGTCGAGTCGGCCAAATTGAGGAATTGTTTTCAACAGTCAATGGGGATCACTGACTATCAATGGTCGTGTTGGTTGTGGAGCCTGATTATCTTCTTGATTCAGAGGTCCTTGCTTTCAGCCGTGTTTATACCCCATGAAGTATTTACACCCCAGAAGTATGTACACTCTTCCACGCGGGGGAGTGCAGAGGGGGGGTACCCCCTCTGC